>QEPC01006374.1:146920-165735 GCA_003113815.1 Sphenodon punctatus
GCCTTCGACCCTTCTCCCTCGCTGCCCCCCATGCCTGGAACTCCCTCCCTGCCCACATCCGCCTTGCCTCCTCCCTCCGCTCCTTCAAATCCCTCCTCAAGACCCACCTTTTCCTTGCTGCCTTTCCCAATGCCTGCTAGTCTTTCCCCTTACTCTTACTGTCTGCCCTCCTCTGCTGACTGCTGTTACCAACCTCTTTGTAACCAAGCCAAGCATACACACCCGAGACTTCGCATCCGCTTGAATGTTTGTTTGTCTTCTCCCATGTCTCTCCCACTGTCCCCTCTCCCTGTCTCCCCCCTTTCGTCTTTTAGATTGTAAGCCACAGGCAGGGACCGCATCTAGTTCTGTGTTCTGTACAGCACCAGGTCATATGACTGGCACTATATAAATGTCTAATAATAATAATAAATAATAGGGGGATATTTCAACCCTCTGTCTGGCAACCCCCTCAAAGTTACCAACCATAATTTCTGGTTCAATACCTTGGTCATGGTGAAAAATTTGACTCCGTTTGTGCTCAAATGGCATGGTGTGCTTACCCCTCCTGGAACAATTATTGTGGCCTCAAATCTCTTTGTAGCCTCTGCAGAGATCTTTAGCCCACTTATGGCACTGGTACAGGTCTCGGTCAAAGCCCTGCTTTCTCAAAGTTGTCTGAAATTTGCTTGTAGACCCCCTCATTGTGGTATGACTTTTACAGGGATTCCTGCACTGTACGGTCTTCCCAAAGTCATATAAATGCATTTGTCTCAGCCATACTCCATAGCTCTGAATGCACATTAGTTGAGTTTTTGGATGCATGTGATGCATTGTTAGAGGTGGCTGGTACGTGCTCTTCGCTTAACCATTCTGGGTTGATATCAGCAAGGGTTTCCATGTGCTGGGTTGCTGGGTCCAGGAGAATGCCAGAATGCTTTTGTTGTCCACGCTGACCAAGACAATGAATAAGCAGTTTGAGTTCAAATTTGAATTTGACAGGGGTGTGGACTTTTTACACTAAGAGTCACGGGAGAACCACAGAGTTGAACCAGACTTAGAGAATAAGAACACATCCCATCACCACAATGCTATACTCTATGACCAGAAACAGGAATTGGTAAGCGTTTCCACCCTAAACTCACTACCCGATAACTTACACGTAATATGAGACACGGATTGAAGGAAAACACAGGTCTGCCACCCACAAGTCTTCAGGGCAGTAAATGCATAGTTATCGATGGGTTATTGGGGTGCCAAAAAATGTTTCAATGTTTAAACAAAACACTAAATCAAGTGTTGTGCACTGTAGCCACCTATTTGCCATTGTGTCTAAAGGCTCCCCACAGTTCATTTTTGTTGTTCCCAGTAGTGAAGAATACTGGCTTCCTAGGAAACATAGTTTCTGCCTCTTTTTAGGGCTAGAGCAGAGAGACCCTTCCTCAGCACTTGAATATTATTGAGTCCTTTTATTTTGAATCAGTTTCTCATTTGGGCAGGTGGTGTCTTTTGGGTTAAGTTCCCGTTCAGGTTTAAGGTGACTAGGAGATTTTCATTTCCAATTCACCCAAAAACCCTCTCTGAAGTGGTTTTCAGGATTAGGTTTAGTTTGACTCCCTATTATATGCACCACTTCTATCTGCCCTCCTAGCTTTTGGGCTGCTGCGCAGACCATTCAACTCAAATCTAAACTATAATCATTGGTATCCTCCATGTTCAGCAAAATCAAGGGATTCACATGACATGGTCTCTTTGTAGGGAGAAGATGGTCTTGTTGGGTATGGTGGACCAGGAAGGAAAGGAGTAAAGGTAACTAATATAACAGGAACCACAAGTGGAAAACATAGCTTCCTCTTCTATGATTTAGATTTTTTTTATGCCAACAGTAAAACTGGGGGAAAGGGTTGTTGTTGTTTTTTTTAGCTAATCAGGATCAGTTCATTTACAGTAACTCTCATCAAAACTCCTGTCCTGCATTAACTTCTGCTCTCTGTTTTTATACTTGCCACACCTGATGTTACTCCTGTAAGGTGTTCCACATGGAAATAACTCTAATCCAATTGGAGCCCCACTAATTTCACTGGAGCCACAGGGGGCCTTCTTCTTTTTTCTTCTTTCATCTTTTTCATCTATCGCACATTGGCAGTTCCATTTAGGGATGGGCGAACAGGTCACGGTTCGGGTTCGGCCATTCAGTTCGGTTCGCCCGTTCGGTCCGGTCACCGCATTCGGGTTCAGCCATTCCGTTCAGTTGTGTTTGGTTCAGTTTGGGCATTCGGAAGAAGGCTCTCTGTGGAAGAAATGATGCCCCCAGACCCATGATGGTGGGTCCTGGGGCTAGAGTGGCAGCTTATGGATATTGGCCACAGCCCTCCCTGCCTGTAACTTGACCCCAGAACCCTGACAGCGGGTCCTGGGGCTGGAGTGGCTGTTCCTTGATATGATGGAAAGACATGCCTCTGTACGAGGAATGATGGCCCCAGACCCATGACGGTGGGTCCTGGGGCTGGAGTGGCTGTTTCTTGGTGCGGTGCCGGTGGAATGACATCACCTCTGTGTGAGGAATGATGGCCCCAGACCCATGATGGTGGGTCCTGGGGCTAGAGTGGCAGCTTCTAGATAAATATTGGTCACAGCTCTCCCTGCCAGTAACGTAGGCCCCAGAACCTTGATGGTGGGTCCTGGGGCTAGAGTGGCTGTTTCTTTTTTTATATATATACCAGGGAGGGGTACAAAACTGAAATGAAAATCAATCTAATAATAATCCTACTCTAAATAAATCCAAAACTTAAAACAGGGGAAGGGAATCAGGGATGGAATAAGAGGGAGAGGGAAAGGATTCAATGGAGAGGGGAGGGAGGAAGGAAGATTGAACACAGGGAGGGGTAAAAACAAAAAACAACACCTAAATCTATCTAATCTAAATAAATGATAATATGGAGGTAAATGGGTTGGATGGGTGAAATAGGAGGAGGATGGCAATGGATTAGGAATAGGAAGGAACAAATACTGCTGGGAGAGAGGGAGGCTTCTGAAACAGCTGCTGTTCAGGAACAGTGACTATCTAGAAGGTGTTGGGAAAGGGGGAGGCAATCAGTTTTGTTTCTTGCTGTGCCCGCCTCACCGCAAGCCCCATTGGCTCCGTGCAGCCTAGCCCATGGCCAATCGCAGACTGTGAAGCCAGTGGTCTGAGGCAAAAAGGGATGGAGATTGGGCAGGCTGGCTGCTACTCCAAGCCTCTCCACTCTTGGTGCCTGGAAGTCTGCTCCTCAGCTGACTCCCCCTCCCTGTCACGTTTTGCCTTCCAGTGACACGTTTTTGCCAACCGAACTCACCCAAACACGATCTGAACTGACCGAACTGCTCGGTCATTTCGACGTTCGGATCTAGTTCAGTTTGGCCAGTTTGTGTTCGGATTCGGTCGTCCGAACAGGCCAAGTTTGGGCTGAACTCCGAACTTCCGAACCACGTTCACCCACCCCTAGTTCCATTTATCAGTTTGTCTGTAACTCCAAGAAACCCAAAATAAATAAATAGCATAACAGAAGCATCAATTTATTATTTATGAACATAAGAATAATTGCTTCTTCTTTATTACATTACAGGGCCAAGAAGGATACCCAGGAGATATAGGACAGAAGGTATCCTACATCTGTTCTCAATTTTTCACCCATGAGAGTACAAATCTTTGCTCTATTGCACCTCGTTTTTACCAATGTTAGTCCATTGCCATTAGCAAACATATTTTATTTTATTTATTTATTTCCTTGCAGTTTTTTAGCTGCCCTCTCATGCCAATGGAATCTCAGGGCGGCTTACAACAAATAAACTATATAACAATAAAATTCAATTTAAAACATAATTACAACACATCTTTTTTTTTAAAAAAACCAAAAAAATCCCTAGCTTAACTAGCTTAACAGGCATTTGAGAGAGCGATCAGCCAATCCAGGAAGACGAGGGTTCCAGTGGTTCATAGGGTGGCCAGATAAGCAGATCTTATTTATTTATTTATTTATTTCAATTTCTATGCCTCCGCCTCCTGCTGCTGCAGCTCGGGGCGGCATACATCATAATAAAGACATAAACATATGACAGAAACAATAAGAACAGAATATAAATAACAATATAAAATTACAAATATACAAATTACAAATTTTAGAGGGCACTTATAAGAAATACAGGTTGGAGGGTTGCATTGGAGTGCAGCTCTGCAACCTGTATTTCTCATAAGTGTCCTCTAAAATTTGCATATCTGGCCACCCTAATGGTTCAGACCATTCTTTTTGAATGAAAGCAAGGTAACAGTGTTGGCGAGCTAAAAATAAAAAACAATTCCAGAGGGAATACCTGTAACTTCCCATCATTGACTTGTATCAGAGCTGCATCACTACTTTAATTTGAATTGGGTAAACTTTTTGCTTTGCATTATTTGTGGCAAAGTGTGGGCTTTTCAAAAAAATCTGTGTTTGTGTGCATGCCATTGCCTATTGCTTGCTGGTCTTAAAAAGCGAAAGCCTGATTGCAAGAATGAATAGCAAATCTTACCTCTTGAGTTATTCACTTCTTTGTTTTTATGTGAGAACTGTTTTCACATTCATTGTGTTGTGCCCAATCAATTAGGGCAAAGATGGAAACCCTGGAACTCCAGGTGAACCTGGACCAAAGGGGAGCTATGGGGAAATGGCAAGTACACTTTTATATTCTTTTATGAATACTAATTTGCTGGTTTGTTGGGTGGGCTAAGGAAGGAGGGTTTGGGGTGGAATTGAATGAATTATATTTTGGCTGCTTTTCTTATCTATTGTTGTGCTAATGTTTCTTTGTGTATCATGGTACTGAACACTATCCCTCTTGACTGCAAGTTGAGTAGCTCTAGGGCTTATTTAAACATGTTTGAATTTTCCAATTAAAATCACAGATCAATTAACTAATGCCAATGTTTTGCAGGCTCGTCCAAGTGCTCGTGGCCCAAAAGGTGATCCAGGAGACTGGGGCTATATAGGACGCAGGGTAATATCTGATCACATAAACTGTATCTCTGCATGAGAAACTGTTCTTTTCACTATTTAAATTGAGTGGATTGCTACCATTTTCCTCTGTCTCAGGCAGACGTATGTGAACGAGTACAAATAATTATTTCACTGCTATTGATGTCTGGTATGTTTCTGTTTTGTGTGCTACTTCAGTATGTCATTTCAGAATGCTAAATCTGTGTCCTCTGCTATCTTTTGAAAGTAAGGGTGTTGATGTATGTTTTAAAAAGTTACCTTACAACCCTCCAAACTAAAACTGAAGAGTCACATTTTCCAGAAAAACACACCTACAGATCACGTATTAATTAATTAATTAATTAATTAATTAATTAATAATAATAATTTATTTATTAGCAAGCATTTATATAGCACAAGCAATGTACCTGGTGCTTTACAAAGTAATGGAATAGACACAGTCCCTGCCCTAGGGCTTGCAATCTGAGAGAAGTGGGAGGGAGGTGAGACAGGGAGACGAAGGAAGGGGAACAGAGGGAGAGGCAAGGAGTGTAACATTCATGAAGATGCGTGGTTCCAGGTGCATGTGCTTGGCTTGGTTACATCGAGAATGATGGATGTCTGGTCTGTGTGGTGAGCATATGAGTACACAGACCTCAGGTAACAGATGTACTGGATGGAGGGTATCAACAGGAGTTAGGTAAGGGGAGCAAGGAGTCGGGGAAGGCAGAGTGGAAGAGGTGGGTCTTGAGGAGGGACTTGAAGGTACAAAGGGAGGGAGAAAGGTGCATGTGGGCAGGGAGGGAGTTCCAGGCATGGGGGCCAGCTAGGGAGAAGGGACAAAGGCGGTTAGGGGAGCAGGGGAGGTGAGGGAAGCCGAGACAGGGGACAGAGGAGGCGCGGAGTTCACAAACTTGAGTATGGAGGGGGGGAAATTAGTGCAGAGAGGTAGGGCGGAGCAAGGTTGTGAAGAGCTTTATAGGTGAACACTAGGATATTGTGCAGTATTTGTTCAGGATGGGGAAGTCAGTGAAGAGAGAAGAGGCTGCATGTGGTCAAAGCGATGGGCAAGGTGGATGACCCTGGCAGCAGAGTTTTGGAAGGAGATAAGGGGAGAAAGGGGAGAGCGGGGGAGGCCAGTGAGAAGGAGGTTACAGTAATCAAGGCGAGAGATGACCAGGACATGAACAAGGATTTTCGCAGAAGAGAGAGAGAGAGAAAAGGGTGAATCTTAGCAATGTTATAGAGGGAGAAGTGACAGGATTTGGCAACAGTTGATGTAGGGTTTAAAAGAAGCGGGTGAGTCCAAGGTGAAGCCTAAGCTACGGGCTTGGGGGACAGGAAGAATGGTGACCCAATCGATAAGGATCGACAGGATAGAGGGAGAAGAAGGATGAGGGGGGAAGATAAGGAGTTCAGTTTTAGCCATGTTGAGTTTGAGTTGACGTTGAGACATCCAGGTAGAGATGTCAGAGAGAGAACTGGTGAGGCAAGCTTGAATAGATGGAGAGAGAGAGGGAGTAGAGAGAGAGAGTTGAGTGTCATCAACGTAGAGGTGATATTGGAAGCCATGGGAGGCAATGAGTTTGCCTAGGGACAAGGTGTAGCTAGAGAAGAGGAGAGGGCCAAGGACAGAGCCTTGGGGAACACCAACTGAGAAGGGAAGGGAGGAGGAGGTGGAGTTGTCAAGAGACTCATTGAAGCAGAGGTTAGAGAGGTAGGAGGAGAACCAGTCGAGGACAGAGCCATGGAAGCCAAGGGCGTGAAGGGAGTCCAGCAAGAGTGAGTGGTCAACAGTATCGAAGGCAGCAGAGAGGTCAAGGAGGACAAGAATGGAATAGAGGCGATTAGATTTAGCCACAAGATGATCGTTGGTGATCTTAGCGAGAGCAGTTTCAGTAGAATGAAGAGTGCGGAAGTCAGATTGGAGGGGGTCAAGGGAGGAGTTGGCGGAGAGGAAGTCGAGGCAGCGGGAGTAGACAACATGTTCAAGAAGCTTGGAAGCAAAAGGAAGGAGTAAGACAGGACAGTAGCTAGAAGGGCCAGAGGGGTCAAGAGTGGACTTTTTGAGGATAGGAGAAACAGTGGCGTGCTTGAAGGCGGAGGGGAAGGAGTCAGTAAAGAGGGAAAGGTTGATGATGTGCAGGAGGGAAGGGGCGACAGTGAAAGCAATGGAGGGTGGGAGGGGATGGGGTCAAGGGGGCAAGTGGAAGGGTTGGAGGAGGAGAGCAGGGAGGAGATTTCCTTAAGGGTGGTGGGAGGGAAGGAGAGAAGGAGGAAGACATATATGCTGGCATTTCCACAGTCCAGTGATTCGAATAATCACAGATCAGTTAGTTGCATGTTCAAGTAGCTATACTGATGCCTAATTCTAGACAATTTATTGCATATGCAGATGTGCCTAACTGTACATACAAATTTAGGCATTTCTGCAAATAACCAATTGTGCAGAAAACATTACTCAGGTCTGATTACTCCTGAACATTGGTACTAAAAACTATTCTGTGCATTGCTTTCTTTTCTTTCTCTTCTCTCTTCTCTTTTCATTTCTTCTTTCTTTTCTTACCAATAAATATCTGCTTTGGGAATATATTTTTTTTATCCGCGCTTGACTTTTGTATTGTGGCTTATGTCAGTTTTCAGATTTATCTGTAATGGCAGGATGAGGTATGGGCTGTCCCACCTATTGGACAGAGTAGAAATCCAGTCCAGAATATCACCAAGATGTCCCAGGCTGCTCAGTGCTGCCACCAGAAGACTCCTGTGCCCCATTGAAATCAGTAGGGAATAGGGACATTCTTCCCCCATCGCAAGCCCCTGTGGGTAGGGTTCAGCACACCTGTGCCTTTCTGATCAGCTGATTGGCAGTCTGTCACTGCACTACGGCCCCAGACTGGGATTTGCCATGTGGGGTACAGGGTGCCCAGGGTGCCCAACAGGAGTGTAGCTAGGTTGGAATGGGTGCCAGTGCAGAAGATGGAATGCTCCCTCCCTCTTGCCTGCAGGGTAGTGGGAAGCAGGAATTTCCAAGGCAGGGATCGCAGGGAAGGTTACTGGGGCACAGTGGAGCAGGGAGACTGATATTGCTGGGGCAGGAGGAGCCTGGTTCATGGGGCAAGCATATGCGGATGCTGGGGCAGAGAGGAGGTGGAGGGGGGGGGTCACCTGACCTAGGCAGTGAGGCACATTGGGGCAGGGAGGCTGGGCCCAGCAGGTTTCACCCAAGTGCTCTGTTGGTGGCGGGATTAGACCGCTCACCCACTCTGTGCTCCTTTGGGCTGCTAGGCCATGCCTTCTTGCATCCTGGCCCGTTTGCACTCCACTTGGGTAAGCCCAGACTGCAGGCACTTTAGGCTGGGAGGCAGCAGCCATGTGCAGAGTGTGTGCCCACAGTATGCGTGCCGTGCACGCTCCCCATGCATGTGAGCCCATCAGGCTCTGGGGCAGCTGCACATGCCGCCCGTGGTGGCAAAACACCTCAGCCTGACCCTGGCTGGAATGTTAAGACGAAGATAAATTTGAAGTGAGGCTTCACTCCTCGTAGACATTAAATCTGACTTTCATTCAAACCAAATGTCATTTAAAGTGACCACAGTCTCTGGTGCCCAAACAGTGTCCCGCAATGGTACATGAGATTGATTCTTAAGAGCAAGAGTATAATTTTTAAAGTACTTGTAGTTTCTATTTATGCTAATTATTTCTCCTTCTCTCCCCAAAGTCCCAAATGATACGGAAAAATCATCTTGCCACCCTTAAAAATATTAAATTTCTCCTAAGAAGTAAATGACAAAATTATAAATATCAAATGCCACAGTAGCACAATGCATATCAAATTTAGTGCTTAGTGCCGCCAGTCGTATTCTGCTAGAATTGTCCTTTTGGAATAAAACAGTGTTTGCAATTTAAGTGATTCTTAAGCAGTCTAGTAACACCCAATCTTGTTCTTCTAGGGTGCGAAAGGGGCAAGAGGTCTGGCCTCATTTTCAGTAGGTATCTCTAGCATGTACTCTATCCTTTTAGAAATAAACCATTCCAGCAGCTACCTGTTCATTTTAATTTTAATTTTTTTGTTTTTGTTCTGCAGACATGTGAACTCCTGGAGTATGTGCGTGAACACAGCTGTACTTGCTTTATCCTGCTTTATAGTATTGCTGACACTTACATACACACCCCAGTACCAAGGGATAGAAGTGGCACACGTTGGGAAGCCCCACAGTAGGACTCTGTTCACAGTCTGATCTTCCTATGTTAGCCCTGATGGGCAAGAGCACAGCTCTCTATCTTCCTCAGTGCACCTCTTTTCCAGTCTCTCTTCCTCCTCCTCCTGCATCATATTTCTGTTCTTCCTTTCTCTGCAGTGCCTCCTTGGACCTTCTCCTCCCGTTCCTCCCAATCACTCATGGCCTCTGCTCTACACTGCACAATTCCATCCTGACAGTTTCTTCTCTGCAGTATACTCCCTCTTTTCTCTTTGTTTCATCTGTGATGCCTTACATTGTGTCCATTGTCCTCTTCTTCCTTTTCTACGCAGTTCTTCCTCACCCCCTCATGGAAAGGACTTTCCACTAGTTTTTTCCTCCTGTTTTCTCTCTGCTTTCTCTGCAGTCCTCTCCCTGTAGAAAGCCCAGTCTGGTGTTTCAGTTTGCAGCAACTCTCCCTGATGGTGCAGGTTTTACTGCTTTCTGGGGCCAAAACATTAGGAGGTCCCTAGAGGACAAGTGGGCAGGTGACATCACCGTTTTTTTAGATCAACTCCATTGATGGGTATGCCAGGGACAAGGGATGCACAAGGCTGCTAGGATTAGGCAGTCTGCTGCCTTTAGAGAATTTAAGTTATGGAAGGCCCAAACACTTTCTGAAAATTTATTTTGAGTGGGGTAGGAAGGGGCATCTATTGCTCTGGTATGGGCAGGTGGGAATAAGATGAAGCAATGACAACACAAGTGGCCAGGTAAACAACTAAAAGGAGGTACTTTTTCCACACAACCTGCAGAACTTGCCACTGAATGTTGTGAAGGTCAATGGTATAACTGAGTTCCAAAAAGGGTACAAGGTCACAGAGGACAGGTTTGTCAATGGCTATTAGCCAAGATGTGCTGGAGATGTGTCTTCTGGAAGCTGAAAGTGAAAGGCAGGGCATGAGTTAGTTACTATGCAGCCACCACTATGTATTCACTTCCTCTGAAGCCTCTGTTCACTGTAAAACACAGGATACTGAGCTAGAAGAATGATTGGTCTGGCCCAGCATGACATTCTAATGGCCAGTGTAACGTGGAAAGCTGCCCTTAGAGCAATTGTTTATGGAAGGAAACCAATTCTATCTACCACTTGTTTAATTCACAGGCTTTACTCACCATTTATTGTCCAAAGAAAGAGTAACTCCGTAACATGTAAACAGCCATCACTTTCTCCAATGCCATGTTAGCAGGGTTTGCACAGGGTACAGTAAGATAATGGTGAGCTTTTATTGATGCTATGCCAGATAACATTGTCTAAACACGTTGACAGCTTATCTGCTAAGTAATTTCTTAGAGCTCTGGAGGGATACCAAAGAAAGAGACCAAAGCATTTTATGGTGAGAACATACAATGCAAAGTAAATCCAGATCCTGCCTTCCCTGCACACCCAGGACCTCCAGTGAAGTCAACCTAGGTTTTCCATCTGTGCCACTAATAGTTTTTTCTTTACCTGTGGAACTCACTGCCCAAGGATATTGTGAAGGCCATTAACATAATAGGGATCAAAGAAGGACTGGACAAATCCTGAGTGAATAGGTCCATAATAAATGACTATTTATTAGTTAAGTCGGGCAAGGGAGGAGACCTCTGGCTGGGAGTGAATGGGTTGGCCACTGTCAGAGAGAGGATGCTGGTCTAGATGGACTATAGGTCTGACCCTGTGTGGCATTTCTTATGTTCTTACTTTTATGAAGATATTTTAGGACTGTTTAAAAGTATAATAATAATAACAGAAGTGTATTTTTTCTTCTCCCCTGGCCCATCCCCTTGCGTTTAGTTTGCTGGAAGGGTGAGTACTAGTAAATGTTATATTATTTTAATTAGAGAAGTACTGTTATATATCACCCTCATGCCATGGCACTCAGAGCGCTTCACAAAGAACTAATTAACACAACTTTTAATCCTCACAACAACCCTGTACGGTAGGTTAGGCTGAGATAATATTATGACTGGCCCAAGGTCACATAGTAAGTTTCTGGCTAAGGCAAGATTTGAACTGGGGTCTTCTCCCTACCTCCTGATCCAAGTACTGTGCACTTAGCCACTACACTATACTGGCTCTGGAAAGTCTAGGTCCAGTTCAGTGTAACCAGTGTTCATTTTGCCTGCTAAGCGGAGCTGTGCACTCATGGCAGGACAGAGGGGTATGACCATAGCAGGTTCTTCAGGACAAGCTATGCCTCGGGAACTAGTCAGAATTCCTCCTGAAACTCCCAGTAATGGAGGGAAAGCACATCACGCGCTACTTTCTTTGTACTATAGCCCTGATTCCTTCCTGCCTCTCCAGTAGTGTGTGTGTGTGTTCGAGTGAGAGAGATTTAGCCCCATTCCTTGGCCTGTAGAGTTCTATCACCCCCAGATACCTGCACCTGAAATTCCTTTTCTCTCTCTTCCCAGTGCTGGTAAACAACTAAACATACCTCTAAGTGGCATGAGCTGCTTAGAGATGGTGGCATGAGAAAGGGGAATAGTGTAAGTCACTCAGAGATGAAGTTAGCAGCTATGGCTGTTACCATACTTCCCTATGCAGTAAAGTTCTGGTTCCCAAGAACAGAGAGAACATGACCCCTCTGGCATTGGCATTCCTGGGGTGGATTGTCCTCCAGGCAGCACTGAGAAGAGCAGTCCCAGTAGTTCTAGGCATGGAGGAATTTCAGTTGTGCCCAGTCACTGGAATGCCTAGTGCTTTCTGCCCCTCTGTTATTTTATTCATTCTCATAGTATAATGTTATGGTCATAGCGATAGAACTAAAGAGTTATTTTATTTAATTTTTTTTAAAGGAATTGTAAATCATTTGCTTTCTAAAACCTCTTTTTGTGATGAGCACAACAAACTACTGGGTCTCTTGTTCTAGGAAAGCAGGAATGCCCAATACACCCGACGGAGTTGGTGTTTGCATTAGACGTGTCCCAGGACACCACACGCCAGGCGTTTGAACGAATGCGAGAGATTGCAATATCGATTGTGAATGAGACCAAAATCAGAGAGAGCAACTGCCCAGTGGGAGCCAGAGTCGCTGTTGTTTCCTATAGTTCCACTGTCCACTATCTGATCCGCTTCTCAGACGCCTACAACAAGAACCAGCTTGTCCAGGAAATTAAAAATATATCATATACGAGATCTTCCGAGGGACGGGATATTGGCAGTGCTATGAGATTTGTTGCCAGGAATACTTTCAAGCGAACTCTCCAAGGTGCTAACGTGAGAAAAGTAGCCGTGTTTTTCAGCAATGGCCAGTCTGAAGATGCCTTGTCCATTCACACGGCAGTTCTGGAGTTCAGTGCATTAGATATTGTCCCAGCGGTCATTGCTTTAAATAATGTACCTAAAGTCAATCGTGCCTTTGAGGTGAGAAACCTTCTAAATATTTTTTCCTTTGCATTCAGTAGCAGTATCTTAAACACAATTATCATTTGAAGCATTCAGAGCTCACTGGACTTGGTATAATCCTCTTGATTTCAAAGATAAATCAGGTGAACATGGGCCCAAATCCTGTCATGTATTATTATTGATTTTCCAAACAAAAAACCTACAGCTTAAAAAAAAACGTTAAAGGTAGGACCATTTCCAAACCAAAGAACTTCCCTTTTAACCAACATTCCAAAACATACATTTCCCCCTAACTTACACTTAAAAAACCATCAAAATGAATTAAAATTCCTATTAAAAAAACATTTAACAACATACATTACAACAAAAATTAAACGCCAAAAAGAATGGAAATTATTTCAAGATTTTCTATCTATATTTCATTATTTACCATCAGCATAAACGTAAGATATGTACTTAATTCCTTACCATACATACTTACTCTTATTAATATTTATCACTAACTACACTATAAAATTTGTTTATTATTAAGCATTAATTTATTATCATAATTCAACAACAAACATTTTTTTTCAAACTGCCTTAACTCTGTTGTTCGCATGTTTACAAATTACTATCACTTTTTGTTTCCTGGCTCGATCTTGTTAGAAATTTGCACAGACGCAGGTCTCTAGGTTTACAGTACACTGTTAAATGTTCAGAACTGTATCTCAAGCAGTTTCTGAAATATAGGAGCTTTACATTCTTCCCTTTATAATGGAGGGTGGTCCTACCTTTCACTTTTTGGCTCCAAGTGAAGCCAGAAAATGCATTGATTCTTGATTATTCCAGCACTATCCCTGGTGCTGAACAGTCATGATTAGAGACTGGTCCCTGCCCCAGTGGACTTACAGTCTAGGATGGGAAATGGCGGGGAAACAAGGGAAAGGGTGACATAGGGAGATGCAGGAATACATTTATAAAGCTGAGAGGTTGCAGTCTGCAGATGAACATGCTTAGTTTACATGAATTCACTTACATGAGTAGTTTTTCTTAATGTTAGTAGATCTCATTAAAGCAAATGCAACTAGCTCCATAAAGCTGTTTCTAAGAACTCTAAAACTTGGCTCTTAAACTGGGCATTTTAAAGTAAACTCAGTGGAATTGCCTGCCACCTTGTGCAGTCACTTACTTCCATGGAAATTAAGTGCACAGGGGAACGTAAAACATTCCCAGATCATCATAGGATGAAAGCAAACAAGACAGGGGGAGGGGGGGACTGCCCAGAGAGCTGCCACGCTTTGAACCTGCGGGGAGGATAGTTTAAACGAGCAACCCACCCACAGGAATCCAGACAAGGGGGAGGAGCTGTCATCATAAATTCCTCCGCTCCACAGGTGGGCCAAGAAGCTGTCCACATGCGGCAGGACTCCTGGGGGACCCCTGCTGTGCAGCAGGTTTGGACCCCCAGGAGGAGCTGGTACCAAACAACCGATGGGGGAGCCGAAGGAGAGCTCATCCAAGCTGCCAGACAGCTGATTGGGGGGCCTGGAGGAGCATGTTCACCGAGGCTGCCAGACAGTTGATGGGGAGAGGGCCCCTCGGCTCCTTCAGGCCCCCCTGATCAGCTGTTTGGTGGCCTGGGTGAGCATGCTCCCCCAGTCCTCAGACCTTGCCTCCTGGTGGGGCTGGACAGGGCCTAACAGATGGGAGGGCACATGTTAGCCTGGATTACCTGGCTGGGCAAGCCTTAGACCGCGCCACATTGTTGACCTTCTGTGGACAACACATTCAGTAGCAACTGGCCATCCACAGCGAGGCGGAAGGGGGTGAACATCTGGTGGCCACCGAACTGAAAAGCAGGTGACTCGCAGGACTAGGGCAGCTTAAGAAAAAAATATCTTAATTTATGTTTTGTAGCAGTAAGTACGTGTGTAGCTGATGATATAATTCAAAGCAATGGAGCTGCATAGCTGTAGCTGAGGCATTTGGCCTCCAGAATATATTGCTGTGATGTACAAGCTACTTAATTCTGAAACAGTCCCACTGAAGCCTGAAGAGGCTTCAATAGGCCTACTTCAGAGTAAATGGTTTGTGGATAGCAGCCTTTATAATCGTTGGAGATGAATGATGAGATATTAGAGCTGGCAAGGAGAAAGAGCACTTTGTAGCAAACAGGTTAAATCAGGCGTCATCATTTGGCCGCTTTGAATGTGTAACCTTGCCCCTTTTCTGGATAGCCTGGCACCTCAAGCAATATATCCCATGGAAAGGAAAAAATAATTGGATAAAATTATTCCTATCCAGATATGCATTTGTACGTGTTAAGAACACAGCAAGGAAGAGCTGCAAACTCTTAAAGTGCCCCTAGTCCTCTGTCTCGGAGACATTTCTGCTAGCCATAACCCAATAAGTTTCTTGACCCTTCTATTTTTTTGTTCATTATGGGGCTGATCCTAAAGCCCTGCACTTATGCATGTGATTTGCATACACACATCATTTTCCCCACAAAGGGGATGCGCGCAGGTTGCATGCATGCTCTGCCACTGGTGTGCACTCAGGGCTTAGGATCGGCCCCTGTGTTTTCTGTGGGGCTGACTTAGGACTAGCTAAGAAGGATTATAGGCTGTCCCTATTCCAAAGAGTGTTCAGTCTTAGGAAATCACCTGGAAATCTCACGCTCTAGCTGTTCATCCCTCTGCCTTCACTATTCCCTTGAGCCACGATCCACAAGGCACTTCAGTCGAATAAATGTTTCGCTGGCCTTGATTTCCTGTTCAATGTGTGTAGGATTCACATACAATGCATATTAAGCTTTCCATATGTTCTTTTCCCTTGTTCCTCCCATCTACCCATGGAGTGGATCTTTCCGTTACCTTTGCTTTCTATTCTTGCTCCAAATACATGTTGTCTTGTGTTTTCCACTACTTGGAAGGGGGTCCAGAGTCAAAATAGCATCTGTAAACTTTATGGGATGGGGTCATCTGAGACCTAACTCATCATGTAACTATAGCCAGGATGAAGTAAGTGAACTATACTTTATGGCTGCAATCTTAAAACCAGTTCCTCTGCAATTGTCCCAACAAAACAAATGGGACTGCTCCAGATTAAATGGTTTGAGGATTTCAGATTTAGTCTAGCATCATAACTTTAAAGAGAAGCTTATAATACAACTGAAGGTTAAAGTGCCTTCCAGAGAGATAATCAAGCCAAATGGAAACTGAGTAGGAGATTCTGTCCGGTCCAGATTGTTTTCCTGTGAAAATCTCCAGTGGTAGTTTTTATTTCTCACTAACACTGAAATTACCTCATTTGTAGTGACATTGGGTGTTTTCAGATGTTACACGGTCTGGATTCACCACAGTGGATCCCCAGTGGTGGTGAACCGAACAACCCCACCACCACCACACACCCCAGTGGTCAAGGAGAGCCCCGAACAGACGTGACGGGATTGGGACCACGGCAGGGAATCGGACCGCCAGATCACGGCCCAGGGCAGCGCAGCAGATGTGACGCCAATTCCCGGCCATGGTCAAAACATCCACAAGGCACTGGGGAGGGGCGGGACACAGACATGGTCAGCTGAGGGCAAACGAAGCCAAAAGCACCAAAAGGGAATGCCCACACAAGGGAAACAGGAAGAGAGGGGGGAGAGGGAGAGGAGTTGTCGAGGTACCACACACAACAGGCACAGAGACAAAGAGGGCACAATGGAACACACAGCAGAAACACATGCCCGGGTGCACACACAGCCGCGCGGGAAAGGAAGGGAAGGGGGGGACACAGTGGGACAGATAACACGCATGACACAATGGGTACAGGGGGAAAGGAGGAGCAGCAGGACAGGGAAGAGGGGGAGGAATGGGCCAGGGGCAGGACCGGGCACGGGGAACAGCAGTCAGACCCCCCCAAAACAGCGCAGCCTGCACAGACACCCACACAACTACACAGTCAGTCCCAGAATGGGGGGAACCTGAAAGGTCAGGGTACAGGCACAGGGGGAGGCCACACGGAACAGACAGTGGCCCGGGCATGGTCCAGAAGGCACACACGGACCCCAAGCACTGGCGAGGGTGCCATGGAGGAGAGGCAGGAGAGTCAGAGCCATGCAGCCGGTCCGAAGGCACAAACACACACACACACATGGGAAGTAGCCGGGAGGTGCAGTCCGGGGGCCCCAGAACCCCAAGGTCACACAGGCACCCAAGGAGGGGCACCTGGGGAGCACGAGGGAGGGCAGGCGAACGAAGAAGGTCAGCAGCACTCAGGGGAGCCGGGGGGTGCTTCAGAGAGCTGGACATGGACACTGGAGACGGCAGCCAGGGAGGGGAACACTGGTTGCAGAGGCAGACGGGAGGGCAGAGGGGGTAGGGACCCACAGACAGGGGCAGCGGTACCCTGGGAAGCTGGCAGCACAGCAGCACGGCTGGGACATCAAGGAGGGAGCAGGCAATGGACCATGGCAGCCGGGCGGAGGCGGGAGCTCACAGCAGTGCCAGCAACCGGGGCCCAGAAGGCACCAAGGGACTCACAGCCAGAAGCTGGGGGCCACTAAGGGGCCAGGGGCCGGGTGGCCTGCCAGGTGAATGAAGTGCGGCCAATGGAGCATGTCCTGGCGGTACCCCAGCACGGACATGTGGTAGGTGACCAGGTAGTATGCCTTGAATGGATCCTGCACAGAGAGCCCCAACTGCACATCGGAACAGGACCACACACCTGACAGTGCGACCAGCTCCACCGCGGAGGGCTCTGACAAGCAGGAGTCAGCAGCAGGGGGCCACGGGAGGTGACCCAGCTCCAACAACTGGTGATACACCACCCCACGAGAGTGCTGGTACCCACGGGCCCCGTGAACGCAGCCAAAGTAGGACATGGCCAAGGCAGGGCCCCCCTCTGCCAGGTAGACTGTGTAGGTGGCCAGGCTGCACACAGAGAGGGCAGACATGATCTCCACCGCAGACCACTCCACATGCGAGCACCTCATCTCCAGAATGTGCCCATTGAGAAAGAGAAGCAGCCCCAGCGTCTCAGCATGCAGCCGGCAGTCGCGGGCACTCGCCTCATAGCCAAAGTAATGAAGGCCAGAGCTCAGGCTTCCATAGGCACCCTACAGGCTTTCCGGACAGCTCAGGAGCAATTGCACGGCCGGGGTATGGCACAGGTCGCACAGGGCCATGGTCTCACGGAAGTTCCATATATGGGGGGCCCCATAGGGGCCAGGAGCCCAGTGGAAGTGCAGCCAGCCATGGTCCAGCAAGCCAGGAACACTGACACCATGGACAGGGGGCCCCACATTCCCCGGAGGGATGGGAGGGTAAACTGGGGAGCCCCAAGGCCAAGCGATAAGGCTACTGGTCGCAACAAGGCATGGCAACAGAGCGAGGCGTGGGCTGTGGACCCTGCACAGCTTCAGGAACCCAGCACACAGACAGGACAGCCGACACACTAATCAGACCAGCAAGGACACAATGGTGCCAGCACAGAAGGGTGGGAGGTGATGACAGAAGGAGTGCAGCTGCCGCCAGCATGCCTGGGCATGTGCTGGTCCATGCACAAGGCCCCATGCAGGGATAGCAGGTGTGTCCAATCGGATGCCCCCGGTGCCCTGGCCCACCCGCCCTGCTGGAGGTGGTCGGGCCAGCCAGGAGGGGGCTGCCCCGGGGCTACATGGGTGCCCCCGCCCGGTCACCGAGTCGCGACCCAGGAGCGGGGCACCACGTGTCCCAAGCTATAACGGGGCCGGCTGCACACCACCGGGGCAGAAGGCACCATACAGCGAGACAGGTTGGGCACCTGCGGGATTCACCTAGCACTCTGTGCCGAGTGGTACCAGTCACACACCGATCAGCTGCGCATCCTGACTGCAGAATTGCACCTGGGCGCCCGCCTATGGGTTAGCTTGGCCTGGAGCACTGCAAGCACCCAGGGAGCCCACCACGGCCACAGGCTCTCCCTGGCCCGGCTCAGGGCTCAGCGGGTATCCGGGGCGGACCGGCAGGCCCTGATCCATGGCCGGAACAGGGCCTCAGTGCTCAGCGAGGCGGCCGGGCACCTCCAATGGCAGAGGGAGACCATGCGGCACGCCGCCCTGCTCGCTATGCTCATTGCCTGGTGGGTATGGGTCACAGAGCGGGCACAGGGGTGGTGGTCCCGGGTGCTGGCTCAGTGGGATGAGGCCACCTGGAGGGCGCACTTTGGGATGGACAAGCTCACCCTACTGTGCCTTGCAGAGCTGCTGATGCCCTGGCTGGAGCAGCAGCATACCCCCATGAGGACCCCCTCCCCATGGTCCAGCGG
>QEPC01006374.1:173562-191496 GCA_003113815.1 Sphenodon punctatus
TGTAGGAGTTAGCTTAGTGATAGAGATAGTGTTAGTGATCTAGTTTTAGTGTTTGTAGGAGTAGGCCTGTATACTTATTAGATAATCCATTTAGTTCATAGCATTTAGAATAGTTAATAGCAGTTAGATTTAGTGTAGATATATATATATGTAATATTAGATAAAAAAATTAAATTAAAAAACTCCATATAAAAACAAAAACAAAAACAAAAAAGAACAACAAAAAAACATATAAAACCAAATAAAAAACTAAAAAAACATAAAAAACAACAAAAACACCCATAACAAAACATTTCCCGAACAACCGAACCCGAACCGAATGGCCGAACCGAACGACCGAACCCAAACCCGGTGAACTAACTGAACTGCCGAACCGAACGGACGAATCAAACACAGCCGAACCAAATGGCCAAACCCGAACCGCGATCTGTTCGTCAATCCCTATTCTGTTGCCCATGGACCAGCACTACCCTGCGTGACCCTACTTGTACTTGGGCCAGTTTTGCTTCATTCTGTTTTTTGTTGGGATCTCTTTCAGACCTTGCATTTGCGTGTTTGGAGTCTTCCCTGGAACTGGTCCTTTTGAACCTGCCCTGGAACTGGTCCTTTGGCCCATTTGCCTGCTTTCTTCTGTCTCTCTCATAGGCAACTTGTAGGGGGAGCACATGCTCCCTCCTGATTTCCAGAAGCCTTATAGAATCCCTGCCCAGCACCCACTCCTGCCTCTCCCCCCACTAGTGACAGTTACTGGTCTCATATGGCCTCTCTGTTTTGCCTTCAGTTTGTGTGCTGCTTCTGTGTTTGTCCTGATGTCTGGCTCTGTTCCTACTTGGACCTTCATTCAACCCTGATTCCATTGTAGCTGCGACAGCTTATATCTCAAAAGCTAAAATTATATGGTTATGGGAGGTAATGTAAATTCTTGGACCAGTAATTCCCCAAAACTTTGCCTGCATGACCCCATTTTGAAATTTAAATATAATCCCATTACCATAGACAGTAACAAAGTCATGCAAAGTCTACTGAATAGTGATTAAGTGGCAACCACATCCATGGATAGTGTGTGCTCTCTCACTTTACAACAGGGGTGAGGAACCTCAGACCCCTGGGCCAAATACAGCCTCTAGATCCAGCTTAAACACCAAAGCACAGAAAAAAGCACTTGTCTTGTACATCAGAAGCTAGAGAGTCAGTTGGGACATTAGATGACCAGGGGACATAAGGGGCACACAGGGAGGATTAGGCCATTGTAGTGAATCTGAATGAATTCTTTGTTTAGTCTTCACTGCAGAGGATGTTGGGGAGATGCCCATGCTGAAACTGTTCTTTGTAGGTGATGAATCAAAACAGCTGCCACAAATCAACGTGACTCTAGAAGATGAGGTTCTAGATCAAATTTGCAAAATAAATAGTAGCAAATCACTGGGACCAGATGGTATACACCCCAGAGTTCTGAATGAACTCAAATATGAAATTTCAGACCTACTACTGGTAATTTGTAGCCTATCACTAAAATCTGCCACTTTACCTGAGGACTGGAGGGTAGCAAATTTAATACCGATATTTTAAAAGGGCTCCAGAGGCAAGCCTGGAAACTAAAAACCAATGAGTCAGATGTCTGTGCTGGGAAAAAAGATGGTGACCATTATTAACAACAGAATTATGGGGCATATTGATAAATATGTCTTAATGGGGAAGAGTCAACATGAATTTAGCAAAGGGAAATCATGCCTCACTAATATATTGGAATTTTTTGAGGCTGTGAATAAGCATGTGGATAAGGGTGAGCCAGTAAAACTAAATATAGTGTACCTGGATTTTCAGAAAGCATTTGATAAGGTCCCTCCTGAGAGACTCCTGAGGAAACTAAAAAGTCATGGGATAGGAGATAGTGTCCTATTGTGGAATGGTAACTGGTTAAAGGATAGGAAGCAAAGGGTAGGACTAACTAGTCAGTTTTCACAATGGAGAGTAGTAAATAGTGGAGTGCCCCAGGGATCTGTACTGGGACTGGTGTTGTTTAACATATTCATTAATGATCTGACAAAGGGAGTGAGGTAATCAAATTTGTAGACAACACAAAGTTATTCAAGGTAGTTAAACATGAACAGACTGCAAATAATTGCAGGAGGATCTTGTGAGACTGAGTGACTGGGCATCTAAATGGCAGATGAAATTTAATCTGGACAAGTGCAAAGTGATGCACATAGGAGAAAACAATCCAAACCTTACGTACACAAGGCTGAGTACTAAATTAGGAGTTATCACTCAGGAAAAGCACCTGGAAATCGTTGTGGACAATACATTGAAACCCTTAGCTCAGCGTGTGGTGGCCGTCAAAAAAGCAAACTGAATGTTAGGAATTATTCATAAGGGGATGGAGAATAAAACTAAAAATATCATAATGCCACTATATAAAGCTATGGTACGACTGCACCTTGAATATTGCGTGCAGCTCTGGTCACCCCATCTCAAAAAATATTATAGTAGAAATAGAAAAGGTACAGAGAAGGGCAACAAAAAATAAGGGGTATGGAATGGCTCCTCTATGAAGAGAGACTGGATAGGTTGAGGTTGGGGCTCTTCAGCTTGTAGAAGAGACTACTGCGAGGGGATATGATAGAAGTTTATAAAACGAGTGGCTTGGAACAAGTTAACAGGGAATGCTTATTTACCCTCTCAGATAGTACTAGAACTAGGGGACACTCCATGAAACTAACAGGTAGCAGATTTAAAACAAATAAAAGTATTTTTTTTCTCACTCCGCATACAATTAAGTTGTGGAATTTTCTGCCAGAAGATGTGGTCAAGGCCAGTAGGATAGCTAGGTTTAAGAAAGGATTGGATGAGTTTCTGCAGGATGAGTTCATTAGCAACTATTAGCCAGGTAGATTTGGGGAATGTAACCTCTTACTTCCGGGAGCTGGGAGTGAACAACAGGGAATGGATCGCCCCATTGTGACCTGTTGGGTACTTCTTGCAAGTGACCGAGAATGGCCACTGTCAGAGACGGGTGCTGGACTCGAAAGATCATTGGTCTGATCCAGTATGGCACTTCTTATCTTCTTAAAAACTGAGCTCGGGGTAAGGGGGCAGAATGAGGGCATGCACACAGGGATACGGGACAGATCTATGACACAAATTCATGGTCTGGACCCTCTTTTTCTTGAGTATATTCCTTACAGACTCCCACCCCCAACTTCTATTTGGCCCTTGGAGCTTGTACTGTTTTTCAAAGTGGCTTTTGGGTGGGAAAACATTCCCCACCCCTGCTCTACCATTTGGGAACCTCTTCTTTAGACGAGAGCTTCTCTGCATGCTGAGGAAGTGAATAAACGTCACCGTTTCTTGGGAATAATTCAGTCACTTCTATGTGGTGATGTCAAGAGAGGTGGGACCATAATGACCCTGCAGCCTCCTTGTCCTCTTCTGCCCCTTTTTGCTGACTTGTGAACTGTGGTTGGCCTTGACCATCTGCACTTTCTGGTATCCTTGCTTGTTCACATTAGGGCTAAGGAACGTGAGCCTTAGAAATGTAAAATGCATAAAATAAAAGGCGGGGTCGTACCTGCTCCGTGACACTGGGATATTCAGCAATGCTTTTCTGCACTGCAGGAGGACATGGAGTAGGCGGACTGCACAGCATGACCCAGGGTGTAAGGTTTCTCAACAGAATGATTTTGGATTCCATCTGGTTGGTGGAATTGCACGTTATTGGTAACTGGCTTGCCTTCTGCCTTCAAACAGGCAGTACTATTTCTGACAGACTAAAGAGTACTTTGAATTCTGTGCTTATCATTGCCTCATCCTGTATAGTACTGAGCATACTGCCTGACTAGGGCATGGACAGCTACTTAGGGTGCCATCGTCATTCACCCAGGCATGCGAGTCCAAAGCTCCCTTTGACGGGGGCAGGGAGAGACAATGCCAGTTTGTAAAAGGGTCCCCAACTCAGGGGACCTTGGCCTTGACCTTGACCATCTGCACCTTCTGGTATCCTTGCTTGTTCATGTTAGGGCTAAGGAATGTGAACTTTAGAAATGTTCAGTCTTGCATTGCCTAAGGGATATTGGCCCAACACAGTCAGACATGGATGGAGTGTTTGTTTCAAAATAAAGTTCTGGATGTGCAGAGGCAGCTGCCATTCAGGGAACAATCAGCTTTGCCTCAGCAGGAGTGAGGGGGAAGTGGTACCTTCCCCCACCGTTCAGACAGAATCAGTTGGGAATCAACCTGCCTTTCTCTGCTCCTACTGGCTTCTTGCCAGCTCCCTTCCACCAGTGGAGGTGTCAGCAGCCTCCCTGTTCTCAGGCCAGACCCCTGGGTGGCTCCCGCCTGGTACTGGCAGTTCAGGGCCAGACCCCAGCTGACTTCCTTAGACCTAGCAGTGACACAGCTCCGCCCAGGCCTGAACGCAGGGAAGCTGCCACCACCACCAGCAGGGAGCAGCCAGTCAAAGCGCAGAGGAATGTGAACCAGCAGCAGAGCAGCTCCTCCCCATTCCTGGGCCAGCCACCATGTGACTCGCCCTCTCCTGGTGGTGGCAGCCAGGAGGGGTTGTGGGTTTGCGGGTTGGCTAGTTTTTGTTTTTTTGTTTTTTTAAAAAAACAACCTCTAACAAATGGCTTAGGCACACCACCTGGATTTTAAGAAGCAGTTCACCGGAACATTTGTGAACTGGCTGAATATCACCTCTGCTCAGGCCAAACCAGGTCCTGGAGGTGCACAACTGCATCAGGCCAAGCTTGGACCCCACTTGGGTTGAGATTTCTAGTCTGGCCTTTCATCTCATCCAGGCAACCTCTCCCTGTCTTCTCACCTTATGACACATGGCTACCTTCTGCTTCATTTCCAGTCCATGGGAGAACCCCTCTAGGACTCTCTAGGAATGCCCATGTGCCTGTTGCCAGCAAGCTGTCCCTTCCTCCTCTTTGCACAAAGTAACAATTTGCTGGCCAGACTACAAGGCAACAGATGTAAGGTGTCCCAAGAAATGGTGTCCCCAGGTCAGAAGTCACCAGTTCCCTAGAATTCGTGACTTTCTAGGTGGGAGAGGGATTTTAAAGGAATAGATGTCTTCCTGTAAGTCTAAGTATTTTG
Source organism: Sphenodon punctatus (assembly GCA_003113815.1). Lineage (NCBI taxonomy): Eukaryota > Metazoa > Chordata > Lepidosauria > Sphenodontia > Sphenodontidae > Sphenodon > Sphenodon punctatus. Next base: position 178,663 of record QEPC01006374.1, read on the forward strand.
ACAGAATTTTCCTTTTCTCATACTGTTTCTTGAAAATAGAAATAACTAATGTTATGTTCCTTTACAGACGAATGTAAGCCAAGAGCTGCTTGTCAACCTGGTAGACCCCGCCCATCACAGGCCTCTGTGGATGCTGCTTTCATCTTGGATAGTTCACGTACAATGAGCCATGTTGAATTTGAGAAAGTGAAAGATTTCTTAAGCAGTGTGCTTGATAACTTTGACATTTCCCCTCAACCAATGGTGGGTGCACTGGGTGACAGGGTGGCTATAGTGAGTCATGCTCCACCAGATTTCAGACACAGCACACAGAAGAGCCCGGTAAAGACAGAGTTTGACTTTGTCACTTACAACACTAAACAGCTAATGAAGAGACACATCAAAGAATCAGTTCAACAGCTGAACGGAGTGTCAGCTGTTGGCCATGCTATACAATGGACAATTGATAACCTTTTCCCACGAGCTTCCAATGCAAGAAAACACAAGGCTATCATTGTTATATCTGCCGGAGAAACAAGTCAGTGGGACAAAGAAACATTAAAGAATGCATCCCTGAAAGCTAAGTGCCAAGGGTATGCTTTGTTTGTACTCTCTTTGGGACATGCTTATGACAAACAATTGGAGGAGCTGGCAAGCCTGCCCCTGGAACATCATTTACTTCAACTTGGTAGAATTCACAGGCCTGAATATAAATACGTAGTGAGATTTCTGAAAGGATGTCTACACCTCCTCAGGAGTAAGTTACTTGTTTATTTCAATAATTCCTACCCTTCACCCATCCTGCCTCAGGCAGTTCAGGGTGGCTAACAATAGTATAAAAATAAAAAACATATAAAAACAATATAAATATAAATACATACAAATTGTGGAGCTAAAAGATACCCTCCCCTCCAATCCTATCCCCCACCCCCCACTACCCATCTCCCCCACCAAAAGCTGAGCGGAACAGTCAAGTCTTACACTGTCGTCGGAAGGAGGGAAGATCCAGGGACAGGTGAACCTCCACCAGAAGGGAGTTCCACAGCCTTGGGGCAGCGAACAAGAGTGCCCTCCCCACATCGCCACCCGGGGTACCGCGAGAAGGGCACCCCGGCTGACCTCAGGGGCCGTTACCAAGGGTAGCCCCACATAGAGTGTGTTGCAGTAGTCCAGTCTTGAGGTGATGAAGACATGGATGATGGTGGCCAGATCAGAGTCTGCAAAGTTGACGTATCAGATGTAACTGACCAAAGGCACTCCCTGCCACAGTTGCCACCTGGGCATCCAGGTGGAACTGTGCTTTGAGGAGCAGCTCCAGACTCCAAATCTGGGGGGCCAGTACAGGATGAACCCCATCAATGATGGGAGTCACCAACTCCCTAGTCCCACCCACCAACATTATCTCCGTCTTGTCGGGGTTCAACTTCAGACATCTTGCCCTCATCCAGTCTCCCTCCCACAGCTGCCGGACATGGGGTAAGCACCAAGACTGCTGGGCCTGGGTCAGCTGAAAAAGAGAGGTAGAGTTGGGTGTCGTCACCGGACGTCAAACCCTCTCATGACCTCACCCAAAGGCTACAAATACATATTAAACAAAAGAGGGAACAGAATCGAACCTTGCAGCAGCACTCCACACTGACCTAAGGCCAACTTCTTGTGGCTGCTTGTTGTCTGTAAAGAGTTCTCAAAGCAGACCAGCTGTATGGCCATGTCCTTTTGCCTTGTGCATATCCACAAACATGCCTAGCAAGGGGATGGCAATTCAAGTTTCTCACGTGCACATACCTCCAGAGTCCTTCATCACTTGGGACCTTCAGGGTGGGAGGGTGGTTCAGTGCCATACTCTTCATTCCTTGCACATTCTGAGCCTATGAACTTTAGTGCCAGGCAGGTTTGGAGATAAGTTTATGCAGAAACCTGCTCACTTATGGTGGAACTTAGGCAACCTCACAACTATTAAATTGTTAAAGACTTCAACTTCTGGCAGTGGTTACTGGGCTTCTACCACAAGTAACCTAGGTTAAAGGTAGGGATCTCTGTTCACCATGGGCAAAAAAAGCAGTGAACATGGGTCCCCACTTAAAGGCTTTGTATGCCATTGTCAGTTCCCAGAACATCCCCTTCCTGATCCATCATTTACTCAATAAGCAAATAGATCAAGATAGCAACAGCCCAATTAATGGCTTGCGTTCTAGAGCCATGTGAACATAGGCCAGTAGAAACTATACATGAAAGGTAGACTTGGTATTCTAGAAGTGCAACAGTCTACATACAGAGGCTGCACCGCACTCCTGTAGCCCAGTTTATAGAATACATATTAAAAATTCTTCTAATGTCAAAGAAAACTGAAATCTTCACCATCATACATTCACATGCAGCTGGGTCATAGAAAATTGTTGCAGTGACATAAAAAAAATAACCTCCAGCTGTTTTTGAACCCCTTGCCTAATGAGAGTATTTAAGAGTGGTTATGAGAATGATAGTACAAAATGTCCTGCACGCAGGGACCCATGTTCACTGTGTTTTCCCCACTGCCACCAATGAACATGGGTACCTGTCTATATAACAGCAATAGCTTAGTAAAGCTTTGTTATGGTGTTAATGATTCTTAGAAAGGATTCCCATGCCAAAAGAAACAGAAGGTCTATAACATGCAGGGTTTGTCAATAACAATCCTGACGTTTCCAAAGATGTTATAATGAATGTGCCAATACAATTGTGAAAGGCCAAGCCTATAATGTACATTTTACAGCTTTCATGACATCCCTGTCCAATGAAGGAGGTCAGCCTTCTTAAGAGTGCGTGAGGAGTAGGAAAAAAGGGATTGCGATTTGTGAAAAGCTATTTCAGATTCCACTGAGTTGGTAGATTTAGTCACTGTTCTAAACTCTTGACAGATGGAATCGACAGCTACCCACCAGAAAACCTCAAGACAAGATGTAGTAGAATCAGCTTTCCAAAGGGCAAAAGATACATGTGAGTTTTCCAAAACTTGTTTCTCTATGTCTTGTTAATATAGGACAAATTGCTGAAGGCTAGAGCTCAAAGGTTCTCCTATCAAAGACTCTGATCCTGCAAGCACTTTCCTAAAATTAAGCATGGGTGCATGTGAGTACCCCTACTGAGGTCTTCCTGTTGGACACAGATTTAATTTCCTGCCATTTAATACTACAAGCACAATTTCTCATGACAGTTTTTAAAAAAATAAAATCTGTACAGTGCTGCAACAGAGAAAGACCATCAGAAAATTAAACACTGAAAACGCAAATTCCTCTCCTGCGGAATCCTTGTACTTGTCACACAGAGCCCTTGTTTCCTGGGACCCTCACCCTAAGAGTAAATCTTTGACTTTTGCTTTGGTTTTTCATGTGCAAGATCTTAGTGAAATCTCAGCTCCTTGCAGTTATTCAATCCACACTCAAAACAAAGTGAGAAAGGAGTCCAAGAGCTCAGTAAGCCTAGGGGTGTGCATGTCATTTTCATTATTACAATAATAACAAATTGTCATTTTCATTGTTATTGCAATAATGAACATGAAAAATAATAACAAAAATAGGGAAAAAAAACGACTTCTTGTTTTTGAAATAAAGGAAAAAAACTGAAAACTGTATTTCCGGCTATAACCTTTTTGATTCTTATTCAATTAGGATGAAATTTGGAAATATTGTACCCCCAGTGGAGGGCACTATGTGTACCAATTTTCAAAAAGATTAAAGGGACCAGATGTTAGAAGCAATTGAATGCTGTGATTTTAAGAGAAGCTCCATACACATTCATGGCTACAACTTCTTTATCTTCCATCCAATTTACATGAAACCTGTGAATATTATGTCCCTCCTCAAGCTTAACACTCATGCCAATTTTCAGAAAGATTGGATAAAGGGTCCTGATGGTATAAGACATTAAATTGAAAATACTTTTCCAGCTATAACATTTATATATTCCATCCTTTTTACAAGATAATTGTCAGGAATGTATCACATACCTTCACTGTCATCTCTTTCAAACTACAGGGCAATTTGATAAAGGGACCCAATTTTATAAGCAATTGAAGTTGTCCCCTTGAAGATTCAGATAAAGAGCAGAACACGCAATGCCAGTCAGAGGCAGGTAGGGATGGGCGAACAGAACGCGGTTCGATCATTCGGTTCAAAACCCGAGTTTGGGTTTGATGGTTCAGTCCAGACGAGTTTGGTTTGGCCGAACTTGGTCGAACATTCAAAAAAAGCGAAACCGAAGTAAAATCGCAACCGCATTTTTGGCCCTGGAAAGATGTTTTTCCTGCCTTCAAACTCATCCGAACACGACCAAACTGTTCGGTTGTTGGAGAGTTCAGTTTGGACGTTCGGTTCGGATGTCCGAACAGACCGAGTTCGGTCTGAACTCTGAACATCCGAACCGCGTTCGCCCATTCCTAGAGGCAGGCACCTGGCATGGCAGGGGGAGGGAGGCTATAGGAGGAAGAATGTGGAGCAACCCAAAATACTGCAAACACATTCACTGGCCAATTACTGCAGGCTTCTAGCTTTACAGGACCAATCGGTAGTGGCTTTGAGGTGGGCGTAGGGGGCAGCCCTCAGGCGGGCATAGAAGGGACATAACTGGGACTTTGGGGATAGCATCCCAGCAATCAGGAGACATAGTTTACACATTCAGACTGATCAATTATCATCACAATCACATCGTGCAGCACTGTGACAGAGGACATAAGAGAATCTCTAGTGGCTCTTTCCTAAACAGATGCTTCTGACTTTCCAGTAACAAGTGGGAGAGTCACGTTGGGATGGTCACAGCACAGAATGAGGATATTTGGTTGACATTTCTGCTGACCAATTGGCATCACAAACTGATCTTATACCACAGTGACACATGAGCGAATCCCTGGCATAGGCTTCTTCTCTGCATATGCTGTGCAGGCATATAACAATGGGACCCTTTATCACATCTTTCTGATATTTGACAGAGCTGATCATGAAAGTGTGATATACAGTCCTGCAAAATTTCATGTACACTGGTTGGACTACAAAGATGTTAGTCAGACATACATTTATAAGTTAATTGCTTATACCACCAGGTCCCTTTATCCAATCCTTCTGAAAGTTGGCAGAGATAGTAAATATGGGAAGGGGTATAAACTTGTCAAGTTTCATCTACATTAAATGTGAGTCAAAGAAGTTACAGCTAAGAATGTATATGAAGATTTTTGCAAAATAATATAATTCAACTGCTTATAAAATTGGATTCCTTTATCCAATCGTTTCAGAATTTGGTACATGTAATGCCTACCAGTGGAGATACACTACCTCCAAGTGTCAGTTAAATATAATGAAAAACAAACCAATGGAAAACGAAAACAAAAGTGAAAATGAAAACTTGATATTTATGAAAACGAAAATGACAGATTTAAATAACAAAACAAAACCAAAAAACGCCATGGGCCCCTGGTGCACACCTCTAGTAATTGGCACTAGCCACCTGCTTATTTGTAGTGTTTTGACCAGTAAAGCCCTAATTGGATTGGGAACTCCCTCTCTCCATTTCATTCCATGTATATGTTGATAATGACTACTTGTGGGTTATTCTGTTAATTAATAATCAAAGAAAAGTTGATTAAGTGCAAGCTTGATTCAGCCAAGTTTTCCACAGTCTGCTTTGCATTAACTCAACTCTTCTGTTCTTTTATCCCTAATTTTGAAAGTGATGAGGCCGTGTCAACAGAAGATGACATGCTGAATGTTGAAGCTACTCCAGCTAGAATGCTCAAAGATGGCAGCAGCAAAGTTTCTCTACTCACTGAAGATTTTGCCAAGAGTGTACACTAAAACTTGGGTAACTAAAACATTACCAGCGAATGTTGCCAAAACACATATGCAGATGAGGAAGTGGGAAAAGATTTCTAATAATTGCATTACGCTATTACAGAACTGGCAGTTGAACTCTGAGAACCCCAGGAAACTAATCTACTCAAGCTTCAAATACACAAACTGAGGGAAAGAAGCCAAGTTTACTGGCTCCTGGTCATCCTCTTATCTCCCTGCTATCAGGCTTGCCTCTTCCCTAGTCACAAACAGGCAAAGAGCTTCCCCTTCCCCACTCTCTCACGCTCCTTTGCTACTTAACAGCATGAGGTAAGATTCTCGGAGGACTCTCAGCCCAGAGAAGTTGGCTTTTATGCCTCTACACTCCAGGTGCGAGTGCCACTTAGTAGTCTCAGCTGGATTATAGGAATTAGCCAGCATGGAGGTCTGAAGTAAATTCCAAAGGGCTGAAAAAATTCAGGCCTTTAATAAGCTTCAAAACAACAACAACAAATAAACTTTTGTTTAAATAACTGTTCTGATTGCCAAAAGGGATTCTGGATGGCTATGCAGCTGACATACAACTTGCTGTGTCTCAGGGCAGTCTGTTTGTTGGTCTGTTTGTTAGACTATATCTATTGACTCAGGAACAGACACCCCAACAGTTAGAATTCTCCCATCTTCTAACCTATCTGAATGAAAACCAGATGAACAGAACGTATGCAGTGCTGCCTTAGCTTTAGTACTTATGGAACATGTTTCAGTTGTATGTCTACAACATTCAAAAGGTGAACATTATCATTTCCAATTAACTGATGTAAAAACTGAGATGTCCAGACAGTTAAGAACACATTTTCAAACTTAACCATGACTTGATTTTTCAAAGGGCTGCATAATTTATGCTTCCAATTCAAGCCTTTTACATGTCTTTCTCTCCCACCCCATTTTTGTTTTTAGCAGTTTACTCCCTCACATACATAGCCCTAAAACATCTGTAAAGGTTTCTCTTGCATTACATTCCCATGGGGTGGAGACTGAGCAGATGCTTATTTGCAACTGACCTTACACTACCTGTCACAGGCCACACTATAGCTCCATTCTGCTTATGATGACCTTTTGCACATCTTTACAATCAAGCCACCTTAATGAATTTACTTTTTTTTTTTTTTTTTACTTCCACGTTCTCCTTGGTAAATCTTCCTGTCTTGCACCATCAGAAGCAGTGTATTTCCCACCTCCAGGAATTTGGGGTGGAGCAATGACAAAGCTAGTAGCCATTATTTCAGTTAGCCATCGGTCCTGGTGGAGTAAAGACTGACAGACTATGTAGAGAGGATTTAATTTCGTTTCTGGCCCTTATGGAGAGGGGCAATGCAGGGTCTTGCTACTTAGACTGTGGCTAAGATTCAGCTGTTGGTCATTGGCTTCTAAGAAGATACAAACAAAATAATTAGGAGTAAAGGACAAGCCCCTAAGTCATTAAAGAGCATGTCGAGTTCTTTAGTTTTCATCTGGCATAAGAATATGTTTAGAAAAGTAAGGTAAACAAGAAAATGGTTAAATTTGGTATTAGGATTACAACTTCTCAAGGTTTGACCTGGAAACTGGTATATGGGAGTCTCAGGGTTAAACTGTGAGACCTGGCAACTCTAATTAGGAGGGGGGGGGGGAAAGAGAGGAGATACCTTTTTGTCCCTAGTCTTCTCCCCACCTCTTACAATGCTAAAGAATACAGCAGTTCATGCCCAGAGATCATGTAGAAATCTGACAATTTTTATAAAGCAATAATTGGGTTGGGGGTTTGTGTGTGTGTATGTTTTTAAACAAGCAAACGTCTATCAGTCTGCTTGAAAGGACTTGTATAAAATACTCTTAAAAGACAGCAGCGGTATTAAAAATCTTTTTTAAGTGACTAAGCCAATTTATGTGTTTTGTGGAAAAGAAATCCTAAAGAAGCAGACGTCAGTATTTGACATTTTAGCATCACCATGAAAGTGGATCTGTAAACTGAATTGAGGATCACAAAACAACAACTTGTTAATGTTGCTGAACCCCACAAAAATTATTACACAGATAGGGTCAAAATTCTGTTCAGCCTTTTGGTATAATAAAGCTTCCCCCACCAACACAAATAACATAATTTTGAGCCCTAGTTATTTTTATTTGTAACACAAAATTCTGTGCATGATTGATGATCTATGAACTACACTGCACTAGTTGTATGTTACACTTTACACATACTGAATTAAATATATTCAGAGATCAGTATAAAAGCTGGAGTTTGAATGCTTGCCTCAGGGCTTTAATATGTTTGTAACCTTTCAGGTTCAATGATAAAGTATTAAATTGTACAGGGACAATTGTAAAATACACCTTCTGCTCTGTTGACATTATGCTGAACATTCTTCTGGACCTTTGGAAATTTGGTACGTTAGCAATTAAGCCACATACATGGAACTTCAAACAAGCTGAGGCTCTATTTCACGTACGTGGCTTAATTGGTAAGAAGCGGCCCGGCCACCGAGAATGCCCTCTCCATTGTGGCCCCCCGCTTAACACGGGGGACCTCCAAGAAGGCACCCCTGGCAGAGCGAAGGAGCCGCTCCGGGGCGCGGCGGTCCCTGAGGTATGAGGGGCCGAGACCATGAAGGGCTTTGTAAATCAATACCAACACCTTGAACCTGGCTCGGCACGCTATCAACAACCAGTGCAAAGCACGGAGCACGGGTGTTATGTGCTCCCGACGACCCGTCCCCGAAAGGAGACAGGCCGCCACATTCTGCACTAGCTGCAGCCTCCGAACCAGGCACAAGGGAAGCCCTACATAGAGCGCGTTGCAGCAGTCCAGCCTTGAGGTGACAAAGGCATGGAAGAGGGAGGCCTAGTTCTAGGGCCGGAGATGAACGGACGCAGCCTCCATACCAGATGCAACTGGTGAAAGGCAGCCTTTCCGACTGCCTCCACCTGCTGCTCCAGGGGGAGATCTGTGTCCAGCACCACCCCCAGACTCTGGACCTGCTGAGCTATGGGAGGGCGAACCCCCACAATAAGGGGGCCGACACCTCCCTCACTCTCCCCACCAACATCACCTCCATCTTATCAGGGTTGAGCTTCAGTCTGCTCTGCCGCATCCATTCCACCACGGCCTCCAAACACTTGGATAGCACGGTCTGGGTTCATTGAAAAAGAGAGGTACAGCTAAGCATCATCCGCATATTGGTGACAACGCACCCCGAACCCTCTCACGACGGTTATGGGTTATTTACCCTCTCAAATAGTACTAGAACTAGGGGTCACTCCATGAAACTAACAGGCAGCAGATTCAAAACAAATAAAAGAAAGTCTTTTTTCACCCAACACACAATTAAATTGTGGAATTTGTTGCCAGAAGATGTGGTCAAAGCCAGTAGTATAGCTGGGTTTAAGAAAGGGTGGGACAAGTTTCTGGAGGATGTCATAATGCCTATACAAATCAATGGTGCGGCGGATGTCATAATGCCTCCATACAAATCAATGGTGCGACCACACCTGGAATATTGTGTGCAGTTCTGGTCACCCCATCTCAAAAAAGACATAGCTGAATTAGAAAAGGTACAGAGAATGGCAACAAAAATGATCAAGGGCATGGAAGGGCTCCTATATGAGGAAAGGCTTGGTAGGCTGGGGGCTCTTCAGTTTGGAGAAGAGACGACTGAGAGGAGATATGATAGAGGTCTATAAAAGCATGAGTGGTGTGGAACTAATAAACAAGGAGCAGTTATTTACCCTCTCAGCTCGTACTAGAACTAGGGGACACTCCATGAAACTCATGGGTGGCAAGTTTAAAACAAATATTTATTTTATTTATTTATTAAATGTATACCCCACCCGATCCTGAACACAGCTCGGGGCGGTTTACAATCATAAAATACAATATAAAACAATCCAATACTTAAAATACCATATATAAACATATAAAACAACATAATATATAAGAGTTGGCAAGACAAGGACTTTTCGATAGTTCAAATCCTCGAACATATAAGGAGGTTGAAACCAAATAGGGCTCTGGGTCTAGACCAGATTACAGTTGAAATTTTGCAGGCAGACCCTCAATGGTGGGCTTGCATATTATCTCCCTTATTTCAGGTTCTTAGGGATGGTGGACCTGTTCGTCAATCGTGGACGCAGAGCCAAATTATTCCAATCTTCAAAAAAGGGAATCCCTATGATCCTAATTCTTACAGGCCAATTACTTTATTATCTATACCTGGCAAAGTTTATGCCAAAGTTTTGGCCACAGGCCTCCAGAGGTGGGCGGATGAGGCCACCGTTATTCCAAATGTGCAATTTGGATTTCGGAAAGGGCGATCTACTACAGATTGTTGCTATATAATTGCACATGTCATTTATAAATATACAAGGATTAAGTCCGGTAAGTTATATCTGGCATTTGCCGATATGTCAAAGGCTTTTGACCTAGTGCCTAGAGAGAGGCTATGGGCCAAGTTGAGGATGTTTGGTTTAGATGAAAAGTTGCTAACAGCCATTATCCAACTGCACACAAATAATGAGGCTCGAGTCAAGGGAGCACAACGTCAATCTATGTCAGATCCAATTGCAATTAGGAGAGGGGTCAGGCAGGGATGTATTCTTGCCCCTTTGCTATTTAGTTTATTTCTTGCTGACTTGCCATCAGCTATTCAATCAAAATTAACTCATGCACCAAGGATTGGGGAAGGTTTATTTGGCTGTTTACAGTTTGCAGACGATATTGTATTATTGTCTCAAACAGAGATTGGGATTAAGAGGGCTTTAGACCAGCTGCAAGAGTACTGCCAAAGAAATGGGTTAAAATTAAGCCCGATCAAGTCAAGGATTCTCGTCTTGGGAAAGAGGAAAGTTCCTCCTAGCTGGAAGCTGAAAGTTGGTTCCATTGCGTCAGCTACATCTATGATTTATTTAGGAGTCGCTTTTAGCTCAAGAGGAACATGGTCAGTTCATTTGAAAATGAGAGCTGAGAAAGCCCTGCAAGCAGTTAGAACCCTGATAAGGGCCTTTAACAGCTCCAAGGGGATATCGGTGTCAGATGTCTTGACAGTTTATAAGGCCAAGATTCCCCAAATGTTGCTTTTTGGCATAGAGCTGGTTCCCTTCCCAGATATAACTGTGCTGGAGAGAGTACAGAAACTTTTTCCTGAGGAGATTGCTCAAAGTAGGTCCAAGTGTCCCGGGGGCAGTTTTAAGGGCTGAAACGGGAACCCCATCTATTGCGATGCTTGCCAAAAAGTCCTACATAAGATACTGGCTGAGGGTGATTAGCCAGGATGTGGAATCAACTACCCAACATTGTTTAAGAGAGGAGCTGTTACATAATGGGAGTCGCTCCTATCCTTGGCTCCAATATCTAGCCAGGCTGATTAGAGAAATGGCATTTTCCTTCGATTATTTTTCTGGGACATCCCTTATTGGGATTAGGTAGGAGATCTTTCAGACACTAAAAGATATGTCTGTCCAAGACGAGATGGCTAGAATTCAGGATTGGAAGGTGGCCCCCTATTTGGGTGAGTTTAAGTCCTCCACAAACCAAGAAAGCTACTTGGATATTTTGGCTAACTCGAATTTACGTAGGGCCTACACTCTCCTGCACTTTCAACTTCTTGAGTTGGCAGTGGTTGAGGGTAGATGGAAGAGGATACCTCTTCCCTCAAAGATTATGCAGCTGTTATGAAAATGCTGTGGAAACCACCAAACATTTTCTTTTAGAATGTCCTTGGTATTCCTCCTTAAGGGCAGTATGGCTTGCCCCATATTTATCTTTGGGAAAGACTTTTGACTCTGAAGGATGTTATCTGGATTTCCTCAAACTTACAGAGAAGGAGGCTATTATAGCTCTGGCAACCTATGTGTGGCTGGCCTCTAAGAAAAGATCCACTATCAATGCTAGATTGAATAGTTACTCAATATAGGAGTGCTTATTATGGTTAAAGTCTTTCTCATAGGGAGCTATAATAATTAAGGAAATAGTGACTAAACGTATGCTTGTTGCTATAGATTTATTGGCAAGATATTTAATGCCTGTATTACCAATATGTGACTATTTGTTTACACAAGATGTATGAAATGGCACGATAATAACTTAAATGATTTGTTATCTAAGGTCCGGTTCGATGAAGGCTGAACTTAGGCTTAAAGGGGAAGTTTAGCAGGGATAGTCTTAGGTAGTCTTAGTTCTAAGCCTTCATTCGGTCCTTATTGGTCATAGTTATTGTATAGTTATTGTAGTCATATAATTATGGTTTAGATTTTTGAGAACGGTATATTGTATCATTTTATTATTTTATCTTGTTTGTTGTGATTGTCTGTTTACTTGTTTTTGTATGGGCGATGGCAAAAGCTAGTGCCATGAATAAAATTACATTACATTACGTTACATTATAAAACAACATGTAAAACAGGGCCTGGGACATAAATTACTGGGGGTAGGGAAATAAAAATCAACTACCCACCCCCTCCCCAAAGGCCCGGGCACACAACCAGGTCTTGCATCTTCGCTGAAATACTAAAAGGCTTGGGGCCAGGCGGGCCTCCTCCGGCAGGGAGTGTCAGAGACGCGGCCCAGCCACCGAGAATGCCCTCTCCATTGTGGCCCCCCGCTTAACACGGGGGACCTCCAGGAAGGCACCCCCGGCAGGCCACAAGAGTCTCTCCGGAGTGCGGAGCGGTCCCTGAGGTATGAGGGGCTGAGACCGTGCAGGGCTTTGTAAATCAATAACAACACTTTGAATCTGGCTCGGTACGCTATCAGCAGCCAGTGCAGAGCCTGGAGCACTGGTGTTATGTGCTCCCTGCGACCTGTCCCCGAAAGGAGACGGGCCGCCACATTCTGCGCTAGTTGCAGTCTCCGAACCAAACACAAGGGAAGCCCCACGTAGAGCTCGTTGCAATAGTCCAGCCTCGAGGTGACGAAGGCATGGATGAGGGAGGCCAGGTCCGGGCCGGAGACAAACAGACGCAGTCTCCGCACCAGATATAACTGGCGAAAGGTAGCCTTTGCGACTGCCTCCACCTGCCGCTC
>QEPC01006374.1:193202-206384 GCA_003113815.1 Sphenodon punctatus
ATCATTTTTCGGTACCAAGTCAATGTTACAAAAAACAGCAAGAGTTGTTATTGTGAAAAAATTGGTTTATAGAAGTCAAAATTGCCCTTAATGCATCTCTTTGCAGACTTTTTCCCCCTGGCACAGACTGGTTTATTAGCGCTATTGAATTTTTTTTCTTTTCAAAATTCAGAATTACTTTGAATGTAGTCAAAACTGAAATTATCCTTTAAAATATGAACATTGGTTAATGAAAAAGCTTATGTTTTCTCTGACAAAAATGCCTTTTTGTATGAGCTATCAGGAAATAAGAGAATTTAAGGCATAGATTACATGAAAAATCATACATGCCTACCTTCAAACATATGATTAATCTACTGTTTTTGATAAATTAGTCTGGGCTCTGATTTAACAAGGTAATAAAGTCTTTGACCATGATCCAGGTAGGAGGAGTCCTGCACTGTCGGAGGAACAAACATGGAAAGGTGAAATCTGCACCAAATCCACCTAGTAGTTTGCACATGCTGGCTGGCACCACCATATTAAAGCCCCAAGGCAAGCATTCAAACTCCACCTTTTATACTGATCTCTGAACATATTTAATTCAGCCTGCGTAAAGTTTGTTGTTAAGAATTAACTTCAGTCCACTGGCAAAGCTCAAACACTGGTTCCCTAACAAACCATGATTTACATGCATGAGATAGCTTGGAGATACCTGCTCAGAGGGATCCATGCTTTCTGGATATAACAATGTTTCACTGCTCTTAACATAACTTAGACAGAGACGCAATTCAAATTGCATTTATTTTCTGGTATTAACTGTATATCAGAATATACATGGACAATAGTGCAACAAATCTCCTCAGATTCAATCTGTAAAAAAGCCAGACTTCATAAATACTGTTTATGTAGGATCCAACCAAGTAAACTGTGTCTACAGTCAGCAAAATGAGATTTATTTATTTTTGTAGGTTTCTGAGGAATACTATGGTTACCACTAGGCTAAGTACATTTCTTCATCAACTCCTTCTGCTTGGTGTCTTCAGAAAGTGCCAGCGAAACCAAGCTGCTTTAATAAACCAGACAGGGGTCATTCATGTAGATAACTGATGATCACCTTCATGTTCTCCACAGTCCACTCAGTTTCATGTTTTCTTTCAAAAACCTCAGTATAACACTATTTACCTTTATTACAAGTATTTACAGTGTTTGTGTAATCTATAGCTCAGTGCAAGTTTTACTTCCAGACTTTAACAATTCCATCTCTTGATGCAGTTACAATAAACCCCTGAGTGGTCTGGAAAGTAGCGATATCTGTGATAATATCATGGTGTCCAACCGGTAAAGACTCAGGACCTCTACGTGGAGTATCATCTGTGGGTCCAGTCTTCTGCTTGTTCTGAATTTCCTGTTGAAGAGGGGAAAACATTTAATTTAGAAGTCTGGAATTTGCAAATGTGAAAAGCCTTAAGATGAGTGGTGGTATACTTTAGCAAAAAAAATTATAGCCCATCAAATTTGTTTTGCCGGTAGTCTTCTTTCATCTCTCTGCTACTGCTGAAATGTGTGTGACTACGATGGAAAATGGTCTCAAAACTGGCATAAGAAAAAGAAAATCTGTTTAAAAACTTGGACATGATCAACAAACCACTTACTCCAGCGTAGTTCCACTGAAATAATGAGTAAGGGCCTTGTGGATCACAGCCTTAGAATATTTATTTTTATTTTAAAAACTCAACACAAGACGGCTCAGTGAGTCGCCACACTTAAACGAACCCCGAGGTGAGCTCTCCCACCCCGGACAGGGGGTCTGCCCGGCCACCAAACAAATATTCTGGCGGCTGGGGTGAGGACAGCGGATGTGGGTCTGCACGGCCTTGCCCCCCCCCCCCCGTGCTCCTCAGTGCGGCGCAGCCTCCTCCCTGATGGGTGGGTGTGGTGACCTATGAGGCTGCCACGCCTGCCCAAAACTTCTCTGGCCATGGGCCAGGGTTAGGTCGAGTGGGCCATCAGACATGACGACCCGCTCTACCATGGGCCGGGGATGCCTACCTCGGACTGTGGCAGGGCTTAACATGGGATGCGCGCTGGCCAGGAGCCCAGCACACATCCCGTGTTAGCCCCACCATGGTCCAGGGTTACTTCTTCTCCTGCCTGTGGTAAACATCTGGTGGGGCGGGAGCAGATATGACACCCCCACCCGTGGCCATGCTGGGATAAGCATAGCATCTGAAAATATCCAGTAACTTTCCTTGTTTTTAAACATTCCCCCAACTATTTGTTTCATAATTTGTTTGTAACAGAACAGGCAAAAGTACAGGCAGCAGCAATGCAAGTTTCTCCCATAACATATTAATATCCCAGGCATCTGACTTGAGGGGGGCCACATGCAGAGGCAGAAAAGGTGGATTCTGGAAACCATCCTTGGAACTCAACTTGATGAAAATAGAATAACCAGATACCTGAACCACTTCTGTGCCTTCAATTATCTTTCTGTAGTAGGATACAGAGGGGCAGCTAGCACTTCCTGCAATGATGTACGATCTCTCAGGATAAGCTAGATCCCAAAATCTAAAAGAGAACAACCAACACTGAATACAAACACTGCTTGGGTCTTAACACATTTCAACAAGGCCCTTTCTGCCTTTGGATTAAGATTCATTTAGATCTGACTTTACAGAAACACTGAATAGAAATGATAGGTTATAAGTGCAAAAAATTGAAGATTGCCATACTTTTTATGTAACCTCACACGAACTGCTTAATCTGGTTGGGCTTTACTTCCTGATCTGCAAAATAGTGATACTTGAACTTCCCTATTCTCAAAACACCTGCCAAGAGTACAGATATTAATACTGTGAGATGCCAAGCTAGTGTATTAATTGAGTGGGGGATGGGAAGTTTAGATTAATAGATTTTTTTTTACCTGATTTTCATGTCGGAACCAGCTGTCAATAATATGGGATTTCCATCTGCAGGACTGCAGTATATTCCATGAACACTGTGAGGTGAAGGCTAATGTGGGGGGTGGGAGAAGACGACATGTTACCATCTCCAAATACATCCTTGTTAAATTGCTATATATTTTGATAAAGTTGAAAAAACAAGTGTGTTTTGTAAAATAGTGATTCAAGTAAAGTAGTACAATTTATTTGAAAACGATTCCACATTTTATGACCAATGTCTGTCAAAAATTGCCTTGGCGAATGGACAAGTCTTAAAAATAGAGGCAAGTCATTTTCTCTTTTGTTCCTAAATTTCACAAACAGAGCTATAGAGCGGGCACCAAAAGGAGCGAACCACTGTTCACTTGGTGAAAATTAGAAGAAGTAGTTATTAAAAGGGTTTAGATAAAATGAGTCTAGTTGAGGCACTGGGGCTAGTGGAAGCTATGGAACTGAGGAAGTTGGAAAGCATGTGAACACAGTTACCTTGCTGCTATTGATGGACCACAGGATTTGATCAGAACAGAAGACTGGCAACTAACCAAATCACAATGCGTTCATCAGAGAAAGGGGGTACAGTGCTCCTGTAGAGGCGTTAGGTGGCAGCATCACTATGGGTAAAAGCAAACATGATACTGACCCACTTTTGGGCCCATGACTCACCCGAATGTGTGGTCCTGCACCGCCAGATGTGGGCAGGGAGGCAGCCAACCCAGGAAGTACCCTGGGTCTGGCCACCTGTGTGTTTGTTGTGGTCCCACCACCTACCCAGGTTGTGTAGATGGTGGGATGGAGCTCCCAGTGGCAGACATATTTGTTCTGTGCTGCTCGCCAACCCAGAGAGTGGCTGCTGCCATTTTCCACCCCAGGCCGGACCGGGAAGCTGCCTCACCGCCTGCATGTTTGTTTTTACCCTATGTCTTTTTTCCCCTCAGGCTGGAATGGTAGCTAGTACTCTAGACCAAACCTAATCTCATCACAGGAGTAGTTGGATTATCCCAGCAGAGCCCATAAGGGGGACACACAAAGGCCGTTTTTAGACGTGCAGCGGGGATCAGGCGCGGGAGCGGCGAAACAGCCGCGGCGCTGTTTTACATGAACCGGAAGCAGAAGGTGTGCGTGTGAACAGCGGCCGCGCATTCTTTGCCGACCACAATCGAACCGGCCTGATTTCTCTGGGGGGACATACACAGCCGGAAAAGAATGTGCGGCCGCCAATCACACGCACAACTTCTGCTTCCGGTTCATGTAAAACAGCGCCACAGCTGTTTCGCCGCTCCCGCACCTGATCCCAGCACACGTCTAAAAATGGCCAAAGACACACACTGAAGCCGGGGGGGGGGGGAGGAGGAGGAGTGCCAGACTGAGGTGAGGGAAGTAGGGGTGCAGGGACAGTGCTGGGAAAAGGGACACCACCAGTCATGGGGCTAAGACCAGATTCCAGGGAGGGGGTTGTAACCAGGGCAGCAAGAAGGGAGAAAGAAACTGCCAGGCAGGAATAAGGGAAGCAGGTGCAGACATGCCAGGAAGGAGTAGAGCAGGGGTGGGGAACTTTTTCCCTCCCGGGGGCCACTTTGAAAGCTTCTACAAGCTCCAAGGGCCGCACAGACATTTGGGCGGGGGTGCTTAAGGGATTCAGTCAAGGAAAGAAGGGCCCAAATCATGGATCTGTGCCATGGAACTGTCCCCTATCCTTGTCTGCATGCCCTCTGCTCCCTTCCGTTGAGCTCAGTTTTTCAGTGATTGGAGGAAGAACTGGATCCAAGGGCCAGATCCAGGAAGTGGAAAGGGGCCACATAAAAACTTGCCATGAGCTGCATTTGGCCCCCGGGCCTGAGGTTCCCCACCCCTGGACTATAGGGAAGGTAAGGGAAGCAATACAGGAGGGGAAAGGCAACTAAGCTAGACAGCAACAAGAGACAGTAATACAGATAAGACTCTAGTCCAGATTCATGGTAACAATGGATGAGCACGGACAAGACTGGGGGGGGAGGGGTAGAGAACAGAGATCAAACACAGCAGCAAGTAAGGCAAAACAGGAGCAGCAGTGGGACCAGCAATGACTCCGAGACACTCGGATAGCCAGCAACATTTGGACGTTCTCCCTGATCCCCTACATAGGACAGGGCAGCCATCATCTTGGCACGTGACTCTGCCTCTAGTTGCCTAGCAACCCCTGAGCTTGCACTGGAGCTTAAAGAAGTCACACAGACCTCAAAAGTTGTGACAAGTTCCAACAGCATGTAGTTATGTAAAATCAACTTTTAAGTTCTCTAAAATGATACCTTTAAAGATGATGTGTTTCAACATCTCAGGATGGTCTTAATAAATGAAAGCCAAGTTACCACTGTTTATTCTTTACCTAGCTATTTTTTGCAGTATAGGAAGATTACAGCTGCTGTTGGTCCAGCCACAGACCTCAAGAGTTCCTGTCCCCAACCCTCTCTCTCATCTGAGGAGGGATGCCAAGTACATATAAATGCTTTCTAAGGAAATTTCCTTTCTTCCTCCCTCCCTTGCCTCCATGGCTATTGCTCTCCTGAACTTCCAAATGTAGTAATGTTAAAACATAAAAACATGCAATATGCCACATACCAGCTTTCATATAGTTTCTTCTTAAAATAGCTAGTTTTTTTGTTTTTTTTTATACGAACACTGATCCCTGTATTATCGTATCTGCTATGGCAGAGTTCTCCATACATGGTGGGTGTTTTAGATCCTACCATGAAAGAAAACCTACCATTTTATACATGGAGACACACATCATTAAGTTATTTGACCCAGTTCAGGTTCTGTTGTCGACTTCATTTCTTATTTTTTTAACATCATATGTGATCTTGGACCTATTTTACAAAAGGTGGGATTTATGGAATTTGTATCTTGGAGACTGACCGTGACTGAAGTCGTCACTTAGCTATGGGAACAGAGGGCTCTCTCAGACTAACGAGCCACAGCAAGAATGGGTCTGTTGCCTCAGCTCCGCTACTGAACGACAGTATTCAGGTTTTGAGAAAGATGCATAGAAGTCAGAAAACAATTGCTTCTTTGGTTTCCACTCTTGCTTTATGTTATGCAACTTCCAACTCTGGAGGATTCAGGATTTTTAAGAAGTTGATTGCATTTTAACAACTCACAACTGAAATGCCAAAGAAAAGCACTCACTTGAGAAATCACTGACGTAAGAGGAGAGGATGGGGAGGAATAGTGAAATCCCCTTTGGGGGTTGCGGAAGGCCTACCAAAACCTATGCAATTTAATAATGGTAAGAGAAAAAGGAAGCTAACCTGCAGTTCTGAGAGAGGAGGTGCACTGCTCGCCCACAAAGTAAAGCGTCTGTCACCAGTTTCCATGTCCCACATGGAGACTTCATTATTGCCTTGAACAGCTACGAGAAAGTCATCATCAACACAGTTACAAACCAAACTGAACAACTTGGCTCCCACACTTTATTCTACTAACTTTTGTGCTAATGCATACATTTCAGATCATTTCCCTTTGGGATTTGTTACACTCTCATTTTATTAGCAACTTTGGGAGACATTTGGTGCTTTCAAGTCTCTGGTGGTTAGTAGCAGCTCGACTGCAGTTAGTCCCAACTACTTGTTAAATATGGTTTGAACTCTTCTAGTTCTGATTATTTCAGATAACCTCAGTATTTCATTTCTGGGAATAACATCTCCCTCATGGTGCGAGACACATGGACTGTGCTTCTCTTATGAAAACTGGAGGCAATCACTGCTAGGGATGCTGGTGGGAAAAAAAGAATAAAACTATCCCCCTTCCTCACACTTCAAATTCACAAACCTGTCCAATACAGCATTTAGACACATGCTTAGGATGCATTTTAAACAAAAACTGGCCGAATAAAGACACAAAACAACCACCATTGCTACCAAGATCCATTGGGATTTGGGCACCCAACTGCCCTTTGTCCTTTAAAATCCCCTTCTACAAATTTTGAACAAGGTCTTCTTAACCAGTGAGATGTTACCAAGTACAGCTCATGTAAGCTCATTTGAATTTTGGTAATCTGGAACACTAAAAGTCTAAACATTAAGGCCGCAATCCACAAACTATTCTGGACTAAGCAATTTGTGGCTTACAGCCTTTACCTTTAATAAACAATCTATTTTATGTCACTACAAGGTACAGGAGTAGACTCCAGTGTAGCCCATGACTTCAGAGCAGAAGCAAGACTGCAGAGTCAGTTATTTGGTGTGACAGGTCATGGAGAACAAAGCTTAATCACAAAGTTGAGCCACATCATACTAAGGGAAGAGTTGAGTTTTACCTGCAATGACACATGACTGGGACAGGGGATGCATAAGCAGGCGTCTGATACGTGCTCTGGAAGGATGAGAATGGCTGGAGATAGGTAACTGGAACCTCATGTCCTAGCATGCCATGGTGCCATTGCTTGTACCTTGGGATGGAAAGAGTTATTCATCAGCAGTGGCTATTACACAGTTTTATCTAGAGATGGGGAACCTTCTCCCCACCATGGGTCACAGGAACATTCTTTTTCTTTTCTATTTTCCCCCCAAGTGCTATAGGCTGGAGTACTTTGCAAGTGGGCAGGGCCCCACTGGAGCACTCTGCACCATGGCCCACCTGGGAGAGTGCTTGCACCTGCTCTGGGGGCCAGGCAAAAAAGGAAGGACCACATGTTAAAAGGAGGCAACGGCAGCTCCGACAGGCCAGATGGAAAGAAGGAAGGAAATATGGTGTAAGTGGACTGCAACCCAGGGGTGCCCCACCCCTAATCTAGAGCCTTTAAATTCTATTCTCCAAGGTAAAAATGGTATCAGTCTTGAACAACTGCTATTAAATACGTGTTGCGGAGAGGTTTGTTCTCAAACTGTTCTCTTCCCCCCCTTTGGAGGCAAAGGCATTTGTAGCCAACCTAACCTGTCTGTTGCATAAAGGGCAGTTTTAATTACGTAATAAAGTTCCTTTTAAAAATCTTACATCTGGTCAATAAGACAGAAAAGGAAATAATAATAATAAAATGAAGCTTACCAATGCAGAGCCAGCACTGATGTATGTCCACAGCAAATGAGGTTATAAGGCCCAATCTTAAATCATGCTTTAAGGTCCAGGCATTACTAGTAGATCTCAGGTCCCATCCAACTAAGGAACCATTCACTGTGGCATATGCCAGCACAGACTGCGCTCCTGAATTGAAGTGCTGCATATCCACAACGCACCCATCATCCCTCTGATCTAAAAACCTGGTGAGAGAAAGCAAATTGGTATTCTAACCACATACTGCCAGGAAATCATAAATTTACACAAAGGTACTGATATTTTTAGCTGTGAGAGTAAAGTAGTGTTTGAGCGAAAGTTACACTGCACCAATTATTTAATTCAGCATAAATTGAATTTCTGAAAAGTCAAATTATTATAGAGGTCGCAACAGGACTCTTCTATATTTGCCTATTCACACTGCAAGGATGGGAACAGCTTGTCTGTACTTATATTTTACACAGTGTCAAGCACACTATGAGCATTTTAATAATGTCACATAGACACCGTCCTCAATTAAATAGCTTTTTCATGGACAGAGATAATCTCTGCAAAGAGGAAAATTAATCTTCTTTCTACATCTTGAGAGATGAGAGCCTGACCATATTTGGCTATTAAATTCATCCTGATTAAAAAATATCACTTGAGACACTAACTTGCCTCTACACCTCAGAAAAGAATACTGCATTTTTAAGCTGAGCTACTCTATAATCTGGTTCAAGACCTACAGCCTGATCCTCCAGTAGGAGGACACACAGGCTATCAGACAGCATGCATGTAAGCCCCATCCACTTCAATGGGACTTAAGATTGCACTGATATTGCATGCATTATTTGCTAGAGGACCAGGCTGACACATTACACTTCCCGACTGTCCTCCAGCTACTGAACGGAGCATCTTTTCAAACTCTGTTTACTGAAGTGGGAGGGGACCACTAATATCTGCACACTACTATAATAATATGTGCACTCGTCAGATACACACCTGTTTTGTATTGGATGAATTTTAGGAGATTTTGGTAGCTTGGAAGCTTCAATTCCAAGAAGTTGAATGGCACCATTATCAGATGCTATAGCCAAGTAGTGAGATCCTTGGCAAAAGGTAAGTGTTTTGACACGTCCTCCTATTCGTGAATATGTCAAAATTGATCTATTTGGAAAAGAAAGTAAAAACAAAACAATTTCAAATAGTGCCGGTTTTTAACAGCCTCATGTAATATTAAATGTAACTCCACAAAAACACAACATTAAGAGACCCGGAAGCTGCAGTTAAATGCCACAAAATAAGAAAGTGCTGAAAATTGAGTTACACATGCTTAACTCTGCCCCTTTATTAATGTACTCTATAATACAGTCTTCATCTTCAGCTACATGATCACATACTATTCTACAAATGCATTATAAAAAACTTAGATGTATTTATGTAGAATTGTGATGGAGTACACTTCTAAGCTGCTGTAGGGGTAGTGTTGGAGGATTGTCTAAGGGTGTTTTAGACAGGCACCTCCCCAGCCATCATGCATGCTGCAGGACTGCATAGGGCATGAATGAGGCCCTGCAACATGCATGATGGGTGGGGAAGGGCTTGTCTAAAACACCCTAAATGGCTGTAAGGTGTGGCCCTTTGTGACAAGTGCTAGAGGCTATTAAGACATAGCTGCAATTGAGCTGGAAAGGGAAGCTATGAAGATAGCAGTGGGGAGACTGACAAGTCTGACTGGGATACAAGTCAGGTTCTTGAAGCCCAGACTTCTAGCAAAGACGACAGAACAGAAGCTGGAACGCAACCTACAGAAGCCTCGTGAAAGTTCAAGGGAAGGGAGTTTTGTTCACTATTTGGGACCCTCAATACCTCAGGTAGGAAGCAGAATGTGAGCTAAGCTCTATTAAAACAACCCAGGTGGGAACAGCAAGACTAACTGAATGAGTCAACTGCCTTACTTGGGGAAACTGAGGCAAGTTGAGGGATGTGTTACAAGTAGCTTTCTTTTTTAATTATTTGATATCATTGTCCTAATGGTTCAAGGTATCTTCACTGACACATCTTTTTACATAAGACATCTTCTTTTTCAGGTATGTATTCCATGTACACTACTTTACAGCCATCAGCAAAAACTTCCTTGGGAGCAATCAAAAGCAAAGCTAACATAGCTGGTCTCAAATAAGTTACCAATATAAATGTTAAGCAAGTACAGTGCACCCTTTGTCCAGAAGGACTGCAGTTACTTTGCTTATCTAGTAATTCCCTGTACGTTTCAATTGAAGATTCAAAACTAATTTTTTTTATTCACATTCAAATAAAAGCAGTTCAGATATAACACTGAACAGATTTGCAAAAGACTAGGCTAAGTTCTCCAGGTCCGAAGGTGGCTCAAGATATAATTCCAGATAGCAAACAGGAGGAGTTATTTTTGTTTGTTTGATTTTTAAACATGGAAGCCCAGCACTCCCCCCCCACCCAATTGTACATTACCTAGTTGTGGTGGTTTTGCCTTCCATTTTCTGGCTGTTCCAGATTTTCACTGTGCCATCATTTGAACATGTGGCAAAAATGGAATGTTCATCAGAGACTCGAATGCGGTTCACCGCAGACTTATGTTCATGGAGGTGTGCAACCAGCAGCCCTTTCGGACGCCATCCTGAGGAAAAAGAGAGTATTCGAGCTGACTACTAACAGGAAATAACGTGAATTGTATCTCTCTATCATCACAAGATCAACTGTGAAAAAAAACTAGCTACATCCTTCAAAAAGATACAGAAGAAAAAACAAAAGCCAGAGCTTGCTCTTTTGCCAAATGAGTGCTAATGTTTCCACGATTTCTTCCTTTCTTCCTTCTCAAAAGTGAGAAACACAAATATTAATTTATAGTGAATAAATCTGTTTCAAGGACAGATTTTGGGAACAAATGTAGACTAGCAAATTACAAGATTAATATAGTAAATGCCAGGAGTAAAATACATTTTAAATGTCAACATTTCTCTGGCGGTGAGGTGAGGTCATCTCAGCTGTGCGCTTGTGGTGGGATGTGCTAAGCCTTTTTTTAGGTCATTACATTCTCTTCAAAAGACAAATGAAACCTCTCAAAAGGTAGAATTCTTTATATAGCGAAGTCATAGTTTAAATGTCATTTGGAAACTTATTTCCAGGAAATGAATGTGATCATTTCCCCCCACAGAACCATAGAAAATCGTAGCTTATGAAAGTACACTACTTTATTTACCAACTACCAGAAGAAAAATTCCATCAAGTACACTAAAAAAGGAGTAAAAGTTTAAGCCAGCATGGCATTTTGGCAATCTTGGTTAGCTTTCTGAAAGTATAATGCATAAAGTCACTGCAATTTAATTAAGTTGTCAATTTAGAAAATTAAGTCTTTGGAACATATTCTGTGCCACCCTGACTGGCACATGTGACACTAACAGTAGGATGTTAATGCTGCAATTAACGTATGCAAACAACATTTGATTAATTGGGGAGGCAAGCAAAATCAAGAATACCACTTAATTTGTCATTTTTTTATTCTGCTGGAGTAGGACCTGGCTTCTCTAGTGCAGAAATTACCATTCTAAGCTGGAGTTGAGATGTAGATTTACAAATGAAAAAGGGCAATTGGGATTCTTACCGGTGAATTGCCCTTCTGTAGCCCTCCAGGGAGTTTATTCGGACCCAGGGGAGCGTTCTCCCTTCCGACCAGTAGGAGGCAGCACTGACTTTCGACTGGGCATGCGTAGGGAGAGCGCGCCCTCGCTTCCCCAGGAGTATCCAAGCCGAGGAATTGGAGCTGAAATAACAACAAAAAACTTTTCCCGACACCTCGGGGTTAGCTGAACGGGGTCCCCTGGAAGGGGTTGAACCCCCAAACATTTACAGATAACAAAACTTAAAAACTTAAAAAAACGTTAAAAAACCTTAAAAAACAGCCCGGGCGGGCCGAATAAACTCCCTGGAGGGCTACAGAAGGGCAATTCACCGGTAAGAATCCCAATTGCCCTTTCTATAGCCCTAGGTCCGTTTATTCAGACCCAGGGAGGTCACAAAGTAGTAGTGTTTATTCGGAAGGGGAGGGACCAGTTTAGATAGTGCCCGTCACCCCTTGGAAAACCCGCCTGCCGAAGGCGGCCTCCGCGGATTGCTGTATGTCAATTTTATAATGCCTAGCAAAAGTATGTAGGCTTTTCCAGGTAAGCCGCCTTGCAAATCTCAGATAAGGGGGCTCTGGAAAGGAATGCCGAATTGGTGGCCGCACTCCGAGTGGAGTGTGCCCGAATTGGGGCCGGAGGCTACAGCTCCGATGCTTTATAGGCCTCTGAAATACAGGATGATATCCATCCAGCTATGATTGATTTGGATACCCTCTTGCCCCTGTGCCGTGGATGGTAACTCACGCACAAGCTAGAGGAACGCCGGAAAGGGGCTGACCGCATCATATAGATCTTCAGAGCCCTCCGCACGTCCAGGCAATGCCACCGTTTTTCCAATGGGTGGCGCGGACGGGGGCAAAAGGAGGGCAGGATTATGTCCTGTGCTAAGTGGAAAAGGGAGGCGACCTTGGGTAAGAAGCAATTCAGGCGTAGCAAGACTGACTCCTTCCTGAAGGAACAGAGGGCAGGGTCAATAGATAGGGCCCCCAGCTCAGAAATCCCCTTAGCAGTGGTAATTGCAATCAGGAAAGCCACCTTGATGGATAAAAAGAATAAGGATACCTGATGCAATGGCTCAAACGGGGGTCCCATGAGAGCCTTAAGTACGAGGTTCAAATTCCAATTAGGAAATCTATGAACCATTGGTGGCGAGAGTCGTTGGGTGGCTCTGATAAATTGCCTGACATGGGGATGGGGGGACACCCTGGTTTTGCCTGATGCCCCTATTATGCTATCTATAGCCGCCAATTGCCTACGCAAAGTGTTAGGGCGGAGCCCTCTATCCAGACACTCCTGGAGGAACTGCAACGCCTGCGGAATTGAAGGAGATAGTGGGGGAATTTTCCTAGCTCTGCACCATCCCACAAAGACCCTCCAGGTGCACTGGTATATGCGCCTGGTAGATTTTCGCTTGGCTGCTATCAGCGTACAAATTACAGCGTTTGAATAGCCCATCTCCTGCAGGACTAAGGATTCAACAGCCAGGCTGTCAATTTCAGGAATTCTGGCTGCTGGTAAGCTACGGGTCCCTGCGTCAGCAGATCGTGGGAGACCGGGAGGGTGAGACGGTGCCCGTGAGAGAGATTGATCAA
>QEPC01006374.1:210001-232732 GCA_003113815.1 Sphenodon punctatus
CGAAATTCCGGTGGGGAGCACAGCCCCCGCGCTGTGCTGCCTATCAGTTCGGAGGCAGACTTTCGACTGGGGAAGCGAGGGCGCGCTCTCCCTACGCATGCCCAGTCGAAAGTCAGTGCTGTCTCCTACTGGTCAGAAGGGAGAACGCTTCCCTGGGTCCGAATAAACGGACCTAGGGCTATAGAATGATCTTTCTCCTTGCTCAATGGAAGGTTTTTAAGAAAAAAAATCAAATGCATAAATAAAAAAGTGCCTAATTAAAGTGATAAGTCTGATTGTTAAGCTGATGGATGAATTACAAAGTTTTCCATGAACAGAGTTCAGGATTCTATAAGACTTATGTTCTCGATTCTGCATTTAATGATGCATGAGCAGTTCCATTGACTCTAGTGAGACTACTTCTGCACACGTATTTGGTGGTTTAAAGCCTTTGCCTGTAACAGTTGTTCAAGTTGACAGAGAGATGGATTTTTTGCACTGTTTGAAGTCCCAGCAAGGGCACCTGTAGAAGCAAAAGGAACAACTAGAGATTCGATCCTTGCAGATAGGTGTAAGGGGAACTAATTTTAACCAAGAATTTTTAACTTGGAAGCCCCAATCCTAAAACTTTTCTGCAAGCTGAAACACTTGCCCATATGTCATTTCATGTGTAGCTGCACTGACTTCCATGGACAGATGTTGACAGTATGAGTGTACAGGTTTTCAGGACCAGGGTTTAAGAGAATACATTTAGCAATTCAGGATACTAAGCTTTTAATAGTAAAAACAAACCTTTTCTGGTCATTTTTAAGGGAGAAAGTTATTTTGGCAATGGCACTATCAAGACAGTCACAAACCAAGATTTTCCTGGGATTCCATGATTTCCGCTTTTCCCTGGAGGTGGGGAAGGGGGTGAAGCTTTATCTCTGTTCGGATGATAACATTGGGCTGTTTTTTTACCTGTGGGGGGTGGTTTGCTTTCCCATTCAGCATTTTCCATCATCTGTTTAGCAATCCTTTCTGCATTGCACTGTTCACGCTTCTGTTGGATCAGCTGCTGAAGTTGAGTTTTGCAAGTAGTGATCCGTAACTGGTATGTGGAGGGGGAAGCTGTACTGCTTAAAATCTGTATAGTTGGCTTCCTGGTTTGGACAACAGTTCCATCTACTGCCTAAAAGCCATAAACATTGACATACTCACTGAAAGGAATTTTTTTTAAAAAATAACAATGAAAAACTCCAAGGATATACAGAAATCTGTCAGCAGTTGTTTAGTTACAGTGGATCATCCTTAATGGCATAAGCTGGACTAGACAGAGCTGGAGTGTTATGATTCTAAATCATCCCGGTCAATGTTTTATGCTACTACAAAAAGCATGGAGGAACTATTCATCTCTTCTTATTCAAAAGCTAAGAACTCATTTTCCCCCTTATAAGTAATCAACTAGTCTACACTCACAATTGATCAAAAGCCATAGAGTGACTGTAATAGAAACAGCAGGAAAAGGACTTTGGGCCCTTTAAGACAAAGAGAAACCTAGCCTTAAAGAAAGGCCGATTGGGCTCAGGTGAGATGGCTCAGCTGTGATAAAAAGATTAAAGCTGGGAGGGGGGGGGGGTTCCTGCCACTCTGCACAGTTGTGGGGACAAGCATGAACTAATTATGGGGCTGGGGGGCACAATGGTCATGGGGTGGGCGCAGTGTGAATTGATTATGGGGGCACAAATGAACTGGTTATATGGGTGGGGCCCAGCATAAATTTATGGGGGCACAAATGAAATGGTTATGGGTGGGGGCACAAATGAAATGGTTATATATCTAAAAGACTGTGTCTTTGCATGGCATAATGCGCTTAATAGGTTGCATTTGGGGGGGGTCTTGTGTGTTTGATTGTGGCTTGGCCATTTGGAATTTAGTGCTCTGCATGCGCTTTATTTCTTGCTTTCTGCTTGTTGAATGCTTGTAGTTGGAATTGTGGGAAACACCCAGTTGTAAACCATCATTGAGGGTGCAGTGAGCACAGACAGCCTCCAGTTTGAGGAAGGGCAAAAGTGCCTTTAAAGCTAATCCACATGCATGCGAGCTGTGCCAGTGGGAGACAAAGGAGATGGTGGTTGGGGGGGGGCAGGGTGTCCCATCTTGACTTCTTGGCCAGGGGCCCATTCCACCCTAGCTATGTCCCTGGTTGCTGGAGTTTAAGGTGGGAGTCAATCCTCTTCTTTATGCCCAGAAAAGGGTTTTTGAGAGACTGTATTTGACAGAGCCTAGTGTTGATAAAAAGGCTCTGAACACCTTAGTGGAGGAAGGCTGACTAAAAGAGAGGTCAGATTCCTAAGCTTCCCTAGAGTCTTGGACGTGCTGGGCTGACTTTGAAGGCTGGATCTAAAGACCGAGAATGACATTTGTGTATTACTGGGACGTTTGTGTGGCTTTTATGTGCACCAGGCCTTTGAGCTAAGATTCCCATTGCCCATTATAGAACGAGACGGACAACCTGGCCACATTGTCCAAAATCAAAGTTAAAGTCAAAGCTGCCGTTCAAAACCATCCTAACACAATCAACATCCCTTGAATGGACTGAACAAGTTTCATTTTAATACACAACTATATAGGATATTAGTATGAAACTACTTATTAAGGCCTCAGTTCTGTAATCGGATCCATTCTCCCCACAGCCCTATCCTCCCAAACTCGCACAATATTTTGGAACAATGATAAACCCTCACACTACAAGGGTTTAAATTATGAATGAATGAATTCTATTATGGCACCGGCTTTCTCCATGGCCAAAACAAATAAACAATCAGTATCAATATTATACATATTCATTTTTTAAAATAGACAGTGTTCTACAAATACAAACAAAAGAGAGGACTCACTCAGAAGCCCTCAAAATAAGAACAACAATTAACATATTGGTCAATATCAGGAACAAAGTAGCAAAACAGGGGGATATCTCACTTTATACACAAAATCAAATAAAACCCAAATAGCTACATGACCAATATACATAAAATTAAAATGGCCAAGACCAACAGAAATAAATCTGTAATTATAAAAACATCCATCAATAACAAGCCAACCTAGGCTATAATCCAATGGGTGGCGAACAAATATAAAGGATTCCTGGGAGGAGCGATGGATCACTTTAAGCTAAGGGGAATGTGGAAATACAGTCAAATGCATTAAGTGGTGAGGTTTTTCAGAAATTGAATAATGGTTATTAGGATGTCTCAAGAATTATGCTTACAAATTTCACGAGCCAGCAAGGCAAAGCTGACCATAACATCCGGGGCCTTAGCCACAGTAAAAAATAAAGCAATTGTAACAGCAAAGTGAATGGTCTTAAGGCAAGCCAAGGAGCAAGAAATAATTCCCTCAGGTACTGCATTAGAGGGCAAACAAACAATATATGTAGCAAGTCCTCTATACATGCTAAATTACAAGAGCACAACCTATCTTTGTACGGAATTCCCTTACGTCTCCCGATGAGAACTTTGGTTGGGAGCAGATCGAACTGTAATAGAGTTAATGCCCTTCGTAGCCCGGGATCTTCAACTTGGTCAAGATATAACTCGGGCCCAGTTGTTAATTTAAACATCTTGTACAAGGGGGAACTCCTAAGTACTTGGCTAGCCCCTATATCCGCCTGTATGGCCTGATCCATAAGCTGTTTTCGTATTAACTTCTTCCTACTAAATTGGGGAAGGGGATGGAGTAACTCTGGGGAAAGGCCCAATTTGTATAACTACAATTCGATCCTGTTTCTCCATGTATCTGCGGTAGGCCAGTGTCCAGCCTCCTCAGAGCAACACCGTGGGAGCCTATCCTCTGACATTTCCTCAAGCCTGCACCAGTAATTTAATGAAGCAAGCAAAATCTTAACTTTCATAGGGAAAACTCCAGTTTCCAGCCGCAGCAAGGTGTACTTTTGGGAACTGCAAGGATAGTCCTCAGGAAGAGATTCTGTGGCAGCTCTAAAGTCTCAGTAGCAGCTAGACATCAGATTTCAGCTCCATAAAGGATGGTGGGTCTAGTTTTTAAATCAAATAACCTCAATGCTGGGGCAACCATTCTGCCGCCGTGGAGTCTCCAGAGTCTCAATAGCCCCAGGACTGCCCGATGAAATTTAAGCTTAGCAGCCTCAATATGTCCCCGCCAGCTGGAATTGGCAGCAAACAACAAACCCAGATACAAGTATGAAGACACTTGCTCAAGGGCAACTCAACCCAAAGTCCAGCTATAGTTCCTGGGGCAAGGTTTTAAATTATCTCTGATTAATGGAGGAAGAATTTTTCCCTGCACATTGGCTAATCCACAACTGCTTTCTGCAGGTCTCTCCCACATCATCTTCTAAGCATTTGGTACTGGCCACTTTTGGTTACAGGGCTATGTGGAACAATTCTGATCTATTCTGGAAATTCCTATATCCCATCAAAGTTGCAGGGAGCCACTAAAATTAATCTTGCTGCAAGATTAGGATCAGGTTTCTTGGAATCCAAGTTCTCTGACCCGTCATCCACCCACCCCTTTTTAACAGTTGCTCTGGGTCATGCTGTTCAAAATAACTATGACATGGGTGGGGGAACCCCAGTCTCAGGTGCCAAATGTGGCCCATGGCTAGTTTTTATGTGGCAACTTTCCAGTTCCTGGATCTGGCCCCTGGATCCAATTCTTACCCCCAAGCACTGAAAAACTGAGTTCAAGGTAGGGTAGCAGAGATAAGTGCATGAACACAAGGATGGGGACAAATCCATGGCACAGATTCTGATCTGGGCCCTCCTCTTCCTGAGTACACCCCCTAACTTCTATGCAGCACTCAGAGCTTGTACTAATTCTCAATGTGACCCCTGGGAGGAAAAATGTTCCCCACCCCTGAACTACAGGATGGGCTTTCAAAGGAGAAAAAAACAAAATAAAATAAAAAAAATCACCTTGTGGCAACTAATTTGCACGGATTATCAATGACATTTTTGCCTTTGAAAATCTCCCTCAAAGCCTCACTTTACCAAATCCTTTAAAACAAGTACATACGTACACAAAAGCCAAAACAAAGAAAACCACATAAAAAGCTTTATGTTTTGATCTAATGCCATATTCTGCACCTAAATATTAAAGCAATTTGTGCTCTTTAAATGCCCTAGGTTGGATAAAATGCAGAAATGAGATCTCCAGAAATACCTGCGGGGAGGATGACGGAGGGACACAAATGCCAGTAGAGGACTCTGAATGAAGAGGTTTTCCTGTCTGAATCACTTCCTGGTCGTTAGTTTGGGTGTGCCCTTTAGCTATTGGTGGCGTTAAGTTAGAAGGTTCCAAAGACCAAAACATGCTCTTCAATTCTTCATTTACATTTGAATCTTGTTTTGCAGGTTTCCTAGCTGAAAACAGAACACAGTCCCCCGCCCCCATGCCCAGAAAGGATTAGCAAAATAGGATCAGATTTATTATAAAAATGAATCACGTTGGCTATGACCTTGGAGAATTAGCATAATGTTTGACATGACTTATTGCAATAACTTATGACCATATTGGTCATGGCCTTAGTACTAAAAAGATATTGAGCAACACATTTATTTTTTAAAAAAATTGGCTGTTAAGCATGTAACAGAAAATAAGCCTACTTCAAGTGCGTACTAACCAGAGTTTCTATCAAATAGGAAGAGCTCTACTGAGTAAACATGACATTTTCTGTTTACCTATTTTTTAATCTTACAAATGATGCATGCAGCTCATTCAAATCACATGGAATTGTGTGTATAGAAGGACCACAGGAATAGGCCCTAGTTATAGCTTTTTCTTCAAAAGTTTAATATTAGCACAGGGAAGAAACTAATTTATAATCTGACACAAGGCAGATTATCACAGGTGTGAAATATGGTCACATTTTCAGCAAGGATAGCAAACACCAACTGTATGGCTTAAGAATGTCAACTGTACAGAAAGTAAAGTTGCTGGGTTTGCATATAAGGAGTTGTATGTAGAAGTCAAAGGATTGTAGATGCTAAGTCCTTTAGAAACGATGGTGTCTTTTTTGCATTTGCTCAGAAAACAGATACTGCCGCTAAGCTTGGCTTCCTGTACATAAGTCATTTAACTGGAAGAAAAGATTTCCATTTTAAGTCACTTAAGATTGTATGAAACAAGAATGGCAGAAACTAACTGGAGCATAGGGGACCAATTAAGCCCAAATGAAACCAATATGCTAAAACTGGAAGCGGGAGGACTCGGCAGGTGAGCTTTAAGTGAAAAACGGTTCCAGACACTGTCTCCACTCAGTTTTAAGCCTTCCCGTAGAGATGAATCAACAGAATACAAAATCTGTGCTTACGCCTTTTCAAAAATGTTATGTCAAATATCTGAGAAACGCACATCTCTAATTTTTTACTACTTGCCCTGTGAGAGCAGCTCAGCATTGCACTTTCAAATGTGAAAATCAGGATCCCGCAGATTTCTCAATTATACTGAACTTGGGGCTTGCTGATAACAAATAGGGTAATCTCTCATCTCTGGCACTTTCAGCGTTTATTATGGACACAATTAACTCAGCATAACATATTGAATAGTTACACGGCACATTCTGTTTACTAGTTCTCTAACTTGAAAAGGTTTACTTAGAGCTGAAAGGCTCCAACTCATTAGTTCATCCCTTCATGCCAATCAGTCTCAGTTTCAAGTAGCAATATTATTCAATGACTCTGTGCTAGTTGTATTAATTTTTCCTGCTGCTAGCAGTGTTACTGCAAATGATTTTTAGGGTGTGATCCTGCAGCAGGTTGATGCTAGTGACTTTGTAGAAACTGAAGTGAATGGGGCTTGCATCAGCAGCAAATGGCTGTAGGATGGCACAACTAGGTTTCAGCTATTTACTTAATACATTCAAGATTTTGAACTGTCCCCATGCTTGCCTAAGGAGAAAACGAAACACAAATATACCAACCACGTTTATCATCAAGCTCTTGTTTTGTTTTGACAAGGTCAACTTGTCTCCCAGTTATTCCGAGAGCAGCTAAGTCAATCACTCCTTTCTGAGAGCTGTCATGCAGGTGGCTCTGGTCCACTATGTTGGCTTTGGCTTTGTTTGATTTTAACATGAAATCTTTTAAGGCTAACAACTTGTCTTCCTCCTCCTCAGTCATCCCCTACAGCAAGACACATGAAGATTAGGTTTGGGTTTGTTTGTTTTTTTTGAAAATTTCATTCAAGACATGGAAATACAAGTAAAAGCAGGATCTCTCAGTGGTTAATAAGCGACAAGTGTATTCAGGACTGATTTATACACCTTTTGGGGAAATTACAACAGCCTAAGGACAACACTCTCAAAAGTTTCCTTTGGAGAGAAGCAGCAGAAACTGTTAACGTAAACAGCCCCAAACTGATATATTGGACTTCCTTGTTTGACATCAAAGACTGAAATCCAGGGATCATTCTCACAATCTGATGGCAGCAGAGAATGGGACACAGCAGCAAAGGTTTGATTTGGCTTCACTCTGTGTTTTTTCCCCTGCTGCCAGCAGATTGTGTGAATGAGACCTAGGAGAGCAATGAACACAGTTTTTATTTCATGACAGGATATAGTCATGGCCAGCTGTTTCTCCCCAGTGGATTACTTTGCTCCCCTATCTGCAAGTCAAAGGGTCTAGTGGATAACATGCTGAATTTAGTGCTGAGTAACCCAAGTTCAAATTCTGACGTTGCTGGGTGATCTTGGGTAATTCGCTGTCTCTCAGCCCCATACCTACAACTGTAAAATGATTTGAGTGGCAGGTATGGCCAGCTAGTCAATATCCTAGAAGACCCTTGCGTGCTCCAGATATCATTGTTCCCACTATGCCTGGGAAGCCACATACACACATGCACACTTGCAAACCTTCTAGGGATGGGCGAACGCGGTTCGGAAGTTTGGAGTTCGGCCCGAACTCGGCTTGTTCGGACGACCGAACCCGAATCCAAACCCGAACCAACCGAACTCAATTCCGAACGTCGAAATGACCGAACTGTTCAGTCAGTTTGGATCGCATTCGGGTGGCAAAAAAAGTGTCACTGGAAGGTCAAACGTGACAGGGTGGGGGAGTCAGCTGAAGAGCAGACTTCCAGGCACCAGGGGTGGAGAGGCTTGGAGTAGTAGCCAGCCTGCCAAATCACCATCTCATTTTGCCTCGGACCACTGGCTTCGCAGCCGGCGATTGGCCATGGGCTAAGCTGCACTGAATCAATGGGGCTTGTGGTGAGCCGGGCACAGCAAGAAACAAAACTGTCTGCCTCCTCCCTTCCCAACACCTTCTGAGCTAGTCGCTGTTCCTGAACAGCAGGCATTTCAGAAGGCTCCCCCCCCAGCATCTCATTCATTTATTTAGCTTAGCTTAGAAAGATTTAGTGGTTATTTTTTGTTTTTACCCCTCCCTGTGTTCAATCTTCCTTCCTCCCTCCCCCCTTCATTGAATCCTTTCCCTCTCCCATATATTCCATCCCAGATTCCCTTCCCTTCCCCTGTTTTTTCATTTAGAGTAGGATTATTAGATTGATTTAGGTTTCATTTCAGTTTTGTACCCCTCCTTGTGTTGTTTGTGATTCCCCCCCATCCCAGATAGAGAGAGACAGACAGACAGTTGTAGGAGTTAGCTTAGTGATAGAGATAGCGTTAGTGATTTAGTTTTAGTGTTTGTAGGAGTAGGCCTGTTTACTTATTAGATAATCCATTTAGTTCATAGCATTTAGAATAGTTAATAGCAGTTAGATTTAGTGTAGATAGATAGATATAATATTAGATTAAAAATTTAAATTAAAAAAACCCATAAAAACAAAACAAAAAAACCCCCATATAAAACCAAATAAAAAACTCATAAAACCCCCCCAAAAAACCACATAAAAACATTTCCCGAACGGCCGAACCCGAACCAAACGGCCGAACCGAACGCAGCTGAACCAAACGGCCGAACCCAAACCGTGATCTGTTCACCCATCCCTAAAACCTTCCTCCATCTCTGTGATCGGCCTGGATGTATGGGAGAAGAAATAGACTAGAGGCTCCATCTCTCATATTTTAGCTTGTCCAGCAACTGGTAACAAGAGGAGCAAAAAAGAAACCCTCTGTTCCTCCCCCACATGGTTCTCCAGGGACAGCCTAGTGTGCTCTTATGCTCTCTCAACAGACAGGCAGAAGAGTCAGCTCTCCCACTATCATGCTAGCCTTCAAAGACAGATCCCTCTCGCCATAGCACTATCATCTCTCTATAGAATAGACTTTTTTAAATGCAAAACTACCCTCTAATGGACAAATCCTAAAAGCCAAAAGCACAGAAGTGAACAAGAATATTCAGGTGAGTAAGCATTTGCAGAATCAGGACCTTGCTTGCAACGCTTTTCTGGAATCAGTCTGTCTCTATTTTTGCCCAACAGGCCTTGGTGCCTAACTAGAGTCTCAGCACTAACAACATAACTAAAAAGAAATCACTTGTGAAAGTAGCTTCTTCAGTAGTTGCGCTACGGCTGGATCTTCTGGGAGTGGACAATCCGGGAGAGTACCGTTTCTTTTCTTCTGACGCATATGAAGATGTCTGAAAAGGCTTGCAATATCCTTGGATCTTAAAACATAATCAAATATGGAGCGGCTCACAGGCTCTTTAAGGACACTCAAAAGGACTATTTCTTTATCTATCTGCAATCCAAAAAAAGGGAACAATCAGCAAGGAGAGTGTTAGGTATCACGGAACTGACAGCAAAAAGCTTTCAGTACGTTTTTCCAATGAATTCCCACCCCCACCCAAGAGGTCTGGCTACTAACCTATGTGGCACTTACAGAGAGCAAAGAGGAACTGTGGGTCCCTAAAATCCTTAACGACTTAAATATTAAACCAATCTGTTTTTTCTACAAGATATTTCTAATTGCCAATGGGGCTGCTTTGAAACTAGTATTCCTATGAAACACTGGGATACTATTTTAAACCACTGCAAACATCCGTACTAAGTGAGAGGGGTTAAATATGAACACTGCTCCTACTTCTGAGGATTCTTGAGAAAGGAAAATTGGGCACTTACCTCCTGAATTTTCCTTCTACGGGAGGTCCTCCTGGACGGCCAGCTAGCACAGTAGGGTAGATCCCCGTCACTACCAGTAGGAGGCAGACATAAAAACTTTTGTTATCATACTCAGGGGATCTCCTTCCCCTCTCCAGTGTCTTCCAGCTTTTTATTCACACTGCTTCTCCTGTATTAAATGACACTAAGAACGTTAACAGTTTCAACAGTAATTTGCAAAATAACTATATTGAAAAAGACCCTGACTTCAGGGTTCCTTTCTTTCCCAAGTGGGGAATTAACTATTTCCTGAGGCTACTACTCCAGTCTAGACCCCAGGCCGGCACCCCTTGGCTGCCCAACTGAACATTAACCTAGTCTCGTTTTATATGACAGTCACCACAGAGTTACTCATCAGTCCGGGTGGGTCTGGCCATCCAGGAGCACCTCCCGTAAAAGGAAAATTCAGGAGGTAAGTGCCCAATTTTCCTTTCTCCCAGGAGGTCCTCCTGGACGGCCAGTCAGCACAGTAGGGACTTACCCAAGCGGTATCCCCAAAAACACTGTTGTGCAGCATAAGGGAGGGAGAAGAGTAACTCGCTGTTGCTCCAGGAGTCCCAGAGAAAAAAAAACATATTTCTAGACCACCGCCTGGAGCACCCGTCTCCCAAACGCTGCTTCGGCAGATTCTTGCAAGGGAATTGTATAGTGCCTTGTGAAAGAATGGACCGAAGACCAAGCAGCAGTTCGGCAAATTTCCCCATACGAGGCCGAATTTCTGAATGCCTGAGAGGCTGCCACCCCTCTCAATGAGTGAGCAAAGATCCCTTCTGGAGGGGGCTTACCCTGTGCTCTGTAGGCTTCCTTGATACACAGAGAAATCCAACACGCTATGACCGCTTTGTATGCCCTCTTTCCTCTATCTTGCGGACCACAAGCCACAAACAGAGCAGATGACTTCCTAAATAGAGCCGTGCGATCCAGGTAGATCTTTAGCACTCTCCTGACATCCAAGTTATGCCATATCCGCTCCTGTGGATGAGATGGATGTGGGAGGGGAGGAGGGGAGATAGATCTCCTGTTCTCTATGGAAGGGGGAGTTGACCTTAGTTAGAAAAGAGGGATCTAGTCTAAGGACTACCGACGAGTCCCTGAATGAGCATAGGTTAGGCGCCATAGACAGGGCACTCAATTACTAAACCCTCCTGGCTGAGGTAATTCCAATCAAAAAAGCCATCTTTAGGGACAAGAAGTATAACGATACCTCCGACAAAGGCTCAAATGGGACTCCCGTCAGATCCTTGAGGAGTAGATTCAAATCCCAGGAAGGAAAACGATGTATTACTGGGGGTGATACCACTCTAGCCACTTTAATAAAACATATGATGCGAGGATGTTTAGTTACTCTGCGTCCCTTGACTGTACAGAGTACGCTACTTATGGTCGTTACCTGCCTTTGTAATGTGTTGGGTTTTAACCCTTTGTTTAAGCCTTCTTGCAAGAATTCTAGAATCACCTTGATTGTGGCCTTAATTGGACTCACTCCTCTTTTCTCGCACCACCTCGCAAACTTAGCCCACGTGCTTTGGTAAATGCGTTTGGTGGCCGGGCGCCTAGACTGGAGCATAGTCTCCAGGACTTGCTGGGAATAGCCTAATTTCCTAAGTGCCCTCCTTTCAATCTCCAGGCTGTTAGTCTGAGGGTTTCTGGGTCGTCATGGAGAATCAGGCCCTGTGATAACATGTCCTGTCCATATAGGAGTCTGAGCGGGGGCAACGTTGTCATTCCTAGTACATCTGCGAACCATGGTCAACGAGGCCAGTATGGCATCATCAGGATGACCTCGGCCCCTTCCCTCTTGATCTTTGCTACAGTGCTTTGGATCAGAGGAAAAGGTAGGAACGCATATAGTAAATCCTGTGGCCATGTCAGGTTCAGCGATTCGAATCCTGATGCTTGTTGGTTTGGGAACCTGGAGATGAAGATTTCTGTTTTCGAGTTGTCTGGAGACGCAAACAGGTCGACTTCCAAGTATCCAAACGTTTCTACTATGGTCTTGAATGTTTCTGGATGTAGAGACCACTCTCCCGGGTCTATTGTCTCCCGGCTTAGCCAGTCGGCCTATGTGTTCCTCTCTCCTGCTATGTGCACTGCTCTGATTGATAGTAGGTTGGTCTCTGCCCATTTGATCAGTGCACAGGCCTGTTGGTGTAGGGCTTCTGATTGTGAGCCCCCCTGGTGATTGATGTATGCTCTCGTTACTGTATTGTCTATATAGATCAAGACGTGTTGTCCTCGAATCCAAGGAGCCAGTTTCCGTAAGGCTAGGTAGCCCGCTCTGAGTTCCAACCTATTGATATGATGCTTTTTCTCCCAACTGAGCCACTTGTCTTGTACGGATCTATTCTGCATGTGCACTCCCCATTCGTACAGGCTTGCATTTGTGGTAATGGGAATCCTGTTCAGGTCTATGATAGGAATCCCAGTTATGAATCTGTCCTTTGCTGTCCACCACTGTAAGGACATCTTGATCGCCTGTAGCACCGTCACCCAAGGGTTCCCTCCTTGGATTAGACGATTCTGCCATGGTCTCAGGAATCTTTGTAGCGGTCTGGCATGAAATCTGGCCCATCTCAAAATGCTCAGGCAGGAGAAGCCCAGAAGGCTCGCTAGTTCCTTTTCACTTGTTGGATCAAAGTGAATTCCTTTTCACTTGTTGGATCAAATTCAATAAAGTCCATTGTCTTTGTTGCGTCAGTCAGATTCTGTAGCTGCGAGTGTCCATGATTACTCCCAGATGTTCTAAGGTTCCAAATAGCTCTTTTTGAAGTTTATCAGGAAACCGTGTTCCTATAGATATCCTGTGACCCTGTGGACATCTGATCCTGCCCAATCGTAGTTCGGGGATCTTATGAGAATATCGTCGAAATACGGTGAATCTTGATCCCCTCTCCCTGGAGGTTTGCGATGAGGGCGATAAAGACCTTGGTGAACGTCCTGGGGGATGTGGCCAGACCAAATGGGAGTGTCGTGTACTGCCAATGCTGGTGATCGTATTGGAACCTCAGTCACTTTCTGTGGGAAGGCAGAACCCGGTACATGGAGGTATGCCTCCTTCAGGTCTAATTATGTTAACCATTCGTCTTGTGATAGAGCCATCCGGATAGACTGTAAGGTCTCCATTTTGAATCTCCTTGCTCTTACGAATTTGTTTAGTCTCTTTAGGTCGAGCACAGCTCTCCATTCTTCCAATTTTTTGGGAACCAGAAACAGAATTGAGTACAGTCCCGAGCCCTGCTCTAGTCTTGGAACTTCCTCTATGGCCCTGATGGATTGTAATCTGTGAATCTCTTGTTGCATGGCGAGGTGTTTCTGTAGATTGCTGGATCTTGGTGAGACAGCGAAAAAGCTTTTTGGGTATTGCTCGAATTCTATTGAGTGTCCCTTTTGAACAGTTTGAATTATCCATGAATTGGAGGTGGCGGCTGCCCACTTTTCTCCGAACCCTTGGAGCCTGCCCCCTAGTTTGAGCTGGCTCATGGGTAGCAGGTGGCAGTCATGCTTCTGACTTGGACCGGTTCGCGTTCTGTGTGTGCTTGTTCCTGCTACCTGGTCCTTTCTGATTATTCCATCTGGGTCTGTAGCATTGCTGGTTTCCCCTGTTGGGGTAAAATGGTCGTCTGGTATTGTTCGTAGACTGTCGTGAACTGAAGGGACGAAAAGGCTTCCTAGGAATGCCTACGCTCTGCAGAGTTTGCTTTTTTGATTTATCCTCCGCATCTGTCAGCACCTTATCTAAGCAGATCCCTAAGAGTTTTGTACCCTGGAAGGGTCCCCCTACCAGTGTATTCTTGGCTGTGGGGTCCCCTTTCCATGAACGCAGCCAGAGGCGGCGACGTGCTGCCACGTTGGAGGCCATTGCTCTAGCTGCCCAGCATAGCATGTCTGTGGAGGAATCTGCAATAAAAGCATAGGCTAATTAGATCCTAGTCCAGAGGATTCTAGTAATCTTCTTGGAGACTTTAGGCTCCCTGGCCCTTTTAATCCAGGTCATTAGGGCTCTGGAGAAGTAGGATGTTAGGGCTGACATCTTATTGATCGCTGAAACCTCTTCAAAATTATGCCTGAGATTACACTCCACGCCCTTATCTGTGGGGTCCCAGGGATAGCACTCCCCCCTCAGTTGGGAATACAGAGTTCCTGGCCAATGATGCCGCAGCTGCATCCACCTTGGGGATGGCCAGCAGGGCTTCTTTGTTCTTTGAAAGGGAATACAGAGACAATTGTGTTTTGTTCATCTTGAACAGTTTATTGGGTTGTTGCCATTCCCTCTTTATAATTTTTTCATACGCCCCTGTCCAGTTCCAGTCCCCTGTCTCTAGCTCTGGCCCGGGGAATGTATTCTCTAGCTTCCTCCTCTTCCTCGGAATCTGATGAGACGTGCTTTTCTTTTCTTTGTTGTAGGTGTAGCGCTCGTATGACCTGGTCAAAAATCAACTGTCTGTCAGGGTCCCCTGATGCCTCTATCTTGGAATCCTCTCTCTCTCTCCCTCTTCCATGGGGGTCTCCCCTTCTTCTTCTGACCCCCGACCCAACTCTGTCTGAGTCTCTTGCTCCACTTGTTCCTCGCCTTCGTTATCTCTCAAGGGGGAATCCATTCTCTCTGCTCTTTCTCCCTCTCTGTACGTGGTTTCTTCATTCGAGGAGACAGACATGACTTCCTCTGAATTTTCCCCAGAGGAGGCTGGAGAGTCTAATGGCCCTGCTGCCCTGTGCCGTCTTTTAGGCTTGGGTTGTTTGCCCTTCCCCCCTGGTTTTGAGTGACCCTTGTAAATTCTAGGTCCCTTCTTCCTCGGTGGGGATCTCTTACGTTTTAGCTCCGCAAGGATCTCCTTTAGAACCTCCATATGAGGGTCCTGTGCTGGGGGGCAAGGGCGTGGAGCTTATTGTGTTTACAGGCTCCTGTGTAGATGCTGTCCCCGCTGAAGATTTCTTCCTAGCAGTCATTGTGCCTCTGCCCCTCCGGTTAGGAGCTGTCCTGATTTCTCTAGTTCCTTTCCCACTGAGTGCTCCGGGAAAAGCTGGAAGTTGTTCCTGCACGCTCATGAGGAACCCCTCCCTTCACCCTCCAAGTTTGGCGGGTTGAAAAAGGGGACGTGGCTAGCCTCCTCCTTCCCTGTGCTAGCAGCGATCCACCACACTGTGGGCGGGCTGTCTGTGTACAGTGTCTGTGCTGGGGGGGGCGGGGGGAGAAGGAGGGAACGGGGAACCGCCCTGCAGCTCCGCTGTGCTGGGCCCTGCCGCAGTCTCAGAGCCTACCAAAACTCCCTATCCCCGGGATGGGGATGGTGCAGGGGGACCACTCTGTAAGCCCGCTTTGTCGGGCTCTGTCACGGTTGCGGGGCTGTCCCAGCACTTATTCCCCAGGGGGTGGGGCAGGTCGCGAAGGGCCGTTCCATAAACCCACTCTGCCGGGCTCTGACTCGGCTGCGGGGGCCGATCAAGACTCCCTCTCCCTTGGGAGTGGAGGGGAAGGGCGCAGGGGATCGCCCTGTAAACCCGCTCTGCCGAGTCCTGTCTCAGCCGCAGAGCCGACCAAGCCTCTCCCTATCCCCTGGGGAGGTGAGGAGGGTGGGCGGGTGTCTCCTTGAATCCCCCTTTTTAGCAGCTAACAGTGGTTACTGCGCTCCCGGGCTCCTGCAGCGGTCCGGTTGTGCCTGAGCGCGCTCTGGGGGCAGCGGGGATGGATCTGTCCGGATCTGCAGCTATCTCCCGCTACAGGGTGCTGCGCCTGCTCTTCGGGGACTCCTTGCCCGTAGGAAGAGGGGTCACCCAGGATCTGCTCCTTTCCCCCTCTGAGGAGGGAGGGTGAACAGGGAGAGGATTTCCTCCTCCCCTGGCACCAGGAGCTTTCTGTGTTATCGCTTTTGCTGCCTGTAGCCCAGATGCTATATTTTTCTGGAGGCAGCTTGCCTGCGTCCTCCCTGTGTGAAGGCAGACAAGTAACTGGAGAGGGGAAGGAGATCCCCTGAGTAGGATAACAAAAGTTGTTATGTCTACCTCCTACTGGTAGTGACGGGGATCTACCCTACTGTGCTAGCTGGCTGTCCAGAAGGACCTCCCGGGAGAATACACATTATCAACCGTGCACTGACTGGCCACTGTCTTTTTTCTTACATGCAGTTAGAAGTCAGAAAAGGGAGTATACTTAGGTAATAATGTGTTTCATGACAGATGGATAATTAAGGCCATGTACGCAATCAAAATTACTTGGATTGTCTCAACATTACATTCAGCTTATACACTTGTTTAAATATTGGACCTTTCCCATTCAAAAAAATTAGGTCAACATTTTCATTTTAACTACTGATATATATGAAATAGAAGCACTGTTCTGGTTGAACTGCTAGAATGTCAGAAAATTAAATTAACTAATAATGAT
Source organism: Sphenodon punctatus (assembly GCA_003113815.1). Classification (NCBI taxonomy): domain Eukaryota; kingdom Metazoa; phylum Chordata; class Lepidosauria; order Sphenodontia; family Sphenodontidae; genus Sphenodon; species Sphenodon punctatus. The sequence continues at coordinate 226,440 of QEPC01006374.1, forward strand.
AAAATCCTAGCCTGCACACCAGAATCAGAACCCAAAGCGTTTTAGACCCACTACAGTAATATCTAGAAATGCCCTTTCCTTTTCAAACAACGTTCTTTTCCTCTTTTAAATTTTTTTCCCTTAAGCTTTAACATATTAGTATTTTTGGTAGCTTACCATTTCTAGTGTGGTGGATACCCTACATAGGATACAGCATGCTTTTAGTTAGTGATACTGTAAAAGGGAGACACATGGAGGCATTGATTGTTTAAATTAATACTTGATTAATATTTTTCCTTACCTATGTTACCAACACCATTTATTAAAACTAAGCTGTTTTAAAAATCTAAAACTTAAGTGTTCAGCTTAAATGCTGTTATTGAATTTCTCTTTGCTATGGTTTCTAGGGCAAGTTTTTACAAAATGCTTTTGCTACTGTTTTCTAGCACTTGTGCTTGTTCCCACACAGGTGTCAAGGAATCCATAGCCTTGATCCAGAAAATCACTCAAGCATGGGAGTAGTCCCTAAAGATATCAAGAGGGCATTAATGGCTAGGTAGTGGATACTTAATATTAAGCATTTGTTCAGACACTTTGCTGGATCACAGCTGAAGTGCGTAGCATATTACCTGATTGAGCCCCAAGTGCACAGAGCTGCATCCTTAACTAAAGACATTTATGCAGAACAAAAACAAACATGAAATAGTTCTTCTGCAAGGACGTCCTGTCTCCTGAAATATTTGGCCATAAGAATTGCTATCAGTATTTTCCAGCTACTTTCAGGTTCGTGTGCGTTAGTACAGTGCTTCAATAGCTTTGTTACAAATCCCTGTGGGAGAATGCTTATTCAGAAATATCTCCATTGGCCTTAGAAGTACAGTACGGTTAACTGTAATCCTGCTATGTTCTATAGTAAAACATCCACTGTGCATGAAGTGGTAAGCTATCAAAGCACATGACATTAAGACTCTTTTCACACGGGCNTCCACCCATCACCCACGTACGGAGCAACGGCTGCCAATGCTGGTTGCTCCATGCATGGAGATGGGTGGAGGTGGGTGTGCAGCCATTCCCACCTCCACCCGCTGCCAGCACACATCCATCCCCCCACCCACTGTGGCCCCTGTGAAAAGAACCTAAGATTTTTAAATGTTAACACTTTTTCTAAATGCTTCTGTGATTAGGAGCAAGCTGGGCGTGCCAGATTCCACAAAGTGAAGTGGCTTCACATTCCCCATCATGCTGCCAGTCCAGTAACATCTTTGTAAACACAGGTATGAAAACTGAATGAAACTCAAGTTTGAAAATAGACTGAAGTATTGCCAAAGTGGAGCACCTCCCTCATCATCATCATCATCAAACGTATGAAAAAACTAGTGTCAATATTTGGCTGATTACCTGTATTATAGGCTGAGCAATAAAAGGGTGTAGGTAAGGCATTAGTTTGCAGTAGACATCAGCAATATTCAAATGCTGTGCTACCACAGTGATAAATCCAACTGCACCATAGCGTATCCAAAGGTTAGGATGGCACAGGAAGGGAGCTGGAAAACAAGAAGGCAAGTTTTTAAAGTATATCATTGCAAATACATAGTTCAAACCAAAGAGACAGGACTGGATGAGTATTTAACTGAGCAGACAGCACACATTCTTCTCCCCCAAACCCAGTTCCACAGTAAGCTTTTCTCCACACGCCTGTGTAATTGGGGTTTGACAGAAACCTTTAATAGATTGTGAACAGGTACTTGAGCAAAAAACCCTGCTGCTGACTTAGGAGCAGCACTGAGAGGCTCTGGAAAAGGAAAAGGTTCCAGGCACTGCAGGGAAAATACAACTGGGGGAAATTTAAAATGAGAGCATAATTTCAGAAAGCTATGCTTAAACAGATACATTCAACAATATACAGTTTCCTAACCAGGACCTAGAATCAAATCTTCTGACTCTTTGTATGCAACTGCATTCTAGATAATTATTACAGTAACAACTACAAGACACGTGGCATGTAACATGATTAACAGAACCAATCCTGAACACAGTATGCAGCCAAAATTCACTTGACTTCAATGGCAGATCTAGCGATAAAAATACTATAGACTTCCATCACCTCCACCATTAGAGTCAATAGGAGTTTTGCTACTGACTTCAATGGACGGATGTTGTGCCCTTCTGTCAAAAGATTATCTAGTAATGTATTGAGGATACTTAAATCAGTTTTTGCTAAATGTCTGCAATGCCATTTGTCATAGAAGGCAATTCTAAGAGATGAAAGGACACAATTACCCTACCATAATCCTCTTAAAAAAATAATTTTTTTTTAAATCTCCCCTAATTTTAAGTAACATATATGAAAAAAAGAAATTCATCTGATAGGTCAGATTACATCAAGATATCAACTCCAACCAATATTTATCTTAATAACCACAGCAACTGAACTGCTGAAATCCTTTCATGGAATGTACTCAAAAATGACTATTAACGTTATTCACATAGCGTCAGCAACATGCCTGGGACTGAACTATCGTGATCACAGAGACAGATCCCTGCCCTTATGGGTTTACAGTCTAAAACTGACAATACAAAATGTTATTGCAGAGAAGTACAGACTAATACCCCAATGATAAAGCCCTGCTCAACTTGCTAACACACACACAACCCCACCCCCACTAATTAAAAGAAGGGTTCTCCCCCTGCCATCCAATGAACTGCTACTATAGCTTGTCATCTTTTTTTAAATTTATTTCTATTTTAGTGGAGTCCAAGAGACAGTAATTTGCTCAAGGACACGTATGAAACAGGACTTGAACCCTGGAATGGTAGCAGGGAGGAGAACAATTCTGCCCCTAGTGTTTGTTTTTATAAAATTAACTGTACAGGAGACATCAAATGGCTTGCTCTGCCCAAATGATTGTTTTGAAATGGTCTCCAACAGGGTATTAGATTAATAACTTTCTTATCAAATTAACAGAATGTAAAAACTGAAGAGGTCATAGATCCAATAATCACATGAACAGTGAAACGGTATGGTACAATAGTCTCTTCTGCTGAAAAGCCCAATCATTTTTAGCAGTTTGTTAACTTACCTATATCACAAGCAAACTCGTAGATGTGTGGTTTTTGCAGCAGTCCTAGCTGGCACATGCAAGTCAGGGCATTGAGGGCCTTAAAAATGACAAATTCTTCAGCATCACTGAGACCTTGTTGGAGCAGTGGCTTTAGAATGGATGAGCTCTGCCAGCCTACATAAGCAGCAACACCTGAAACCATAAATAAAGGTCAAACTAACACTCCTGGAAAGACTAGCTGACATTTTCCTGAAAGTGATTTTTTAAAATTAAAAAAAAACATCAAGAAGTTAATACATCATCCCTACAACCAAAGCCCTAATACACATTCAATTCCACACAGGTAAGAAATCAGTAGTCAAGCACGTGTTTAAGGACTTGATCCTGTACCCACAGACTTTAGTGGCAAAACTCTCACGAACGAATGGTTCAGGATCAGAGCATCAGTTTAAAAACATTCACAAGAGATCAGAATACAATAGCAATATCCCAACAAATAATAAGATGACAATTCTGTGAACAAAAATTGTCTATCTGGATTTGAGATGTGTGTCCAAAATGACGAGTCCTGGACACTTCAGAGTTTGTGATCACCGGGGAACCTTAGTCCTTGCTTTCTCTGCTTATGACTGTCAAGTTAATATTGCTTCATATAAAAGACAACCATACACATTTTATGCCTAGTATCAGGACATGGGAAGATTTCCCCAAGTAGCTTTGCACTAAATTGCCGGTTCTGATCTATGCACTTATCTCTCCATTATGCATAAAGTTATGACAAGAAAATGGGACCATATAATATTTGGGTCAATTCCAGATGACTATGTAGTGGCCCTTATAAAAATTTAGAATATACCAGTTCTATATTCATACATGAATATACTAGTAGTTAACCTACAGTACTACAATACCTTAGGCAGAACAGGAACTACTGATATTGTCATGGAGCAACATTTTTATTAATTATTTATTTATTTATTAATACTAGTCACAGTAATTAGCAGTGACTAATAAGGATGGGGGAGAAATATTCAGGGACCCGTGTTTACTGCATTTTCCCCATTGCTCCCTGCCAATGGGGGAAACACAGTGACCAAAGGCCCCTGGAAATAATATGGCAAAACAAAAGACAGAAATCTAAAGTCACTGTTACGATTATCTCCACTGTTTTCAGTGATCAGTACAAGATCACCTAGCAAGAAGGGGAAACTTAACATGCTAGTGGTCATCCTTGCCTCTGTAAAGGAGAATAGGGTACTAATCACTTTAGCAGCAAGTGTATGTTTGGCCCTCCCTCTAGAAGCCATTGCCTGGAATTAGCCATCTTCCTTTTTAACCTGGTTTCCTCTGGAAGGAAGGTTTAGGCATTAGGCAATCACCCTGTCTGTGTGCCTGCTTTTTGAATCCTGCAAGCCAATTTCAACCAAATTTGATAGTGGGGCAGAAGGCCTGAAGGGATGATACAACCTCTGGTAGCTGAAAAGTTCCAGTGTCTTACTACAAACATTGTACCCCACCTTGTGAATAACAAGGCTTTATTAGTTCGGGTGCACAGAAATACTTGTATACTTAGGATTATAGAAACTGCCATTTTGAGGACGTTGGATGAATAAGGATATAAATAACTTGTTTCTATAACTCTTAAGGATTTTGGTATAGTTTACAGAAAAAAATGTTACAGAATAAGCCTATATCCAAGGGAACAATTTCCCCTCCATCTTGATATAGGTCCCTTTAGCCAGCAGGGTCCAGGCCGTCCCAACAGGTTTACTGCAAGATGTAAATAAAAAGCACCAAGAGATCCAAACAAGATTGAGGAAACATCATACAATGTATTCTAAATACACATAAAATGATATCCAGATGTTACTGAATTCAGTGGTAGGTGTTTGTGGTGCGTTAGGGGGCTGGGAATTTTTTTTATTGCTTTAACCCAAGTGGAAAATGATAGCCAGCTAAATAGTCATATTTGTTTGCTTGCTTTCCAACACACAGTAGGATTCCCCCTTCCCCCCACTGAAAGAATCTGGTTCTGATTTACAATGATAAAAGGCTCAGTAACTGTTAAGGCCTTGCTGGTCACAATGCCTGCAACACTAACTAGGTTTGATGAAGTCATCAAGGATGACTGACCACGGTCTGTTTTATTTCTGCTCATTTGTCAGTTGTGCTCCTTCTTAAAATATCCAAGATAGGTGCACCTGGACAGTAAATTGATTCCTTCTATTTAGGAGTTACTACACGAAAATCCCTCTGCAATAGAATCCTCCTTGGATAGTTTTCAACAGGCATAAACATGCACTTCGTTAACATATAAAGTCCATCTTCCTCCAGTAATGTAGAGATGCTGCTTGCTACCAACAATCCAAGGACCTACCCACTATGCTGTCAAAAAAAGCTCCCCGAAGATGCCAATCATTCTTATCATTCAGAAAGGTGATCATATGAGACAAGAGGACATCATTAGCTTTTTGGCGGCCAAAAAAGACACAAAGGCGCGTGATTCCATTTTCCATTAGGGTCTGCTTCACAATATTTTCTGGGTCGCTCAACAGAGTAACCACTTTCTGCTGCACCATCTCGTGTAATGCCTGGAGCTCTGCAAAGGCACAAAAGAAAATGGAGTCAGCAAGATGTGATACTTGTTCCTTGCTAGCCTATTCAATGACAGGTATGACAAGTACATAATTCTGAAATACAGATGACCAAGTCCCATAGGTAAATAATAGGCTCCCTATAGTTCTGAAGCCAGGCTTACAAATGGCTCCATTCTCAGGTTGCGAGTTGGTAGGGGTATTAGTTTCTTATCCATATCAGTGACATACATGCTACACTGTTTGGACACTTCTTTTGAAGAAGAGACCCACTTGTTACACTCAACGGTTGGAGTGAATATGCAGGGAAGCATTTGAGGCCGTAGATCCCTACCGTTTTGTCTGTATGACCCCATTCTGAGGTTTAAATCCAATCTCATCACCCCAGACAGCAAGAAAGCAAAGGCAAAGTTTATCAAATATCAACCAGTTTGTGATCCCATCCATAGACAGCATAGTCCTCCCCCTCACCCCCCACGCCCCGGTGTCCCAATCCCTAAAGTCAAAGTAATTTAGTAATAGAAACTGGTTCAATAGCAATCACAATGCCTTGAAGCAACATGCATAAAAACTGAGAAAGCTTGTGTCAGCAGGTTCACATTTCCAATGCTGATGACAAACTGAAGATTGTATTTTCAAACTGACTTTTAATGAAGTT
>QEPC01006374.1:251184-261805 GCA_003113815.1 Sphenodon punctatus
CCCCCCCCCCCCGCGCATATTCTGGCTGCAGAAGGGAATGTGCAGCCAGGACATGCGCAGGAATCAGCCAGTCTGAAAGCCGCCGCCCCCCCGCGCGGCTTTGCCAGCAGACACGCACAGGGATGCAAAGCTGGATTTCCAGACCAGCGGCACCCCACACATATCCTGGCTGCGCATTCGCTCCCGTCTCCAGAATATGCATTGGGCGGGGAGGGGGGGGGGGGAAGAGTCTGAAAGCGGTGTAAATGTTTGCAGGAAAAGGCCCATGTGGTTGAGAACTACACAGGACCAGGAAGAAAGGGTCGAAGCCATCCTTTGAGTCACAAGACTCCACCACTGGCCTGGGCTCAGTTGCCAGCTCTACCACAGGCGTGGGATACAATCCTGACTCCACTGAAGTTAATGGCTAAACTCTATATGACTCCATTCTTTCCTTTTAATATAAAACTAGTGCTTCCCTTCCTCACAGGGACAATGTGATGGTATTAGACCATGGGATGCTAAGCAACAGGAGCTACATAGGTATCTAGCTTGGCCATGTTTATAAGCAGGAATAATTCCTGAAGTAGCCAAAGTCCACTTACGTCAGTAGTTAATCTGGCCCATATTCTTTGCTGGTAGTATCAGCAATAAATTAAAGTGGAGTGAAAGTCTCAAGAGATTGCACTATTGCTGTTCTTGCTACCAGCAGTTATTAAATTAAAGACCACTATCCTAAAGGAAGTGAAACCATTGGGATCTTTACAACTGACAGACAATCCTTCACTGTTGAAACCCAATGAGATTTTGCCACTGACTTTTATGGCAAAGGATTGCATCCTTATGTGAGGATGGGGGATAGGAGGGAACGTCCAAAAGAACATTAAGGATGAGAGCTGCCCTGACAGACTGGCAATCTCGCAGTGTGATCCTCCAAGCAAATGACATTATCAGGGATGCAAGTCCCATTTGCTTCAATGACATTTATTCTACTTTAAGTGTCAATGCTATTTATGTAGAAGATTGTGCCCTAAATGTTCAAACACACACACAATGGAATTTTAAAACATGTGAGATTCTTTTTATCAGCATATTGGCTTCTGAGCTTATAAGGACAGAGGTTCTCAAACTGTGGCCCAGAACCTCAATAAGGTCACACAATTTGTGGATGGGGGTCATTATGCTGACTGACATTTTGCATGTCTTGGTTTAGTGATGGAATTATACTCAAGTTTTGTGATGGAATTGTACATCACCCCAAGATGCCATAGGCATGGGGGGGGCGACTCAAAAATGCTTAAAATAAATAAGTCTCTTAAGGAGGTCACGTGGGCCAAATCTTCAAGAACAGCTTGAGGGCACACCGCAGTCATGATTTCAAACTTTTCTCTACCATCATAAGGGCTAGAAACGTACTCTTGGAAAGCGGAAAGGCTCATAATTTTACCACAGGTCTCACAATTTCAGGCGTTTAGACACAACTCACAATTAAATGCTAGGATTCGGTAAAACTTTAAAACTGAGTTACTACTTCTTCCCCAAGCCTTTGCCTGTATGGCCCCACTTTTAATCTTAAATAAAGTTCTGCAAACCCAGGCAGCAACAGACATCCAAAGTTTACCAGTTGAGATCACAACCTCATTCACAGCAACTTCACATGGGGTCCTGACTCACAGCTTGGGAAGGTCTGTTCTGGGTCTCCTCCTCCTCCTCCATCTTTCACTGAGGGTTCCCTTCTCCACTGTAACTAGGATAAGCACGTGCAATTTCTCATCTTTGTGTATGTATCCATCCCCCTCTTTCCCTTTGTTCTCTCTCCCTGATCTTCCCTAGATGATTGTACAGCACCAGGAACGTTGCTGGCACTCCAGAAACAATAGACTAGAGATGTGCCACAGCATCCCCTTCTGCACTTTCCTTCCCTCCTGTGCCCACACCAGGGACAGTAGCACACACTCCCTACCCAAGCCTCCCCCTTGTTCCCATTATCACTTCCTTTGCTAGCTCCATATCCCCACAGTAGTCCCGCCATTTTAGCCCCTCTTCTAGCTGCACCCCGCAGCCGCGTCCCTTACCCCCTCTTCACGCTGTCACTGCAGCAGGAACCTTGGCAAACAAAACAGCACACGCCCTGCCCATGCCTTGCTGCAGCCACCGCCTCCTCCCCGCACCCCAGTCACTCACGCGGAGCCGGTCCAGGAGAAGCCGGGAAGTCCCGGCTACGGGATGGAGGGAGCCAGGCCGTCACAGGGGAATCGGCTTCTCTGCTACACGGAACCGGTAACCATTACAGAAGGGGAAGGGGAAGGGGGCGGTGTTGTGAGCTCACATCCTGCGGGGCTGGGAGGCTGGTTTGGCTCAGTCACCGCCTCTCAGGGCTGAGGGGATGCAGAGGTTCGGGAGCTGCCTCCCTCCCCATCAGCAGCGGTATCTCATGGGGGGGATGAAACCCTAAACCAAGAAAGGGGACGAAGGTGGGGTGTTAAAATGTGGGGAACCAAAAGGGACCCCAGAGAAGGGGAAATCTTGAGGAAGTTGCTGCAGGGGGTTGTGTGTGCAAATCTTCCAAATCCCGAGTCGTGCCCCAAGCATTCATGAAATTGGCTTAAAAGACTAATTGGGAAGGAGGGATTTTGTACGTGCTTGTTTTCTAATCCATTAAGGCACCCTCCAGTCCAGCCACGTTTTCAAGGCTTGCCCCAGAACCAGAAGAGTTTTGGAACGAAGTTATTTTAAAACAAACAATTGAAACTCTCAAGATTTTATTTGAAGTCTTGCCATTTTAGGCTTTATGGAACCTGTATTGTGAGTTTGATAATAATAGCCCTGTAGATGAAAAAACTCGCTCTTCTGTAGAAGCTCGCAGGGTGTTTAACTTGCTCCAAAATAGGAGGTGACTGTGCTTGCCCCGCTGTGTGGCAAGTGGATGGCGATTGCTCGCCACAGGGCAGCACGGGATCGGGGTAACGTCACTCGTTTGGAGACACCCAGAGATAGTGCAAGCAAATGTATCGCCCCTCCTCTCTCTGCCAGCTCAAGTACACAGCCTTTCATTACAGACATGGTCAGAACTGTTATTAATGTATGACTAGCACTGACTGATAAATGATGGAATTTCCTACTGTGTTTGTTCTCTCCCTATGGTCCTACCTATGCGTTTCAGTGTTCCCGTGCAAAACTTTTCTTTCCTCAAGTTGCTCAAATATGAATTCCCAGAATCAAACCTGGTGTCCCAAGCTGGATGGGAGATAACATCTCTAAGGATTTTATCTGCTCCTAAGCTCCAAATAAAAGTTTTTTGCTATAATAGTTAAATGCCCCATTTTTTTCTAAAAGGTGTTTATAAGAATATATTGCTGTATGTGCTTTTCTTCCCAGGCAAAGAAAAAATTGTGTGAAGTTAAGTATTAGGTTTTTTTTTCTTCCCATCAAACAACCATGAAGTGCAAATCTTTTCCCTAAACTCTAAAGACCAGTTTTTGAAAAATTGGTGCCTTTATTTCTAGTCATTTGTGCTATTGTCATTTGTTTGTGATGAAGGATTAAATGTGCTGTTTCTCTCTGTTTACAGACTAGGTTCTGAGAAGTGCATACTAAAATCTCTCCACTGGGAGACTTTCCCATTTGTGATCCAGCTTCTTAGCCACTTCCAAACAGCTTAGCTTCTGTGCTTTGCTGTAGAATATGCTTCCAAGGAGGACACTTCAGTCCTGTGCCTGCTTCAAGCTATTTATTATTTTGCATGTGTCTTTTTAAGTCCAGCTTCTCTATTCTTTGAAATATTTAAAAGTTCTGATGTAAGCAAAGTGAAGTGCAAGGAATTGGTGTTCTTAAAGGAAAAAAATTCCATAGATTATTATTATTATTATTATTATTATTACCAGGCTTCTCCATCATGTGCAGAAATGAGCAACACGATTCTCCAGCTCAGGGCCTGAAACTTCAGATTGAACTCCAGGAGCCTAAAAAAAAAAATCAGTTGCCAGACTTTATCCTGGTATTAAACCATTCTTGTCCCACTACAACCTTGAACTAGTTGCTAGCCTCAGTTTTCTGGGCACCAATGGCTTCCCAGGTGCCTGCAAATTTCACAATCTGCTCCAGCTGCTTAGTTCCTGGCCTGCCCATTTCAGTGGCACTAGGGCTAAACAGCCAGAGGATTGCAACCTAAATCATGTGAGCTGGCCCTGCATAGCCCATATGTAGATTTATAACATGCCTCTATAGAGCTACTATGTAAAGCGAGATTGACCAATGTGACATTCAAATAGTAATGGTATATGCAGCATGATCCTCAAAGCACTCCACCAGCACAAGCCCTATTGAAAATAATGAGACTTGCACAAACAAGTGTACTTTGAGGATTAGGTTTATAGTCTACATAAATAAGGTTTAAAGCTTGACCCTGCAGTTCTGATACATGTAAAGCCTCTTACTGATTTCAAAGGGACACTTGCTTAGGAATAGAGGCCCAGGGTCTAGATTAGCAAACTAATGAGACTAAATGTTAAATACTAGTTGCTTTAAAAATATCAAATGGCTTGTTGCTACTGCTAGTTATTCATAGGAAGAAATATCTAGCCACTTAGCATTCATGTTTTTGAGAGGCCACTGCGGGGACGGTGTAGTGTGGTGCAGAGGCCACTGCGGGGGCGGTGTAGTGTGGTGCAGAGGCCACTGCGGGTGCAGTGTGGTGTGGCTGTTGTTAGTGTAGTGGATAAAGTGCTAACCTGGCCCTGGGAGACCAGGGTTTGACTCTCAGCCTAGCCAATGAACTCACTGGTTAATCTTGGGTAAATCACACTACCTCTCAGCCTCAGTTCCCCAAAGGAATATATATATATATATATATATATGTATGTGTGTGTATGTGTGTGTGTGTCCCTTTTCATGTGTGTGCCTCTCATCTTTGTCCATCTTAGATTGTAAGCCCACTGGGCAGGGACATGCATTTGTCTGTGAAGCGTTGTGTATGCTAAGTAGCGCTATATAGAAATTATTAATAGGATCATGCACTTTCATGATGTTGTGTACCAAGCTGGCATGTGATGAGGTAAGATGCTAGTGAGGGGCCATCCACTTATCGTATTTTGAGTCTTTCAGAGCAACATTTTTCTCCAGATTTCATTGGGTCAAAGTCAAAGATGATTTTCATGAGGTTGGCAGACATTTAGAACAGGTGACAATACCACCTCTGAGAGTGTTAGGCAGGCGTTTGAGAGTGCAGGACTTGTTTAGTTGGGAAACCTATCTTTACTTGAATTGAATTCACACCATTTAATTACTTTGATCACTGAGAGATGCTTCATCTGAATAGTTTCCAGTGATGAGCTATACAAACAGTGATCAGCATTTAAGGAATGGGAAACATAATAGGACAGATGCTAGAAGAATCAGTAACAGTGGTTTGGTGCTGTATTTGTCTTCTTGAACTCCCATGTCCAGTTCTAAACATTTTACTAGGCAGCTGCACAGACTCCATTCTGCATCAGAAATAGGACCTGAGCCATTTCCACTGACTTAACTGCTGAAAGACCAATGGCTCATTACGTGAGAAATGGAAAATCTTAACTTGGTTCAGTGAAAGATGTCCTAAACCTAGAAAGATATTTTATAATCCATTTTGGGGAAAAATTCGAGAAACCACGAGACTTTTACCGTGTTGTTGGAACCTCACATTTGCTTCATAAAAACATGCAACTTTATTGCAACCTGCAAAGTAAGACTTAAAAGTGTTGCAAAGAGTCTGTATCTTTTCCTTATTTGAATAGCTGTTACATAGCCTGGATAAAAATAAAATAAAATAGCCCAGTCGTGCCTTTTATAGCTGAATGTTGTTGTTAGTACAAAATATAAGCCTGTGTGGTGATGGTCTCCAACCTTTTTGCCTGTGTAACTCCATTTTTGAGCCTTAAATATAATCCTGTGGCCCCAGGCAACAATGAAGAAATGCAAAGATTATCCATATCAATAAGATCGCAACCCCATCCAGAGATGGTGTGACTCCACTTGGCAGCCATGCCATCCAGTCTGGGAGCCTGTGCATTAAAGGACACAATCCTCTGGTCAAATAGTTTCCCATTATCACTTTGCTTGGGCCCACTGAAGTGAATGGAATCTGCACCACCAGCATGTACTAGTGCCTGAGCTCTTTCTTCACAGGTGTGCAAAGTCAGTTTTGCAGAAGTGTTTTGAGACATAAGTCCTTAAAGGCTTCCATTGTGCAGACTTCATAAATTTATGTACCCAGTTTTCCTTTAGATCAAATAGTGTTCCCAGCTTTCTGAGAAGAAAGGTCCATAAACTAGTTCCCATTGTTTCACCATAGATGGTTGTATTAAATAAACCACTAAAGGAATGATTCTCTGGCAGCATAGTGCACACTAGCATTTGGTGTAGGTGTAAGTACCACAGAAGCAAAAACGTCTTGTGTGCATGTTCTGCCTCTGGAAGATGGCTGTCACAGGAGTCCGATTCCTTGGAGGACAGGCCTATAAGCCTCTCCAGCCAATAGTGACGGGAGGTTTGGATTCAGTTAGAACCGAATTGGCCCCAAAATGGCCAATCCGGTTCTCCCAAAATTTCAGTTCTCAATTTGGTTTTGGGCAATTTGGGTTTTGCTTTGCTTTGGGCAATTTGCTTTGATTTTTTTCCTGGTGGTGGTTTGTTTTTTTTAATGGAAAAAAAAAATCAATGCAAAAAAACCCCAACTGAATCCGAAACCAAATCGAGAACTGAAATTCTTGGAGAACCAAATAAAAAAAAATAATCCAAAATTTGCCCCAGAGTCCCATCCCTACCAGCCAACATAATTACAAGGAAAAGAAAGCAGAACCAGGGCTAGCTGGCAGGACAGTAATCAAGCCAAAAGCAAGAGCAAGAAGTAGACAAGGGAAAAACAAGGATGCAGGACCAACTCAAAGAGGAAGCAGATCAAAGAGAGGCAAGGCTGAGCAGACCTACCAGAAACAGGTTATAGGGAATAAGGGAACGTGACCTCCAAGTAGTTCTAACAAAGGAGAACTGAACTCATCAGAGAGGTCAGGGTAATGGGAGAGAACCATGGAGGTACAGGGTCCGAGACCAGAGGGATAATGGAAGCAGGCAATGGGATATAAGGACTGGGGTAGGAAGGTCAGGGGTACAAAGGGAGCAGAAGCAGAGGGAATATGGAATTATGAGACAGGAGAACAAGGCTACAAAGGGAGAGGCTCATTGCGGGAACAGTAGAGGGCTCACTAGAAAGGAAGTTTACAACATAGAGTTTGGAGCTGAGGTGTAAGCAAGGGGGAAAGGAACGGGAACTAAAAAAGCAGAGCAGGAACAAGCAAGGGGGAAAGGATCATGAACTGGGAACCAGAGGATAGGACAGAAAACTGAGGCATAAGCAGGGGAAGAAGAATAGAGAGTCAGATCAAGAAACAAGAGGACTCAGAACTGGGACAAGGGGGAAACCAAGGCTCAGAAGGAAGGGGAAAAGGGCAGACCAGAACAGAGACCAAAACAAGACCAAGTGTGGAACAAGGGAAGCCAGAGAGCAAAGGCTAGAGAAACGGGAAGCAGGGATTGATACCAGGAAGGGAGACAAGACACAGACTAATCCACAGACGCTAGCTAGGGGACAAGGAAATTAGACTGAACAAGGGAAGCAGCAGGCTGGGAGGCCAAGGGAAACAGGAGCTAAGACCAGCAAGGAAACAAACATACAGAGTCAGCTAAACAAAGAGCAAGGGCAGTAAAGAGAAGGGAAGTAGGCAGCGACAGCGAGAGAGGAGAATGATAACAAGACAAAGGCAAAAGCAGAGCAAGAACCAGAACATGGATAAGAGAAACACTAAGCAGAGATGTTCCACCAGCTTCCTGATGCTCCTAGCATGCCTTTTATATTGCTGAGGACCAATCAGGAAGCTGGAGAGCAGGACAGACAAGAGATAGGGCATGGTCTAGACCAACTAGGGAAAGACTTGGGGAGATTGGCTAGGCTGCAAACAGGCTGAGGCAGTGGTGCCAGTGAACTGGCCACAGCCTGCAGGACCCAAGGGTTCAAGGCCAAGGCCTGATAATAGCACTATAACTAACATTCTAGACTCTGATAACACTGAGTCTGCAATCCTCTGTCACTAAAGTCAATGGCAGAATTAACTTTGACTTTCATGGCAGAGGATTGCCTTGTGATACTTGTATTTGTAATTCTTTCTGGCATTAGATTTGGCGTGTCAGTCAAGCCTAGCTGTAGTCACCCATGCATGCACCATCACAACAGAAGTAATTGGAAAGAAATCTTTCTCCAAGCATTAATGATGTCTGAGGCCTTAAAGTTATGGTCTATGATGGAAATAAAGAACACAAGAACTTCAGCTTTTACCATTTGTTGCTTGACCCAGTACAAAAGAAGACACACAAGCCTTCCCTCATACACAGATCAAGCTAGGTAGGCAACCCAAACAGGTAGCAGCCAATGCCCTTTGAGGATGTGTCCCATAAGGTGTTTTTAGACAGTTGTCTAAAAAACACCCAAAGTAGTACTAAAGTGTTTTGGGAGTTACTCTTTTTAAAAATTAAAAAAATCCTTTCTGTGCTGAGTGGACTAGGATTTATAAGCTTCATTTAAGGAAAAGATGGGGCTGTGACACCAAGCCTCACCAGACTTTGTATCACCAAGCTCTGGACTGGAGTCATCCATTTCTTCAGTGTGGTCTTGTTTACAAATGAGAAATATATCTATTTACTTGTAGCCACAAGGTGGTGCCAGATCATTATTTCTGACAGAAGAACCAGTAACACCCAGTTCTAGTGCATATTGTTTGACCTTCAGGGGGCGCCATCAGGACATTCTCCTGGGCAGAAAAGTATTGCCAGGGTATTCTACTTAATTGGAACTAGATCGCTGTTGACCTGCAGGTTCTCATCTAGCCAAAACCAGGCCCAACTTCCAAGTACTCTGATTATTAATTTTTAAAATATTAAATATGAAAAATATTGCTGTCAGAGGGCAGTGTGCTCAATATACATCTGCACTGATGTATAAAATCCAGCTATTTATTTATTTATTTGAATTTATAACCTGCCTTACTTGGGTGGGCAACAACAAATTTTAAAAGACTTTAAAAGGTATATAAAAAGGTTCGAGGTAGTTAACAACAAATTAAGAAGGCACAAGAAGTATATAAAACATGTACAGTTTTATTTTTTAAAAAACCAAAACACCATCACCCTCCCCACAGCACCTATCACTGCCTGCTAAACCTTGGCCAAGTAAAAAGGTTTTGCAATGCCTCTGGAAGATGAACAGATTCCGGCTTTCACAAGTGTCCAGGGGGAGTGAATTCCGTAATTATGAAGCAGCCACTGAGAACACCTCTCTGCTGGCACCTAATCAAATATAACTCTGTAGATTTCATGGAAAACATACTGTTGTTATTCAAAAACATGCACAGTTCACCAATTCTGCTGTTTTTAGCTACATTTCCTCCCTGGAAGTCCATGAGAGACTATAATGCTCGTAGATGCTAACAACTGCTGTGGAATCCATCGATAGGTACAGTTTGCAACCTTTAACTCAAGTGTGCCTGTGTTACAAGGTAGATGAAAAGTATCAGATGTTCTAAATACACATGTGGCTGATGATCAATGCAAGCTAGTTGGTGTCAGTGAAACTTTGTAGGGAAGGTGAGCCATGAGGGAGTGAGCTGCTTGCTGGGAGGGGACAGGTGAGAGAAGAACTGATCAGACAACAACAAAGCACTTAGATGGCTAATTCCTGCTTGAAGCAATCTGACTGAGATAAGTTCAAGAGCAAAGGCTTGCACAGAGATTTTAATCAAACCCACTCTCGTCTTTTCCCCACCAATGTATAAGAGCTTATTCTCACATCATTCTCCCCAAATGGAAAGCAATACAGAACACAGCCTGTACCAGCTTCCCCCAGGGAGAGGTATTATGTGAAGTGGGCTTTCTACAGCTGCCACCCCAGGGAAACTTGCACAGGCTATGTTGTGAATTGCAGTCCCAATGGGGGAATTTTGCACGGTTGAGCCTTTGAGGGCTCAGAAGGCCAGTCACACCATTTGAATGTAAATGCAGCTCTGGAATGAAGAATTGCTGCCACCAAAGTTCATGTGTGTTCAAATTTGGAAGATCTCTAATATAAGTATTTGTGATCCATCACTTGAAGCTGCCAGGAGCAAGTCCAGCTGAAAGTTATTACACACACAAGCTGCCTGTTGGCCGTCAGCTTGTACATCATTTTAGGAATCATGGTGACTCTTGAACTATTATGCTGCAAAACAAGCTATTTTGTTTTGTTCCTGGTCTCTCTAACCTTCTGGCAATAAAGTCTTTTAAAGCATAAATTTGAATGTCTCTTCTTTACCCTCCTCCCTACACACCAGTCACTTCATCTTGTATGGTAACTAACAAATAAACAGCTGCCATGGCTGCTGTAGCAATATAAACAACAAAACGCTCTTCAGATTTTAAGGAGTGACTGGTTGGGGGTAAGATATCAATCAAAACTGCTTTCTTTAGCGAAAGACGTGAGCTATAGGAGCATAGCGGGCTTCTCTGCTGGTTTCCCAAACTACAGAAGTGGGTGCTGCTACTTGGAAGGCTGTTGCCACTCTGACCCTCTTTTTTTTCTTTT
>QEPC01006374.1:291500-305398 GCA_003113815.1 Sphenodon punctatus
TGCTGTAACATCCAAAACTTTCTATGTGTCTAAATCACTCACCCAGATCGTAAACATCCGGATCTTTGAACTTCTGCGTGAAACTTCTCCCAGAACCTTTGTGTGTAAAAGGTTCTCCTGGTAAACTGGCAACCCATGGCAACCCCTCACGTCTACAGCTGTGGCTACGATAGCCTGCCTCAGGACAGTGTTTGTGTGAAGAATGCATCCAGGAACTGCCTCAGGGCAGTGTGTGTGTAAAAAATGAATCTGGAACTTACTTGTGGGCTTGAAAACCCAGAAGATTGAAACATCCGGAACTTTAACGTGTGTCTAAAAATGCCCAATATCTTGTCAAGCTCCACTTAAAGCTTTGGTTGACTGACTGAATATATCCCTATTAAGCAGTGTCATTGTCATTAAGTAGAATTATGCTAATTCCGCACCCTGGGAGATGTCCTGATTAAGAGAGTCCTGGTTAAGTGTTATTTATTGTACCTATAGTTGTTTATCCTGGATCTTACATTAGCATTTCAGTCTAGAATACTTTGAGCTGCTTGCTTGAGTTTTCATTAGCTACATTCCTAATTACAAAGATCTGTAGATAAATACTAAACATACTAGAAGTCAGTAGTACTTGGAGATGCTACCACACCCTAACATGGTTAGCAGTCAGAAGTCCTTGTGTGTAGGTGTGATGCTCTTTCCGACTATATTAGAACATGACCTAAATGAGTCATAAAGTCCTATGTTGTGTAATGAGGATGGGGGTGTGCGCCATGTGTTTTAGAAACTCCTATGGACAACAGGAGAACTAATATTATGAAATCAAACATGTGGAAGTGAAACATGAGCAGCTGAAAGAGGATGGCATTTTTTAGTTCTGTTGCTTAAAACTCAATATTTTTTTTTAATATAACTCCTATTTAACACAAATTCCCAGTAATTGTCCTTGTAGTTGTTAACCCGAGCAAAATATACACTTGCTTCAATGCTGTATGGTGGTGTGTCATAACCTTGCTTATCAGAAAGTAATGGAGGCCACTGAATAATTTCAGATAACCAAAGTTTTGATAATTGAGGGAATATTCAGTGTAATTAATAGACCATGGAGGACATGAACTCATTTTGGGTAAGAGGACATTCTGGTTAATTGAGATTCAGAAAATCAAGGTTGCAGTGTGTGCAGCTTTCTTTAACTCAGTCTCTTGAGGCTGGAACTGAAGATTTATTAATAATTCAAAGGATTTTTTGAAAATACTTTTTTTTCATATCTGACAGCATGCCTCTTAACTGTCCTTAATTACTAATCATTTGATCGTCTCTTGTCTCATTTCCAGGGAGTCGTGTTGACAGCAAATTCAATTGCTTCTGCGTACAAGGGGAAAGAAGAGTTGTGCCTTCGCCACTCAGACACCAGAGACATTACATGACAAGTCATCACTTGTGTTGACAGGGAATATTTTAATTTTAGCAACGCTGTGTGGGGTGTTTTTTGCTTTGGTATTTTCTCCCCCCCCACCCCGAAAGAGTTTGGAGTGATTCAGTGCAAATCCGAAAGTATGTAGACTTTTGTAGAACGCTGCACTACCTTTTGTATTGCACCCTATTTATTAGACTGGATGACTTCTAAATTTTTATCCAGCTTTCCTCTGATTGCACCCTTAAATAACATCCAACTGAATTTTGTCTTTGGCCCTTTTCAAATGGGCCATGGTGCGGGGGGATGGGTGTGCGCCACGGTGCAGGAGTGGTCAGGGGGTGGCCATTACACGTACGCACACCCATCTCCACCCATCGCCCCCACACAGAGCAAACACCGTTTTTCACCAGTTGCTCTGTGCATGAGCTATGTGTGGAGGTGGGTGGAGATGGGTGGAGCGCGAGAACACACACATACCCTCACCCACCCACCGTGGTCACCTGGGTGGTCCCCACCCAGGCACATACAGCGGTTCTGCATTGGCATGGAGGAGGGGTGGCTCATGTGAAATGGGCCTTTGTCACTTGTTTGGCTCAGTGTTCCTGTTGTTGTTACTCTAAATAGAAATGCTTCATTTTGTTTTTACTGGCTTGATCCTCTGAGCCGATAGTGCTGGGGCTAAAACTTAAAAATAAATGGGCATGAATCCAATTCACTTAAACAGGACTCACGCCGTTGCGCGTTAGGTACCGGTACCAGTCTTATTTCTCAGAAGATCACGTTGTGAATAAACTGGTAAAAGGCTCAAGGCAGGCACAGTTCAAGAAGACACTATGTAAGTATTCCTCCACGTGCACACACAGTGTGGGTGCCAATGGAAAGTGGGCTTTTCATCCCCCAGGGTAGTAAAAAAGAGCACACAGGGCAAAGATTCCCTCAGTAATCTAGGATATAGATGTGCTGAACAGATTAACACTGACTAAGTAATCCAATCAGGGGGGGAACTCTAGTAACCATTAGTGAGAATGAACTGAAATATCCACTGAAGAGAAACAAACAAAAGGGGGGTTTATTTCAGGATTACAAGGAGCAGTCCATCACTGTGAAAATTACAGCAGGGGTTCTCGTACTGCAAGATGGAACTGCAAGTGGGGTTATGCCATCTGAAGACAGGGTTGCAATCTTGATTTATGCTGACATCTGAGACACTTTCTGTGGCTTCTTGGCATTGCAGGATTATATTTGTCTCAAAATGCGGTCACACGGGGAAAGAAGTTGGCAACCACCGCATTACAGCACCTTAATTAAGGATCGGTAGTTTCTAACCTTTGTGCAGCAAGCTTTGCTGAGGTGAAGTCTGTGTTCTTCGTTATCTTCCTATGGGTGGCTCCTAGATACTGAAAAGTCAAGAGGAATCAGAATGCCAATTGTGGAGTCCTATGCCAAAGATAATCACCTGCAGTGTAAAGATTTTTATTTTCAGTTACAGGAGACCATCATATCATCTGTTACATTTCAGGCAGCATTTTTATTTCAGGTGCTTGACAACTTGGCTAATGTCTGAAATGTTCTCATAACAGTCTCTGTTGATTTAAAATCAATACTGACTATAAAATAAAATAAATTCCTTGCACAAAATAAGTGACTCATGTACACTGCAGTCACCTACTGCAGGTATAAAAAAAAACTGGAAAAAGAGATAGCCATTACCCTGTTGCTGGAAGGAAGGAAGACAGACACATTTGGCCTTTCCCAGCCCATTGAACAGCTGACGGGGGGGAGGGGCTTGAGGAGTGTGCTCACCATCAGCTGACGGCGAGGCCTGGAGGAGTAATCCTACAACCCCCCTGGGCCAGGTGAGCATACTCCTCCAGTCTCCCCATCAGCTGTTTGTTGCATGTACCCAGCCTGCCAAACAGCTGATGGGGGCCTCCATCAGCTGTTTGTTGTACTCATTCAGCCCACTAAACAGCTGATGGGGTGCTCCATGGGGTCCCACATTAGTTGTTTGATGTGTGCATCCAGCCACCTAATAGCCGTCCACCAAACAGACGATCGTGAGGCGTTGGTAGGCTGGGCAAGCACACCAAACAGCTGATGGGGGGCATTGAGGAGCACCCCATCAACTGTTTGGCAGGTCAGGTGTGTGCACAAAACAGCTGAGATGGGGGGGTCCCAGAGCACCTCCCATCAGCTGATTGGTGGCAGCTCTTCCTGTAGGGCCTGAGCTTGCTAAGCAGCAGGGGTCCGGGACTCATGCCTCATGTGGACAGCTCCTTGTCCGACCTGTGGCATGGAGGGACCTGTGATGGCAGCCCACGCATCTGGGTTATGGAAGGGAGGGTGCGAACAGCCCTCCCTGCTGACCTGAGGAGAGGCGGCTGCAGTGGCCCTCCACAAGGGTGGGATGAGGAGGCACCTTACTGCCCTTATGTTTGTTTTTACCCAGAGAGTCTCCCGTGAATAGTAGGCAAGCATTCTACCTCTATGTTTATAAACACACCTGTGTGTCGATTTCTGTTAGCAGGTTGCTGCTGCCTCTAACACTAACTGATGGGAACATTTCTGGCTTGATCCATCAAGTGACATTGTTTTTCCAGGGAATTATATAGTATTGTATGACTTCCTTGACAGCTCCTACATTTCCCCAGACCACACCTTTATTTCTGAGATCCTTGTGCATGGGAGCATTTAAGTTCTATAAAGTGGTATGGCATCATACCAAGTAGGAGCTTGGGCTTGGATTATGAGGCAGGTTTAAGATAACGTCTTACTCCATATTTTAATGAGCCACCTGTGGGAGATTACTGCCCTACAACACCCCTTCTGTGGGGCTCCTTCAGAGCAGATAATACAACAGTTGTGGCAGACAGTCTGTTCATTTTCTGACATGCACAAAGAACTGCTAGGGTACAAATATTAAACATGATTTTGTATTGTGACATCAGAGAAGAATTTGAACCCAGATCTCTGGTTAAAGGCTGGCATGAAAATCCATGAGAGCGCTTGGTCTCCCAAAATTTCTTGGGCTCGAATGATTTCCTTCAAACTTTATGGTAATTTTGGTTGGATTTTTTTTTTTTTAATGTCTGCATTTAATTTATTTATTATTAAAATTAATATGCTGCCCACTCCTGCTATAAGCATCTCAGGGCAGCTAACAACATTTTAAAATACACAATGAAATAAAATCCATTAAAACAACACTAATACTACCAAAATTAAAATAACCCAATATCAAAAAACCCTCCCTAGCCCAACCCACCTATCCCATGTCCCTTGGTAAAGGCCTGGTGGAACAGATAGGTCTTACGCTACCTATGGAAAGAGGGGAGGTCAGCGGCCAGGTGGACCTCCAACGAGCTTTTGAAAATCCTACCCTTCATGCTTGGTTTCCTCATGAATTCTCGATCATTGTTCTGAAAACTGCTGTACTTTTTAACTCAGGTTTCTATGGAAAGAAGGCCTATGCAAACATCCTGTGTGTGTTTGTGGATATTCCCCTCCCCACTCTTAATAACTTTTGATCCTGCAGATAATTTTCGACCAAATTTGGTCAAGGGGCAGAAGGTCCCAAGGTAAGTATGAACCCAAAACATCATAATAAGCACAGCTGGAGGGGAGATATGGCCTCTTTTGAAGCCAACAATCCTATTGACTTATATTGTGTTTTGCTCTCACCACTTTCCAAAAAACTAGGCTTCATTAGTACTCTGTGTTTTGCAGCACAGAATTACTTGTTTTAGTTTGTTTGTGTTTTGTACCAGTGATTTAAAAATAAATATTTATTATAACCATTTCCCCCATAACTTATAGTAGAACTAAAGTGAATATTCATCTAATTATCCCTAATCAAATTGTTTCCAACAAAGCAGATGAGACACTATCCACTTCCCCTGCATTCAGTTATCTGTTCTGGTTCTTTCAGCTTGGTCACTTCTTTTACTTCATTTTGGTATTTCATTCATTTCAGTATTTTGTTTTGGTATTAAATATTACCAGAAATAGCACACACCAAAATAGCACACACCAAAACAGTGCAAAATAGTACCAAAATGAAGTCATAAAGTCCTGAATAACCAAAACCTGAAACAAAATGAAGGAATGGACAAAGTATCTAGAATGAAATATCCAGGATGGCCAAATAGGTAAATGTTGTTTTAAGTGGGGATAATTCTTTGGTGCACTCCCTGAATAAAATATCAGCTATTCATTTCAGTTCTAGTTTATAGCCTTTTTATTTCTTATCAAACTTCTAATGAATAAATATGGGTCACTTTTTGTCTCCTTTACCTATAAGTATGGATATTTTCAAACGTGACGGGCCACTTGGCCCGCCACACTGAATCCTGGACCAGGATCTTTCCCAAATCTTAGTCCATGATGAGGCCGTCTGTCCATCAGATGCACCGGCACCATCACTGAAGGGAATCAGAGAGGGGGCGGGGCTGTGTGGTGTGATGTGCGGCTGCACAGCCACACACACACACACGCTCCCACGGCCAGCCTCCCGCCCTCAAGGAGATGGGCGGGCACAGCGGCCAATGAGGCTGCTGCACCTGATCACTACCTATGGCCCACACCATGATGAGGAACAGGTCAAGGTAACAAATGTTACTTTTGACCCTTTCCTGATCGTGGTGAAACTAAACACAATTCCAGCTCTGCGGCCCGCTGCAGAGCCGGAACCATGATCAATGTTGATCCCTGCCAGGAATTCACCATGGTGAACATCTGGCAGGGCTCAAACAGACGTGCAGGCGATCAAGGGGTGTTTTCAGACATTACGGGGCCAGTTGGCCCTGTACCGAAAACAACCAAATCATCCCCCGCTGGGATGACCCTGTCACGCCGTATCAGACGTGCCGGGGAATCCCGGTGGGGAATCTGGGAGGGGGCGGGGCCACACGGTGCAAAGTGCGGCCACACGGCCCTGCCCCCTCCATGCTCCCTGCCACCCGCCCTCTGGGGAGATGGGCGGGCGGCGGGGCCAATGCGGCTGCAGCGTCTGGCCGAATTCGCCACGGCCCGGGATCCCGCCAGTGATCCCGGGCCGTGGCGCCCAACCAGACGTGATTTTTTGGGGTCCCCACCGGGGATCACTTTCACCACGCTTCCCGGGAAATTCCCACGGCTAGCCCAGGAAGCGTGGTTGAAAATGACCCCATGTGGGTATTGACCGAACATCTGGCGGCCGCCAAACAGACGTTCGAGGCACAGTGACCACAGTATTCACCGTGGTTCACTGTGATCTCATAACGTCTGAAAATACCCACACTCACCACACTGAATCCACTGTGGTTCAGTGGAATTGACTGTGATCACGTAACATCTGAAAATACCCTATATTTCACTCTGAGTGGCTGCACTGATTTCAGTGGAGTAAGATACTATGAATCCACCCTCCATGAATATACCGTCATAAATTCTCAATGAGGAAATAACAGTTGACTGCTACGAGTTCATCTGTATTTCATGTCTCCTAGGTAACAGTCATCCTATGGTAACCGTGGGTGAAAACAGACATGACACTAACCACCCTTTAACCACCCTTGGTGGTCATTTATACATGTTTCAGGGCTGCATAGGGCACCAATACAGTCCTGCAACATGCATAAATAACCACCAAGGGTGGTTAAAGGGTGGTTAGTGTCATGTCTGTTTTCACCCTGTGTGTAACATCTCTAACAGCAGCATGTTCTGAGTGATATGAACAGTCTATAAATTCAAATTGGCTTCTTCCTGTTTTTATTTCTCCTAAAAACTTTTGGCTAACAAAAGAATCTGTGATCTGTTTAAAGACTGGTCTGGACAATTACTGCCTTTTAGTGAATGTTTCATGAGCTTTCATGAACCCTGAGTCAATATTGGTGACAGGATGGGAATATTTTTAATCTTCCTTGCCCATTTGTTTTTGCCATCTTCTTCCTCAAGGACTAATTAATAGCTGATAAAGCACCTGGTGGAGTTTTCCTGTCATATAAGACTAGACCAAAAGCCAATTGAGTTGGTGGCATGACTTTCATTGACTTCAATAGCTTTTTGCCTAATGTGCCTATTCTGCATTGCTGTTCACCTAGAAATTCGATTTGCTTCACCTTTCTGAGTAGAAATGTAATGGAGTTTAAACAGGCTGGAAAACCTCAGGTGTCTGTCAGGTAGTACTGGAGTTCTAATATTAGGGTTGGATTTTGAGATCAGTGAGAGTTTTGCCTAGGAATGTTGATTCTCACTACTCCTTTTAAATAGTCTAGCAACTCCCTGGTTTTGATGCGGTTACCATGCTGTTAAAAATAGACTTCCAAGTGCTGATCTCTAGAATGGGGGAGTGGGGGACCCATTCCTTCCTCTGGGTCACTTTGAAGATTAGCACAAACTCCATGGGCTGGAGAGGAAGTGTTGCAGGTGAGTGCTGAAGGGGTGTGTGCTCACAATGGGGGAAGAAATGAATCTATGCTATGGATTCATCCTCTCTACCTGAGTGCACGTTCTCATCTCTGGTCCCTGTAAAGTATTTTGGACACTGAAAGTGATATATAAACAATCAATACTACTACTAATAAAACAGCCATAAATATCCTAATTAAAGCCAAACAGCAGCTTTTAAGGCAGGATTATTTTCACCCAATGTGCAGAAATTTATTCTCACTGTGATATGTTCATGTAACTTCAATTAATGGAAGCTGTATGTGTGCATCAAAAGGAAAATATACCCCACACTTTTCAATCCAGTGGTGATGACAGGATACGGTAAAAATAAATACAGATTATTCAAATCTTCTGGCTATCCAGGTGGATAATTCATAGTTTGAGTGTAGTTTCCTCAACTATTAATAAATCATTAATAAGACAGTGCTAGTACACTTATGTACAGAATATTTATCACAGTGTGTTGGTAGCAGGGAGTACAGTGTGTTTTTTAAAAGTCAGCCTGAAGATTATTTAAAGAAGAATCAAAGGCTTAGGAAGAAGATATGGATTTAGCTCCCATGAGATGATAAAGAAAATTGCATTGAGACAACAGAGCAAGAGGTTAGCTGTTTACCTCTGGAAGGGAGAGATATGAAAAGCAAAAGAGAATAGTTGTAAATCACAGGATAATGTAAGCAAAAGTAATTCAGTGAAATGTCTTGGAAAAATAAAATGGAAGGAGAAAAGTTGTACTGTGTCCTATTAATGCCTTGCAAGAATACAGAGCAGTAGGAGGAGAACTTTAAACTAAGATTTTTCAACACTGTCCCTTCTAATGCCCAGCATACGGCCATCCCATTTCCTGCTATATGCATCCTTTTGAGAAATGATTCATGGGGCACACTCAATTTTCACAGTGTAAAATGAGGGCAAGTCTGGATTTCTTCCTCAAAAAATCATTACAGTTGAAGATCATATTTCAAGCTACTTGTTCTGTGGCTCAGAAGTCTGGAAAATGACTCTTCTAAAAATGAAATGAACAAATGTGGAACAGCATTTTGTTCTACATTATTACTATTACAGAGAAAGAGAGACTGGTATTTCTGGCATCTGCCACTTATGTCAGAAAGGGCCACCCTGCAGCCTCTTAAAGATGAACTTGGCCAGAATAAGGTGTTGGGCATTATCTGTTGCTAAAGGCAAGCAAGTGGGGGAGAGAAGAGATTTGGTTCTGGGGTTCAGACCAGTTTTTATATTATCCAGACAGATTTTTTTAATGCATAGTTTGTATTTCCCTGGGGAGCTGGGTATGGGGAATGGGAGTTTTGAAAAGCATTGCACCCTGTTCAAGAATAACCTATTTAAAAGTGATGTAAAGTATTCAGTTATTTTGTAATGGTCACAAGATTTCCAACAGCAGTTGTGACAAATGTGTAGCAATATTACACTTTAATACAGAATGTATGTTGTTCACTCTGTTGAAATGCAGTGAGCACAGGTCCCTGACTTTAATCTACTCCCAGTAGTACAGACTTTCTTGGAAACTGAAATGCAACAACAACAACAAAACTAATATATTATTTATTCATAATCACCAGCACTGTGCCTGGCACTGAGCAGTCGTGATTAGAAATAAGTCCCTGTTCTTAGGAACTTACAGTAACCCGTGTTGGCCCATTTTGGGCTGGGACTCCCCTGCATCTTTGTTCTGTCGCCGCCAGAATTTGACCAGCTACTATGGGACGCATCCTCTGGGAAAATTTTGGAGATGCATCCTGGGCCAATGTGGGCCAATGTGGTGCCACACTTCTGTTAGGCCCTGCCAGAACCACAGAACCAAGGGAGAAAAGACCAGAGTGGTCAATGAAGCAGCCACACCTCAACGCCCTTCCCCACAAGATGAGCCTGCCACCCTTAAAGGAAACTGGCAGCAAAGGCAACACTGTGTTGGGCGACCCCAGTTTCTAGACAACCCAATGGCCATTCCACCAAACCACCACCACAAGTGTCCAAGTGGGAAACATGGAGCAGGAGGAGGAACAGGCTGGACTGGCAAATCAGTGCACCCCAGGAGGGGAGGAGGCACAGCAGCCATCCTACAGTAGATGCAAGTTATATGTGGTGCATCTCTATCACCCTGTTCACAGGCATCCACCAGCACCACTGTCCAAACCGTGCCAGGAAAAGCCTCTCAGCCAAACGCTGGAGGAGGGTTCCCTGGAGAAATTAGGAGATCTGGACCTTCATTGACTTCTGGGGGGATGATTGGGTACAATTTGATCTGCACCTCACACATCAGAATGAGTGGGTGTTTCAACGGCTTGCCACCTGGATGGAGGAACGTGGATACCATCAGGACATAATCCAGTGCCAGCAGCTGGCCAAGGATCTGCAGAGGGGCTTCTAGGTCAAGGATAACTATTAACTTTAAGACCAGGCACAGGCACCAAACCCAGTGCTACATGAGCCTCCTTCCACGCTTCCTCTGCATTGATAGATCCATTATGGCCCTGCAGATTGCCAGCACCAGGCTTGTCCAGGGCCACTTTCACATGGACACCCCTCCACCAGTGCCAGTCTTTGAAGCACCCACTCATTCCAGCAGTGGCCACCTCCCCTCCAAGGAGTAGGCTGGCCCCTCAGGCACATGAGACCGCTGTGTCTGGCCATGCCCTGGCCCCCAGCCAGCCTCCAACTTGGAGGAATTGGACATCACCCTTGGGTCCCTCATCACCTGCCCCCTTGACCTGGAGAGACAGTACTTGACCCCAGGAGACGAGGAGGTGGAGGCAAAGGGGACATGGGACCCAGAACCTTAGGGGAGCAGTAAGTGAATGACCTGGAGGAGGACCGGGGGATAGGGGACCCAGCCATAGGACAGAGTGGTCAGGTAATGCTAGTGACCAACATGACTCCTGTTCTTCTCTGTGTTCACAAGTGGCTGAAAAGCTGAGGAGGAGCAACCCGAGGAGGTCTGGAATACAGAGGCACCCCCTGGAGAAGGTAGGTGCGGCAAGTGGGTGGGAGGGCAAAATGGCAGGTGGGGGGGGGGCTTGCATTCCAGACAGATGGGGTGGAGGGTAGGGGATGCAGTGAGAGCTGAGGCAACAGGTGTGAGGAACGTGAAAAAACACTGGGTTGAGCAGGTGGGAGTGGGGCGGCCCCGACCAATGGCTCTCCTTCCCATCCTGCTACAGATCCACCAGTGGGACGACCAGCTGCGCCAGCAAGACTACCAGCAGAACCAGTAGTGCAAGGAAGATATGGCCCTGCAGCTGCTGGATGAGACCACGTGCCAGGACGAGATCTAGGATGCCATTCAGGGGCTGTCAGAGAAGTACTGGCATTCCCTATGGCAGTCTGACATCCAGCACAGGTACCACCTTGCTGAGGGCCGCAGGGAATGCTGGATGGAGAGGCCAATGGGACCGTCGCATATGGCAAGGGTCCATGGAAAGGAAGGGTTGCTAGCTTGGGAACATAATGGAGCAGTCCCTAGAGAGTCAGCGTGCCCTCCTCCACCATGTGGCCACTGCCAGTGCTGTTATCACTGCTGTACTGGGGCAGCCCCTGTTGCTATCATCCCCCTGGAAGTCATGTCACTGTCGCACCAACAACAACCCGGGTCTCGAACACCTGAGCAGGTCTTGCCAGCAGCCAGCTCTGTGGCCACAGGGTACAAAGACTCGACTCCCTGTGCCTGTCCCGGAACAACCAGACCTGCAGGCCCAACCCAGTTCCATCTACTTGAGCGCCCTGCCACTGACCACAGCAACCCTTCTTGCAACCATGGAACCCCAGGGGAAGGAGGAGGAGGAGACAACCACCCCGGGCTGGACCAGCATCAAAGACGAGATGGGGAGCTGGGCCCAGGAGGGAGAGCGGAAAAAGCAGGGGGGCAGACAGTAAAAAAAAATTTTTTTAATTCAGTTATAAACTTTGTTGAATAAACTAATTTCCATTATTGCAACCATGGTGTCTGTCCTTATCACTGGTCAGGTGGGATCCAGATCCTAGTAATCAGGAAGTGGGAGCCCCAAGCCTTGGGACACTGTAGAACACTATCATATGCAGGAGCACATTACAGCACACAATGGGCAGGCAGGCATACATGTACATATACACTGAGGGATCTATGAGGTTGGGCATTTATCCAGAACCCCAAGTATATCCTGCAAAGGCAGACATCCTAACGTGGCCCGGGCTCTCAAAGCCGTACCTGAGCCTTCGGGAAAGGGTGGCATATAAATTTAAATAAATAAATACCTTTACCCTCCCTTGGAAGCTGGAAATATACCACTGCTTGATCATCCATGTTGTGGAGGGACATGTGGGAATGGTATGGAAGGCCTACAGGCTATAATGCAGGCATCTGTGTGACCACCACCTGGGACTGAGGGTAATCTGTGAATGCCTAGGGCTCTTCCTGACCGCTACGCTAGTATGATGGAGAGACGTCTCTTAAATGATGGGAGAGTGGGAAGGATGTGGAACTGGTGTGTGGGTGTGTGTATTGGGGAGGTACATGAAAGGTGCTAGAATGGAAGGAGCCATGGGGAGATTGTCAGAGCAGGATTCCCAACCCCTCCCCTGCTGCCGGGACCCTGTTAGACATTTCAGCTATGGACTGGCTGTGTGAGTGATCTTTGGAGGGAGGGGGCATGCTCTCCTCCCCTCCCAGCTGCTACAATCCCTTGGGACTTTGCACTATTGATTGAGTGATCTCTGTGGGGAGGAGGATTGCCCACTCCTGCCCCTCAGCTTCAGGGACCCTGTTGGAACTGGGCCCTATGGACATCCAGTGTGAATGTTCTGCGGGAGGAGCAGAGCTCCCCACCCCCAGCTCTGTGCTGTATGGACTGGCTGTGTGAGTAATCTGTGACCTGTGTTGTCTATGATGTGTGGAAGGGACTGGACTGTAGGGATAGGCGAACGTGGTTTGGAAGTTCAGAGTTCGGACCAAACTCGACCAGTTCAGTCGACCAAACCGAACTTCCGAACTGAACTCAATTTTCGAACCGAACTGAATTTCCAAACTCGGTTATGTTCGCCCATCCCTACTGGACTGGCAACCTGACAAAGGGACTGGTTGGTTGGGCTGCGTGTAGCTGCTTTAATGTGTCTCCCTTCTCCTTTCCTGTTTTATTCCTGTGATCGCAATGGAGTGTGCGCTCTGCTCCCTGCAGACGGCTTCCGGTGGCTGGCTGGCACCTCTGTGTGCCAGCAAGGTTGCCAGGGCCTGCTTCCACGGCCTTGTCCCCTGCCCTCCCTGAGTACTGTGCAGGGTGGGCAGAAGCAGCTGCTGAGGCTACTTTTGTGGATAGTTCACCATGTCTGATCATCATGGCAGAGGGCAGGGTGCTGGGAGTGGGGCAGGGCCGGCCACCCCCACGTGTGTTTGATTCCTTTTCCCTACCTGGCACATGGGGATGGTGGGCCAGGTCTTAGTCTGCTTGGGTGGGCTAGCATGTTTGGTCTGTGCTGCAGCCGCTCACCAACAAGGGTTTGGCAGCTGCCTTTGACCTCCTAGGGGTGGGACAGGGTGTCACCTCACCGGTGGCACATTTGTTTTCACCCAGAGAGAGTGAGACAGGGATACATTCGTGAAGTTGAGAAGTTGCAGGTGCACATGCTTAGCTTAGTATGACAAAAGTTCAATCGTGGCGCCCTTGTTCATGAGATATTGATTTCTTCCACCATCACTTGCTTTTCTAACTTCTCCCTAGGTAACTTGGGAGCTAAGACTAAGAGTGATTTCAGACATTACAGGTGGCCGGTTCACCACAGTGAACCCCCAGGGGGGGTGAACAGAACAACCACGCCCCGGGGTGGAAAAACGACCCAAACAGACGTGACGGGACCTGGACCACGGCCGGGAACCGGGCCGAACCATCACAGACCGGGGCAGCACAACAGACGTGCAGCCGAACCCCCACCGTGGTCAAAACGCCCAGAAGGCACTGGGCAGGCCGCACACACACACATGGCCGCCTGAGGGCAAACGAAGCCAAAAGGCACACAAGGGAACGCCCACACAAAGGAAATGGGAAGGGAGGGGGGAAGAGGGAGAACAGGCTGACAGGCG
>QEPC01006374.1:311873-343244 GCA_003113815.1 Sphenodon punctatus
TCCAGACGTTACTTTTCCTTGGTTCCCGGTGGGGGTCCGTTTGACCACGCTTCCCGGGATATTCCCCCGGCTAGCCCGGGAAGCGTGGTTGAAATTGACCCCATGTGGGTATTGAGCGTGATGAACATCTGGCACGCGCCAAACAGACGTTCAGGGCCCTTTGGCCCCGCCGCGGGGTTGAGCGTGGTTCACTGTGGTTGAGCGTGATCTCGTAACGTCTGAAAATACCCTAAGTCTCAAAGTGCTGTGCTGGCACAAACGCCATTTGTTGCAATGGGACTTGTGCCGGCCTGGCACAGTACTTTAGGGTTTGCAGCCAGCCAGGAGTTGTTCCATTATAATCAGTGAGACTACTCCACTATAAGGGGTTTGTGGATTTTGGCAAAAGAGTTTGGTCAAAAGCCTCCCTCCCATTCTTACAGAATCAGGTTGGACACTGATTGCAAACTCATTGTTCAAATTAAATCTTTATTAATCTTTAATGTTCTCCAAGTAACATGTAGCATAATGTATCCTTCCATGTAAATTCTGTGTCTGAAAAGCAAAGGTTTAACAGTGGCATTTTCACACATTTATCGTAGCATGTTAATAGTAAATGTCGAAGCAGCAGCCAGAATAAGGCCTTCTTCTGTGAAGCCATCAGCCTCAAAGCAGGAGCTAATTATGCTCAGTAATAATGTCCACTGATTGTGTGATTAATCTTCTCATTCTATCTCTGAATATATTTCTGTCCAATATAACTTCTACGGATGTCATGCCCTTTACTGCCCTTTTCATTCAATCAAAGTTTTGCCACGCTGGGTTATGAGAACTCTGGAAGGGATTAATTCTTCAACCTGAGAAGTGTGGCTGCTCCATGTAGCATGGAAAGCTGCTTCATGTTAATATTTCTAAATCAGGACTTTACTTTCAGACACTAACTCAACAAAGTAAAACCATTCCCTGAGCAAAATTGTTCATAGAGTTTCTGGACAACATTCTGCTCTCAGAACCATCTGCAATTATTCCATTATGCTTATGTGACACTTTTTATTTTACCACTTCAAAACACTTGACAAAATGAATAAGAATTGTTATTCCTTTTCTTTCATAGTAGGCATTTGTGAATATAGGCCGAAGTCCTGAAAAATGTTAGATGTGTACCACAAACATTTACTCATTTTATTTTATCAAAGGAAGTTTAAATAATAGAGTGAGCCAGCTGCAAGTGGAGAATTTCTGGTTCTGCTTAAGTCATTGAGACTTTTGGCACTGATTCCCACTTTAAAAACAGAAAATTGAATGGGTATGGTCTACGGTAGATTTTAACCCTAAGAGATTCTGCTCCTGAAAACACTTATGTACAAACTATGCACGTAGTTCCAATGACGTATGTAGGACTATGCATGCCCACATGCAGGTTTCATTGCAGAACGGATATATTCCAGAAATCAGTAGATTTTCCAAACTATGAAATCTTTTATTTTGATAAACTTAAGGACACAAGAGGTTTTTTTCTAACATTACTAAAATCCACCCCTTCCTTTCTAAACACACACCCAAAACTCTTATCCATGCTCTCATCACCTCCCATTTTAACTATTGTAACCTGCTTCTTGCAGGTCTCTCACAACCATCTATCTCCATTTCAGTCTATCCCAAATTCAGCCACAAGACTCACCAGCCTTGCACGCAGTTACGACCATATAACCCCCTCCTCAAGTCACTACACTGCTTCCCATCCACTTCTGTATATAGTTCAAGCTTCTTCTACTTACTGATAAATGTCTTCACTCTGCAGCCCCTCACTACCTCTCCTCCCTTATTTCCCCCTATTCCTGACCTCCGTTCACTGGGCAAGATGCTCTTATCTGCGCCTTTCTTCATTGGCAACTCCTAACTCGGTGCCTTTCACCTTGCTTCACCATATGCCTGAATTATTTTTCCCTGAAGTGGTGCGCTTGGCCCCCTTCCTGCCTATACTTAAGACCTGCCTAAAGGCCCACCTCTTTGAGGTCACATTTAAATCATGATTTTAGCTGGAATAAATCAATTACTAAATAAACTACACTCTGTAGTCCATGATTCATCTATTGCCTTGTTTTTAACTGTCTGTGTCCATTGCTTATCTAGATTGTATACTCCTTGGAGCAGGGACTGTTTGTTACATGTATCTGTACAGCGCTGCATATGACTAGTAGCGCTTTAGAAATAAGTAATAGGCCTTTAAATACACAGATGGAGGTGGGGGGTGGGGTGTTTTGGGGGGTGGGGTGGAGGTGGGTGTGTGTCCGTGTAAAGTATGTAAACAGACACACACCCATCTCCACGCACAAAGCCTCCTTTTTACTGGAGGGCTCCGTGGGTGGAGGCAGGTGTGCGGTGGATGGAGGTAGGTGTGCGGTGGAAGCGCACACTCACAAACGCCCACTGCCTGTGGTGTTTACACGGGCGCACACCCTCTGCATAACCATTCCCCCATCAACCACCAGCCATGTATACGGACTGCCCCCCCACACACACACCTGTCCGAACACCGGGCTGGAGGGGGGGGGGGCGTCCGTGTAAAAACGGCCATAGTAGTAGATTCTCATGAAGGATTAACTGTATTCAAGCAGCAAACCAGCCAAAAGCTGTGTCTGGTTAATTCTTCCTTTCTTCTAGGAGAATTTTAGTGGTGATGAAAGGTACTAGAGGCAGTATAGAAGTTTTAGTATAAATAATAAATAAAACAAATTAACAGTACACCCTTCAGAAATGATGCACCGTATCCACAGAACACATAGCTCAAGCTTGTCACAGCATCCTGTCAAAATTCTTAATGTTGTTTGGGACGGATGAGCGAAAATGAACTCTTCATAAACATTCAGCCCTTGAACTCTCATGTGCACCCAGGCATGGACTGAATTCAAAAGTTTGTTTCACCAAATTTCACCTTTTCCAGTCACTACCTTCCAGAGATGGATTTGAGTCAGTGACTTAGGGCTAATTCAGACGCGCATTTAAATCGCACAGCCGCAGTAGCGGCATCGGGCACTTTAAAGCACCGCGCACTTCCGGGTTGGTGTGAATGCACCGACCACGCACATTTCAGCCTAACGCGAACTGTTGGAGTGCGGTTTTGAAAGCTGCTCCAAGCAGCTTTTAAAACCGCACTCCAACAGTTCCTGTTAGGCTGAATTGGTGCATTCACACCACCCTGGAAGTGCGTGGTGCTTTAAATCACACGATGCCGCCGCCGTGGCTGTGCGATTTAAACACACATCTGAATGAACCCTGACAGTTGGAATAGTCAGTATTGTACAGTATTACCCATTCCCTTGTCTTCACCATTCAATCCCTTTGGTATAAACTCTTTCAATCTCTATATCTAGAACTTTTAAGGCACAGTCCTCCAGAAGAATAGCACATGCTAGTAGTTAGAATCAGTATCATGTGTACCTGCTATCCGATATCAGGTGTTATACAGAAAGCCAACCAGGATAATCATATTGGTTCTTTCTGAATTTAAAATATATAAAGGAGGATTCACAGGAGTGCACAATTTCCATTTTTGATACCATTCCTTTTATTATGTGGTGCTATCATTTCATTGGGGTTGGGGTCAGTGCTGGATCCAGGGAAGTTGGGACCACATGCAAAATGGTGGTGCAAGTCCTACCTTAATGTGGGAATGTTTGACATAGTACATACGCACATTAGCTCACCTATTAGAAGAGGGAACGTGTTAGTGAAAAAAAAAAACCACCCTTGGGTGTTGCCCTTTGGGCTGGTGGACCCAGGACCCAGCCCTTGCAGTTATACCCACACTGTCTGATGGTGCAGCTTTACTTTGGTCCAGGGTGGTTAGAGACATTCTCTCCCGGCTGGTCAAGATAAGAGGCTTCTCTAGTGGTCTGACTTGGTGACCAAGCTCAGCTCCTCTCAGTACACCCAGCTCCTTCTACCAACTACCAGCTCCACCCATTAAAAATAAATTTTTAATGTCCAATTAAATATAACACTTTTGGGAGCTTGGGCTCCCTGCATTGCAGCAGGGCATTTTTTGAAACATAGGATTGGTGGGGAAATGTCCCACCAGTAATCGTCCTCCTAAACCCACACACTAGATAAAACAAGCATATCAAAGATATGCTTGATTTGAAGGATCAGTGTAGCTAGAGTTATTACCCCTACTACTAGCAAGCAAGCTGGAGACCCCCTTGTATGATCGCCAATCATGTTCTAGCCTGATCGCACCAAGTGCGCTCAGAACTTCCACCCCTTGCCTCTATAACTTTCCTTCCCAGTTCCACACTGGGTTCTCCTCTCTTCCTGCATTTTGGTGCACAGCAGAGAGAAAACACCAATCCTGCACATCCCTTTTTAATAATCTCTTTAAGTAAGCATCGTCTTTTCATTCTCCCTTAATAAAAATGTCTTTTTGGAGGGGCTAGGGATGTGATGCCACATGTGCTGGCAGCAGAACATACATTGCAGGAACCCTTACCCCCAAGATAGCCATGACACTGGTAGAAATCAAAGTCACCCACTGCAGCCAGCAAGCAACGAACACACACTGGACCATAGCCATCTCCAATGGGTACCTGGTGGTCATCCAAGAGAAGCGTTAAGTGTTTTTCAGATTTAAAAAGTTTGTGGATCGCTACTATATGGTGAAGTTCAATAGTGGAAGCAACTGGTTTTGCCCCTTAATCCTGCAAGCACTTAGCTGTGCACCGTAAACCTTTACGCCACGTATGAAGGCCCATCTGTTCATATTGCATATGCTTCTCAGCGCTGCGCAGTCAGTCTGTCTTTTAAAAAAAATAAAATGCCAGTTATATCTCAGTCCCAGAATAGGTGGTGCAGAGGTCTGACAGAACAGATTGCTATGTAGGCAGACTGATTTTGTAGTTAGACAAATCTGCTTTTGATTTAGAAAAAAAAAGGAGGCTCCATCCAGAAACACCAAGGTATCAGCTGTTTCACAACAGGATTAATTTTAAACCAGGGGTGGGCAGGATGGTCCAGTCCCTGGGCCAAATCTGGTACTACAAAGCTTGTATTGATTTTCAAAGTGCCTCACAGGAGGAAAACTGTTCCCTATCCCTGTTTTAAAGTATTACCGCTGCAGTCAAAACATTTGCTCATTAATAATGAGCAGCCCAGTAACCTATCAATGAAGCTTTTATTTTATTTCCTACTATAGACAAGCATGCTTGATCCTTCTACAGCTCCTACCCCCTTTTCCGATCAAGAGAGAAAGAGCGGATGTTATGTTAGACCCAAATGTAAGAGATGGAGAAAGTCCCTACCTATCCTGCCTGAAACATTGCATATTCTCATCCAACAAACATCTCACCTAAGCTTCTTTTACAGAAGTAAAATCAAAACAGCTTGGGACCTAGGTCACTGCAGCCTGAATTAGGTATTCTAGAGATCCCACCCAAAGTACTAAATAGCTTATTCAATGTGATCCTGTCTGCATTAAAATCAATGGCTCAGCTCCCATTGATTTTAGCTAGAGATGTAGTTGCTTAATCAGGCCTTTTAAAGTCTGGCTCCTTAATGATGTGCACATGTTCTAATTACCCATTTGGTTTCAATTAACCACCACATATCTCCTCATTAATGGAACACATTAGTTAATGCAGGATAAAGACCATTTTATGCACTTAAAATATTTATTTACTTGGTTAACTTAGCTTATGATGTCTCAAATCTGATGATTTACACTAGGAAAGTGGAGGCACCTATAACTGTATCTTGTCTAGTAGTGTTGGTCCTAGGCACTGGTTCTGATATATTCCTTTAAGGGTCAGGGAAGGAACTCAGCTTGATCCTTTCTAAGAGCAGCATTGGCATTTTGTTTCCCTTTTAGGTGCAGTAGGGTCACCACGGAAAATGCTTTCTGAGGCTAGTTTGGAAGGGACTCGCCTTCAGAGAAGAAAGAGAGGAAATCTAGTTGATGACAAAGAGAAGATGTCAGAAGAGGTTAGTTATTTTCTCTTTTCCTTAACTTCAGTTTGTTCTCCATTTAGCTTTCGAAATGGTTTTCAGAGGGCACTTGCCCAACAGGCTCTTATTTATCCCTTCCAGTGCTAGATAGCCAGCCACATCTGTCTTCTGGAGACTGTTAAGTTCTTCCCCTTTCCATGAAAGGGAACCATACACATGTTGCCCTCGGGCTCTTAGATAAGCATGAATTGAAAATGCAGCACTCTTTCTAATTGCCTGTTATCAGAATGGCAAAAGATTTTAAGAGCGGAGAGCCCATACTTGGTTAACCTGTATTAAAGTGGTGGTGGTAGTGAGCCCCTGGCTTATGGGCCAAATATGGGCAGTAGCTTTCCAGTCCTTGGATCGTTCTGACCCGTGGCATTACCCTCAAGTGGTGCTGAAGGAATGCCCTTGGTAGGGAAGGGTGTGACAGGATATGCACTTGAGGTTGGGATGGCTTCATGGAATAGATCCATGATCTGAACCCTCCTGAGCACACTCCCTTAGTGTCTTTGCTTTCCTGCACTTTCCTGTTTTGCAAAGTGGCTGATGAGAAGATAGTACAGTTCCCCTAACCCTGTACTAAAAGGTGTTTTGGGCACATGCTAATGTGTGTCAAAAGCGTAGTAAGGCTATAACAACCTAAAGCTAGCTCAATGCTAGATATCTAGTGAAGGTTATAAACCTTTGTTTTGTGTAGAACTAGATGAGCTATTTAAACTAACAGTAGCCTGTCTGCATGAGGATTTTTAATATGTGTTAAGTAACATGCATCTCACAAGAAGCATTTGACTATGCTAGCATAACATAATTGCAAAATTGCCTGGCTCATAATCGGAGTATTGCAGTGAAAATTCAAAAGAGGGAATGTGGTACAGAGGGGGATACCACCGGAATGGGTGTTGGGCCTGATTAAATAATAACAATATTAATTAGTATTGCCATTTGTTCAGGAGACTATAATGAACTGTATGCCAATCAGATTTCTGCAAGTGTAACCCCAGGAGAGCAAGACTGAAGTTACAGAATGATTGATCCAAAGATCTTGGAGTGAGAGCCACACTTTAAATAGGGCAAGATTTAATTTAGATAAATGTTAAACAAAGCACTGAGGGACGACTGGGTACATGTGTAAAACGGAAGGCTGTTGGCTATGAAGCAGTAATTCAGAAAAGGGGTTGGAATCATGGATAACAATTGGGACATCATGCTGCCAATATTGTACAAGTGTACAAAAACTAAGGTCTTCTTGAAAACAAAGGTCTGTAAAAGACCATCCTTTTATAAGAAAATAGTGGCAATAATATATCTTTACAGCCTTGTTATGATGAGACGTCTTGCTTTCAGGAACTTCCCTTTACAAAAAGAACCTCAACAAACTAAAATTCATCAAATATGCCTGAGGGGGGAAAACTGAGAACCCTTATAGCTAAATTCTCTGACTGTTAGAACCAGCATGAATCACCTTCACTTCAATGGGACTCGTGCTGGTGTTAAGGGCTAGCAATGTTGCTAAACAGGCAGAGGATTGTGCCCTTAGCATATACAGTTTGGTAAAAAGGGAACAGCACTAAATCTCTGTACAAATGCTTGAAGTGATGAAAACATTCAAGATAAGCAGTTCATTTATAGTGACAATTCTTGGAATAGCAATGAGTTTAAGCTTCTAGCTGCTGCACACTTATCTCTTTCCCCCCACCTCTATTGTTGCCCTAGATTAGAGTTACCAGGTTTTGAAAACCTCAGAGGGACACCGCTCCCCTCTGATTTGCATGAATATGTATAAATTAACTACTCACACAGAGCCACCATCCAGTCCCCCCTTTGCCTTTTCCAACCTGGCACACAGCCCCCCCTCCTTTTTCTCTCTCTCTCTTGTGCTCTCCCTCGCATACGCATGCTAGTGTTATCATGATGCAGGCTATTCCATGCTTCATCCCCTCAGAGCACGGAAGTAAGAGGTGATTCTCAACAGAGGACTGTGGGATAGCTGGAGGATAATGAATGGGTGGAATTTGTGTCCACGCAGCAGTCAAACACATAGTTGCTCTCACTACCTGGCATAGCAAGGAGAAGCTACTATGAGGTATTGTTCCTCATGTCGCATCCTAATGTTCCAGTGCTGCTACACCTGTGTGTGTCTATGGTACATCACATCTGAACAAGCCTATTCTCTCTGTGGGCCCTAGCACTTACAGTGGAGCTCTGCCACTGCTCCAGAGCCCACCCAGAAAGCCAGCAGTCCAAAAAGTGATTTCTGTCTAGGCAGCCTCCCCTACTGATGGGTGCCAAGAAGGGGTTCTTCACAGCTGGTGTCTTAAAGACACTATTATGGGGTGCCTTTAACATGGTAAGCACTGCACAGAGAGAATGATCCAGTCCCTGCTGTGATGAACTGATTTTCTCTTTCTTCTAGACTATTACTGAGGTGGGGAAGCTCAGGTCTAGGAAGCGAAATGTGGTTCATGACGTGTTTGTATTTGGCTGCTTTCCAGTTCCTACTGCCAAACGCTGAAAACCTGTGCTCGGGGTCAGGGAGGACAGAGAATGGCATAGACACAAAGATACAGGATAAAACCATGGCGCAGGTCCATGACATGGACCCTCCATTTTCTAAGCACACCCCTCAAGTCACCAATGTCTCTGCAGCCCTCTGACTGCTTGTACTAATATTCAAAATGGCCCCAGAAGGGAAATGGTTCTCTGAACTACAGTAAAATCTATTTTATTCCCCACTGTTTTATCACAAGTTTCCCAATTATGTTAAATTCACCCCTAAAATCCTGACACTTGTGACAAAATTGCAATATCTGACAAGTCTGTGTAGGAGAGGCCTGGGGACTAGTGTATTTCCTGATCTTGAGGTGTCTGGATCCCAGTCCTAAAGGATATTTGTGTTGTCCCCAGATGCCACCTCCCATTCTAAAGCACTACGCTGCTGCTTTGTTTCAATAGGTCTATCTGATAACCCTGTGGGGCTGGGGGACTAGTTTGAAATTCCTCAAATTCAGACTGCTCTCCTAGAGAAAACTCTATTGGGTTGATTTCCTGTGTGTGGTTCTCTTTGCTCATTTTTGCCATCCTGTTGCCCAGTGCTGGGGAGTTTCTCTAGCTGTAGTTGCTGCTGGCCAGCTCCAGCTGGGGCACTGCTGCTGAATCCAGAGGTGAGGGGCAGAAGAAAATCCAGGAGGGCTCTCTCTTCCATTGATCTAGACTGCACCCATTTTAGCTCTGCCTGTGGGTGCCCTGGCTGCTCTCCATTGCCCCTAGTGCTGGCTGACAGGTACTGCAGGAAAAATCACTCGGACGGGGTAGGGGCGACCCAGGGCGCTTGCACACATTACCTGGGAAGAGGAAAACTTCCATGAGGGCAATTATAGCTCTATTCTCACAGGAATTAGAGCATGTAGGAATGCACTATTCTGCTTTTCTCCAGTGAGAACACTTGTGCATGACTGGGTCCCCCAATGTAGCTCTTACAATCATGGGTGTTCTTGCAGGAGAAAAGCATAATAGTGCATTCCTACGGGCGCTAATTCCTGTGAGAACAGAGCCATGGTGACTGCCCTCATAGACGTTTCGCCCCCACCCTCGGTAACGTGTGTGTGTGTGTCTGCCCGCGCTCAGCAGCAGTCACGTGATCTGCCCACCCAGTGATCTGGGAAGCAGAATTTCAAACGTCCTAGCCTTAATGGGGGAGAGATGCTTCCCCAGCCCCCCAAAATGGAATTTCCCACCAAAAATGGGACACCTGGTAGCCCTATGTAGATGTGCACATCCTAGTATTTTAAAATAGAATAATATGAAAATGTAACGAGCTTGCTGAATGAAAGTGCCCAATTAGCTCTGAAACTGGAGACATCATGGCCATTTTTAACTTTCACAGGAGTGAGTTCACTCTTTGTATCAAGGGCCTATGAAAGTGTTGTCTTCTTCTTGCACAAGCCATCTATCTGTAAACAAATCCAATGTTTTATAGTGGTTGAAGGATATCCGTGGTTGGGCTCAGTCCCATAGAGTCCCTTGGCTAAAAGGGCCCATCTTGAATGGGTCTCAGTATTCCAGGTGGCTAGCTAAAATACTGGCATGAGGGGAAGGCAGACTGCATGACAAAGGGGCAGGGGGCAATTGTGCTTGAATTCAGAAACTCCTGGACTATGCAGATATTTTCTTACCCGGACTGCAATTATTATTCTCTGGCCTTAGACCCACCTACAGTTATTCACCTGAGTCATCAGACTGACAAACTGAAAAGAAAAACCTGGAACACATTTTATTTCTACAGTAGGGGCAAAAATGTTCTTACAGGGGTGGGGTGGGTGGGTTGAGAGTGACTTTCCTCCCCCTCTCAGCTAGAGGCCTGATGTATGCATTGAGCCAGTACTTATCACCAGAAAGTGCATTATGATGATTTCTAGCAGCTTAACACTTACAGCAGTTATTGGATTTGATGTCAGGGGATGCTGCCAAAGAGAATCCTACCATCAATTTGATGCCAAATATACTGTGTGCACTATTTCTGTAAGTGTATGTGCCTTAACAAATATGCATGTGCAGTGCACATTATTTGTGGAAGAACATAGTATTCTAAAGATTTGGGTGGTAATTTCAGTAACTGGAAGGTGTAGCTTCTGTCTGCAATTACATGAAACAGAACAATCTGTCAAAGCTACACATTGAATGTAAATTTATGGAACATAATGCTATGATTTTAATATTCCTCCTCCATTTGGATTTGCAAACAGTTTAGCTTCAGTTAGCTATGGCACATGGCATTGATTGTTCAGGTTATATATTTGGTATTTTGTATTAGGTAATCTTGAAGTCTGCTTAAAATTTGTTCGTCCTGTTAAAACTTAAGAAAACCTGTCTCATCTTTCAGAATTCCTCTCCTCTGTTGCAACTAATTTAAGCGACTTCTCAGCTTCATGAATATATTAGTCTTACTCTATGTGCTCCTCCTCCTTCTCCATTCTAGATTGTAAACCCCTTGGGGCAGATCCCTGTGTCTGCCTGCCCAGTGCTACGCACATTGCCGGCACTGTATAATTATTACCTAAATTCAAACAAATTTAGATAGGATTTTGCTGTCCGAAACTTAGCTAGCTTCTAGCTGATACGTCTTGTTCCAGGAAACTGGAAATGTGTTTGAAAAACCCAGGCTGGCACTTAATGTAGGAAGACATGATTGTTTTCCTCTGCGTACATTGCTTTGAAAACACCTGTGAGCTGTTCTTTGAGTCTGTGGCTTGTTTTATCACTTGTTCATGCTTGGTTCCTTTGGGCACTACTAAAATACAATTAGATCAAGGCTCTATTGAACTAGGCAGTATGTATAGGTGTAGTTTAAAAAAAAATCCTTGCCTCAGTCTATCATGACAAAATGCATCAGAGATGAGAGAAACTGACAGGAGAGGAAGGGAACAATAAATGGTGCCCTTTGTACAATAAGAAATGGTGTCTGCTCGCTCCTTTCTAGCTATTGTCAGTTGGCATTGTGCTGTTGGTATTGTGCCAGAGGTGAGTCTCTGGGCTTGTTACACAATGTTCCAAAATATCCTGAAGTATTTTATCATAAGCATAAGATAAAGTACTCTAGAGTAACCTATTCCAGAGCAATTCCTCTATTGTTGGGTAGTATTAACCCCGTAATACAGGAGGGACAGGGCACATTGCTAATTATTGCAGACTAAATAAATACTTTATTCTTTACCCTAGAGCATCTGTCCTGTCATATACAGAGGGCTTTTTGCATGATTTCATATGATAAGCTTTGGGGGTCGGAGACAGTGTCTTAGACTTTACTCACACACCTTAGAAGGAAGCTCTTATCCCTTTCAAAATTGTGCATAGATTCTGATCTGGGCCTGTGGTGGCTACTATGATAAAACACGATTAATATTAATATAGTGCTTTCAGTGTGCTTCTGAAAGGAGGGGACGTCCGGGGTCAATGTAAGACCTGGCTATTCTGCTAGGCATTTGGCGAGGGAGATGGTAGGAGTGGGGGATTAGGGTAGGGTGGGTTATGGGGTATTTTTGGCAGTCTCTATTATATATATTTTGTTTTATGATATGTTTATTTTAGATGTGTTTTACTATTGTATTGTGTTTTATGATTGTTAGCTGCCGCAAGCTGCTTTAGCAGGAGGGGTGGGGTACAAATCTATTTAAATAAATAAAATGTTCATAGTGTTCACAGTCCTTATCTAGTCCACCCTCACAGCAACCCTATGTGTTAGGTTACTATTATTGCCATTTTACAGATGGGGAGCTGCACTAAGAGACTTGGTAACTTGACGAAGGCCACCCAATGAGTTAATTGCCAAAACAGGACTTGAACCCTGGTATTTCAGGTCCAGTTTCAACACCTTATTCACTAGGATAATGGTTACAAAATGCATGCAGTCATTTAACATGCTAACTGCATACCTGTCCACAATCCCTATTTAGCAGGAACAGTCCCTCTTTGGATGCTGAATCA
The DNA here is from genome assembly GCA_003113815.1 of Sphenodon punctatus. NCBI lineage: Eukaryota > Metazoa > Chordata > Lepidosauria > Sphenodontia > Sphenodontidae > Sphenodon > Sphenodon punctatus. The sequence continues at coordinate 324,318 of QEPC01006374.1, forward strand.
CACCATTTTTATTCCGAGGGAGAGACAAAAAGACAAGTCTTCAAGGCTCAGGCCCCTCTTTCCTGGCTGCCTCACAGGGAAAGCACTTGAGAGGTCAATGAGGAGATGATGGAATGACCTCCACCCATCTCCCCGCATGAAGCAACTGGGAAAAACCTGGGTGGTTACGTGCAGTGGCATGGGTGGCCGGCAGGTGGGTGGGGGTGCACACTGAGTGCACACCCATTCGCCCCTGTCTAAACCCTCCACCCACCCACCCAGAAGTCCCTGTGTGCTCCACTGATTATTTATTTTCTAAATTTATTTATTTATTTTCTAAATTTATACCCCGCCCCTCCTGAAAACAGCTCGGGGCGGCTTCCAACAATAAAAAAAATACATATAAAAATATATATAAAACAATTTTAAATACTTCAAAATACAGTTCAAATATTAAAATATTAAAACAGGGAACAATTAAACATTAAAACAATAAATAGGGTAGGGGAGATAAAAACCCTTTAACCCACCCCAATCCCCCACCCCAATCCCCCTCCCCAAAGGTCTGGGCGAATCAAGGGAACTATAAATCAAGCAAGTATTGAGCTAAACTACTGTAGCGTAACTTCTGTGCAAGCTCTGATCCTATATTGACAATCTTCAACCCTTTTTATAAACTTGCTCTTTATAAGATGGTGTCTGTGCCACTGGAGTTGAATACTGACAGGGTTGGTAAATTCTTGGTGAGACAGATCTGACCCACTATATAAATGTATGCAATGAAATAACCTCCAAGATACCGGTGGAGAGTTTGTACTTGTGGGCTGGCACACTCTGGGATTGAGGAGCGGTTGCCATCAGAATCATGGCTGGTCTGGAGGCATTTGGGGTGACAGCCAGACAGAGGGAATCCCAAGAACCTTAGTTACACTATGGACTACAAACAATATGCTGCTCTGATATGCTAATATGTGTAAAAGACTTCCCCTGAGCTCACAGTGATGCATAAATATTGGCAAGGGCAACTTCAGGTGTTTACAATAGTGTTCCTTTTTCTTCACTCTTCATTAGACTAATGGTATAGATTTCCCAACAAAACCTTTTGAGGCGGAAACAAAACTTCCAAACAAAGCCTTTTACCGAAACAGTATTTGCAAACAAAACCTTTTACCAAACAAAACCTCCAGGCTGACACAAATTAAAAATGCAAGCACCAGAAACCACCAGTTAAGGCGAGGTCACAGTGGTTTGTGAGTTAGTGGCTCGGGCTAAAGGGGAAAGGGACAGGGTGGGGAAAGGGGTTGTGTTTTGAGCCTTGTATGTCAATTCCCATGCGGTTGGGGTTTGGGTTGTTTCTGGTGGTTGCATTCTTCATTAATTTGTGTCAGCCTGGAGGTTTTGTTTGGTAAAAGGCTTTGCTTGGAAATTTTGTTCCCCCCTCAAAAGGTTTTGTTGGGAAATATTTGAGCCTTAGCTATTTTCTTAAATTGGAGGTCTGGCTGGTAAATTTCCCCTGGTTTTTGACAAGTACCATAGAATGGGGGGGGGAGGGGGGAGACAGCGGCGGTTTGTTCTGTGTCTGCACTGTAACAACACCTTTAACTCCCATGCCATGCAAGGATCAGGTTAGTCCAACCCTGGGAATGCTTTAGGCCAACTCTGGCCCTTTCCCATGGTTGTTGGTTTTTTTTGCTGTGCTCATGGTTGAATGGTCATGGGTGACTTTCCTGTTTAAACCAGATGGGCAGGTGAGCTAGCAGTTTTTGTCCCTTTTTAGTCTTATTTTTTGTCATGCATTAGCAACTCATGTGAGTGACTAATGTTTCTGCTGTGTAGTACACCAGATCCTTGCATGGCAAGGGGGTTAGGGCACTTGGGAGTTACTTTGGAGAAGCCGTGTTTGATTCTCCAAAGTAACAAATATATACCCCATTGATTTGCTCACGTTTCCTTATTCATTTTATCCTCTTGTAATTAAGCCGAGCAGATGCACCTGCAACTTCACATCTTCATGTATGTATCCCTGTCTTCCCCTATTTCCCCCTAGCCCCCGGTCTCCTCTCCTTTGTACATCCAAGACTGGAATTTGCTTAAGGCAGGTACCTGTATCTAATCTAATCCTGACTTTTCTGCACTTTGCTCACAATATTTAACTATATTTGGTCTGGCACTGCTGAAAAAAACCCAGCAACAAAAGATGGAAAAATATGATTTGCTCAACACAAACCCTGTTCCCCTCCCAGAATCACAATTTTTTTTCTGCAGCAAGAAACATCCAATATTGTCTGCATTTGGTCCATCCAAGATGCAGTGCACAGTTTAACCAAGGTGCATAGGAAGCTCTGTTTGCTTTAAATCAGCCATCTGGCCAAACTTTACCATTCAGACTAGGAAGCCACACTGCATCCTCCACCATAGCACTATTTATTTTAATATAGTGAAGTTTTTCTGTTAATCAAGGTTAAATGGATCTAGAAACTGATAGAAACATAAAGCAAAAATATATGCATCTGTTTTGAAAGATCTGTCTAATAACAGGTAGCTCCTTTCCCCACTACCCCCCTCCCAAGCAAGCAGACACACACATACAGACGCATTCCCTGCACACACACCCCTCTTGCACTCAGGCACCCCCAGGCAGGCAGGTGTGCACGCATGCGCGCGCACACACACACACACTTCCCACACTTGCACTCAGGTACCCCCAAGCAAGCAGACACATTCCCCACAGTCCAAGGAATTTAATACAATAATAATTAAATTCCTTCCCAAGCTGGGACTTGCTGGGCAAGGAAGGGGGTCCCGGGCTCTGAGTGGCATTGCCTCATCAAACATAATAAACACACATTTGGGTGTGTGTATGCTGTGACAGGGAGATGGGAAGGCAAATCTTACCTTGCCAGACACACCTACCGATAGAGTTCTGATGGATCTTGCTTTTCTATTTGGTGCCCCCACACCTGCCCACTCAGGTTATCCCTTCCTCCCCACTTCCCTGCACATCTCGGGTTCTACCCCCAGTAGATCATTGTCACCCCTGCCGCAGTGGAGGGAAATGTACGGGGAGCAGGATTTTTCTGCCTCTACCCCCTTATATATGCTGTCCCTTTTCTCTCACTCATGCATTCAGTCAATCACACACACACAATGTATGCATTGACACACACGCACACTCTTACACACACTCATTCAGTTAATTCAAAACACACTCATTCTTTCTCTCACACACACAGTCACATGCACTCATTTTTTCTTTCTGCCTCACATACGCATTCACTTAATCACACACACACTCACACATTCATTCTCTCATGCATTCATTCTGTCTCTCTCACAAATTCAATCTCTCTCTCACACATACACACACTCTACACAGACACATGCACTGCGCACTCTCCCGCTTACCTGTCCCCCTCCCCCATGGCACTCACCCCCCCACACACACCTGCCCCTCCCCCCCAAACACTCACCCCCTATTCCTACCCCCTTCTTCCCCAAAGCACTCCTTCCATGGCATTCTCTTTCTCTGCCACAGCTCAGGGCAAGGGGCATGGACAATGAACAGCTGGAGGGTGGGGCGGTGTTCCTCCCCCCCCCCCAGCTGATGTTGAGGGGCACATGGCTTGGCCAGGCTAGTGGGGGCCTTGTAAATTACCATCACACCTGCTGCTGCTGGGAGCCCCACCGTCCTCAACTTTTTCTATGGACCAGGGCCTGTGTGACTGCATCCATGTAGTCTAGTGAGGCTGCTGATGGCGGCCTCATGTCTTCCAAAGGCCCCACTCTGCCATGTTGAGCATGCGCTTGTCGGGGTTGCTGCCATGTTTGTTAGTGAGACATAGTGTAGTCCCAGCATGCCTCACTAAGAAACGTGGTGGTGGCCCCTCCAAGCCACACACGGGACTCAGTGGAGTGGGGCCTTTGAAAGACACAACGCCGCCATCAGTGGCCTCGCTAGACTACATGGACCACAGCCCCAGGGGTCCTGGCCCTTAGAAAAAGGTGGGGGTGGCAGCGGCGTTAGTGGGTACCCCAGAAGCACAAGCAATGCCAGTACCAGGTTGTCTGGCAGGCAGGTGGGGCCCTGTACTGTGGTAACTTTGAAGGAATCTGGCACAGGCAGGAGCTGTGAAAGTTGCTGGCACAGCGACCGGGGAACAGACTCCAACCTAGGAGAAAAAGATGGCCAGACAGGCAGCTAGGCGGTGGGGGGGTAAGTTTCTCTCCCCCTCTCACCTCCCCCCAAGCTGCTGCTGAGGTAGGCAGTGGGGTTGCTGTGGATGGGCAAGGGAGGTGGTGTAAATTTCAACAACTGTGGTGTCGGGCGGGCACATCAAATTTCCATCATAACGGGGTATTAACACAAAGTGCGCATACACCAGATATAGCTCCTCCCCCGCCCCCATTAACTAAAATGGCAACTTTCAGTAAAAAATGGTTACTTCCCAAGTCCTTTTCTACACTGGAAGGTAACAGCGATTAGAAGGCAAACAACTCTAATTTCCCACCTCAGTCAATTTTACTAAGAACACAAAGAAAAAAATGTTATTGGGGGGGAAAAAACTCGGTCACTTCCCCAGCTGAAGTGGACCAAAATTCCAATTTTAAAGCTAGGCGCCCAACGACAGAAACTCAGTCTCTCCTTGACTAATAGAGCCCGCTCTCGCGGACTCTATAATAAGTTATTATAGTTATTATTAATAACTGAACTTCTAGTGCATAGGGGCATTTCAGACACAGAGAACCTTCAAACCATGGTAAAGGCATGAGAAACATTGTGCAGGGGGCATATTTTTGGTATTTCTGCACTAGCAAAATTGGAAGATCACCTTATAACTGGGGCCCATTGCCATCTAAACAGATGGGCTGAAGTGTAAGCAGCTGAGTAGTCATTTAGGAACATAAAATGCACTCAGATGGCAGGATTCCAAGCATAAAATGTTAAAATGGCTGCTTGTACAGAGCTTCCATACCTAATGTAAAGGACACCTGCTACTGCTATCCTTGCAGCTTACTTTTGCATATTTTATATTAGTATGTTGATATTAAACATGCACACAAGATGCGTTTAAGATGTATAAACTGTTTTTGCAAACTTTATTTTAGTGGTTATTTGTATTCCTATTTTTGTATAAAATTTATGTGTTTTTTGGCTGAGGCCGTTAATAAATCAATCAATGCTACTGCTATCCTGCAGTGAACTGGATTGATATAGAAAACTATCATTTTCTGTAGGCATGTAAAAGGAATCTTCTAGTAAGTAGGCAATCTGGTAAAATTTATTTTTTCTTAAATTTATTTTTATTTTGTTAAAACGTTTTATATCCTGCCCCTCCTGCCAAAGGCAGCTTGGGGCGGCTTACAATATATAAAAATACGCATATAAAAATAAATACACAACATAAACATAAAACATTTTAAAAGGGGGGGGAAACATCCCTCCTGGGGAAAGAGGAGGGGGGGAATACCCCACTCTTACCACCCCCCATAAAATAAAAACCCACCCTCACCCATCTCCCTCACCAAAGGCATGGCAGAACAGCCAGGTCTTGCATTGATGTCGAAAAGAGGGGAGGTCCTCTGCCAGGAGGGAGTTCCACAGCCTCGGCGAAGCCACTGAGAACGCCCTCTCTATAGTTGCCCGCAGACATACCTAGGGGACTTCAAGAAGAGCACTCCTGGTTGACCGCAGGGGCCAATCCAGAGCACGGGGAGTGAGGCAATCCCGCAGATATATGGGGCCCAATCCGTATAGGGCTTTATAGGTAAGAACCAGCACCTTGAATCAGGCCCAGAAGACTATAGGTAGTAGGGGTGAGAATATCCGTATCGGATAAATCCAATACACCCGATAATCAGGTATATCAGACTAATCTGATTATCACCAGTATTGGCATACCGGATTTTTAACATTGGTCGCTTTACCAGGTTTTTTACATTGCGGCCATTGAAGTAAATGGCCGCAATGTAAAAAAACCAGTAAAGCGGGCAATGTTAAAAATCCGGTATGCCGATACCAGTAAATCCAATACCGGGGAGATCCGATACCAATAAATCTGGTATTCTCCCCGGTGTCCCATCCCTAGGTAGTCAGTGCAGAGAACAGAGCACCAGTGTAATATGCTCCCAGTGGCCCGTTCCCATAAGGAGACGGGCTGCCACATTCTGCATCAGCTGCAGTCTCTGAACTGTCACCCACATTCTGCATCAGCTGCAGTCTCCGAACTGTCACCATGGGTAGCCCCACGTAGAGCACATTATAATAGTCCAGTCTTGAGGTGATGAAACCGTGGATGATAGTGGCCAGGTCAGAGTCTGAGGCGTACAGCCGAAGCTGTCGCACCAGGTGTAATTGGCAGAATGCGCTCCTCGTCACAGCTCCGACCTGGGCATCTAGATGAAGCTGCGTATCGAGGAGCACTCCCAGACTCCAAACCTGGGGAACAACTGGGGGGGAAGAACCCCGTTAATGACGGGGGACACCACACCCACCGCCTTCCCCACTAGCATCACCTCTGTCTTGTCGGGATTCAACTTCAGTCGGCTCGCCCTCATCCAGCCCCACACAAGACTTTTCTATGGACGGCCCACGTAGAAATGGCTAACTTTCTCAAATGCATAAAATTCTTCTATTAATCTAGGCAGGATATGCAAATATTTTCTTCCTCTTCCATAGATATTGGTGTGCAATTGTTTGTTTGTTTGTTTGTTTGTATCCTGCCCCCAGATGTTTTAGGCTGCAGTCCAGTGGGTCTACTCCATACGTGACTTAAGCACTGTGGTCCTACATAATATTAGAAATGGTCTTACCGATGAAATTGCGGTTCGAATCCATTTACAGTCCTGATCTTGGAATTTCCGGATTTAAATACGGATTCATGTTTAAATTAATTAAATCATTTAAAATAATTTGTAAAACTATCAAACAAAGTAAAATCACTGCACATGTGCAAAATGGCTACCAGACCATTCTGTGTATGCATGCCCTCTTCCAAAATGGTGGCAGCAGCATCGCTGCCATTTTTAAAATGACCACTGTGCATGTGCAGATCTGCTACCCTTTTCCAAAATGGCTGCAACGCTGCTGGTGCCATTTTGGAATAGGGCAAGCATGCGCAGAATGATCCAGTGGCCATTTTGTACATGCAGTGTAATTTATTTTATTTTATTATTTATTTTTTGTATTTAAATGGATTTAAGTTGAACTGCAATTGGCATTTTTTTGGCACGCTTTCAGTTCGGTACGGATTGAAGACTGCCCCTACACAATATAGCTGACTAATATGTTGTTTATATAGCAACAGCAATATTACTGCGTTTTCTGCATTGGCTGACTGTAGAGCATTGGATTTAATTTAAGATTGTGTTTGCTGTTTTTTAGGGGCCTGAGCTATATTAGAGACCTGTTCCTGGAGCCTGATGGTTATTTGTGCTCAGAAACCACCTGATGTTTCATGATCCTGCCATCATGCTGTAAGTCAGCAGGCAATCAGGCATTTGCTGTGGCAGGTCCCTCAGCGTGGCACTCCCTCCCCTCAAATGTCCATCTCCGTTCCTCCCTCATCATCTTTAAAAAGCACCTGAAGATTTATTTGCTTTTAGGATCCACTGCTGGTTCCCCTTAATGTGTTTTTTCCTTTCTTTTTACCTTCCCCTTCTAAAAATGGTTTTTAGATGGATTTCTATTTTAAATTGATTTTACGTTGTAAAGCACTCCAAGCACGGTTTAGGGGAGTGTGTGTGTGTGCTATAGATATATTAATTATTAGTAGTATTATTTATTATATTAATGTGCCTGGTACTGAGCAACTGTGATTAGACATTTCCCTGCCTTGAAGGGAATACAGTATAGCAGAGATGGGCAAATGGTGGCTTGGGAGTCACATATTGCTCTCAGGCACCTGTAGTGAGACTCTTGCCCGAAGTAGCTGCCTGGTGGCATGTCAATGCAGCTCCCTTAGGAGCAAGAGAAACCAGGCTTGTCCTGCACTGCTGTTGCTGCTGCCCAAACCTGGCAGACCACCTGGGAGCTAAAACGTTGGCATGGGGGTGGGGGGAGTTGAGGGGAGCCATGCTGTCCCATTCCCAGGACTGGAGGAAGCCATGATAAGTAGGGATGGGTGAACAGATCGCAGTTCTGTTCGGCTGCGTTCGGTTCGGCTGCGTTCGGTTCGTCCGTTTGGTTAGTTCTCAGAATTCAGGTTCGGCTGTTCGGTTCGGTCGTCCGAACAGGCCGTTCGGCTGTTCGGTTCGGCCATTCGGGAAATGTTGTTATGGGTGTTTTTTGTTTTTAATATGGTTTTTTGGTTTTTTATTGGGTTTTATATGGTTTTCTTTTGTTTTTTATTTGGTTTTTTTGTTTTTATATGGGTTTTTTTATTTTTTGTATCTAATATTATATGTATCTATCTACACTAATCTAACTGCTATTAACTATTCTAAATGCTATGAACTAAATGGATTATCTAATAAGTACACAGGCCTATTCCTACAAACACTAAAAATAAATCACTAACACTATCTCTGTTGCTAAGCTAACTCCTACAACTCTGTCTCTGTCTGTCTGTCTGTCTGTCCCCCCATCCCATATCCATATCCATACATATGTATGGGTTGTGTGTGTGTGTGTGTGTATATGTGTATACACATCCCATATATATGGGATGGGGGGGAATCACAAACAGAAGAGGAGTCGGTAGTGAAGTGAACTGAATACATACATACTCAATGAGTCTGTACAGTGAAATGCATAACACAAGGTTTCAGTTTTTAAGTTTCATTTCAGTAAAAACTGAAATGAAACTTAAAGCAATCTAAAAATCCTACTCAACGCCTGCTGTTCAGGAACAGTGACTAGCTCAGAAGGTGTTGGGAAGGGGGGAGGCAGATAATTAGTTTCGTTTCTTGCAAGCCTCTCCACCCCTGGTGCCTGGAAGTCTGCTCCTCAGTGACTGACACCTCCCTGTCATGTTTGACCTTCCAGTGAACCTTTTTTTGCCACCCGAACTCACCCGAACTGACCAAACTGTTCGGCCATTTCGCCGTTCGGTATGTTCGCGTTGGGGTTCGGGTTCGGTCGTCCGAACAAGCCAAGTTCGGGGCGAACTCCGAACTTCCAAACCACGTTCGCCCATCCCTAATGATAAATGTAATGAGTCTTGTGGCTCTTGAAAATATGAAAAATTTAATATACAGCTCTTGGGCTTGGGAAGTTTGCCCTCCCCTGTAATACAGGATGGACAAGGAAGGGCTGACAAGAGGAGAGAAACATAGGGCAAGATGGGGATACATTCATGAAGGTGCAGGTGCATGTGCTTAGCTTAGTTACAAGGGGAGGAGGGAAAAGCCTGAAGGATAAGACAGTATAGGGAGAACCATCAGTGAGCAATCATCAATGCGGGTGAGGAGCTAGGAAAGCCTGATGGATGGGGGATGAATATGTTTTTAGGAAACATTTGAAGGTTGGGAGAGAGCAGAGTGTATGTTCAGGAAGGGACTTCCTGGCATAGGGCAGCAAGGGGTGAACATGGTTCAAGAAGCAGGAGCGGGTGATGGTCGAGAACGAGAAGTGAAGTTTCCTGGTAGAACTGTGGCAGGAAACCAGGGAAGAAAGATGGTAAGGAACAAGGCCACAAAGTCTTGTAGGTGAAGATGAGAAGTTTATGCTGGATGAGAAGGGAGAGAGGGAGAAAGAAAGGGATGAACATGACCAAAGTGGTGGGCAAGGTAGATGGCTCTGGCAATGGCATATCGAACAGAGGGGTCAAGAAGATGAAAGCAGGGAAGGTCAGTAAGAAGGAAATTTATTTATTTATATTTATTTATTTGTTATATTTATTAGTCGCCCCTTCATGCCTATGGCATCCCGGGGCGGCTTACAACACTAAAAAACAATACAACAATAAAATATCAAATTTAAACATTCCTAAAAAACATCTCCCCTCCCCCCACCACCTACCCCTCCTTCCCACCCTCCCCTCCGAAAGCCTGGGCGAACAGCCAGGTCTTGCAGGCTTGATGGAACACCAGCAGACCTGGGGCCAGGCGAGCTTCCTCTGGGAGGGAATTCCAGAGTCGCGCCCCAGCCACCAAGAATGCCCATTCCATTGTGGCCCCCCACCTAACATGAGGGACCTCCAGGAAGGCGTCCCCGGTAGACCACAGGGATCGTTCTGAGACGCGGAAGGCGAGGCGGTCCCCGAGGTATGAGGAGCCGAGACTGTGTAGGGCTTTATAGATCAAAACTAACACCTTGAATCTGGCCCGGTACACTATAGGCAACCAGTGCAAAGTGCAGAGCACAGGTGTTATGTGCTCCCGCCAACCCGTCTCTGTAAGGAGACGGGCTGCCGCATTCTGCACTAGATGCAGCCTCCAGACCAGAAACAGGGGAAGCCCCATGTAGAGCACGTTGCAGTAGTCCAGCCTTGAGGTGATGAAGGCATGGATGAGAATGGCCAGGTTGGGCCTGGAGATGTATGGATGGAGCCTCCATCCATACTGAGTATCATCAGTATATTGGTGACAATGCACCCCGAACCCTCTCACGATCTCCCCCAGGGGCTGCATATATACATTCAATAATAACGGAGACAGAATCGAACCCTGCGGAACGCCGCAGGTCAAGGCCTGGGGGCTTGATGTTTCAGCCCCCAACACCATTCGCTGGCTTCTCCACAAGAGGAATGAGTGGAACCACCCGAGGATGGTCCCCTCCAGACCCCCCAGTTCTCGCAGCCATCTCAGCAGCAGTCCATGGTCCACGGTGTCAAAAGCAGCTGAGAGATCTTGCAGGATCAGAAATGTTGAACATCCTGCACCCATCTCCCGGCGGAAATCATCCTCCAAGGCCACCAACGCCGTCTCAGTACCATAGCCGGGGTGGAACCCATACTGAAAAGGGTCAAGGAAACTGATACTATCTAGATGCGCCTGGAGCTGTAGTGTCACTGCCCATTCAATAACCTTCCCTAAAAAGGGAAGATTAGAGATGGGGCAGTAGCTGGCAAGTGCACCCACATCCAGAGATGGCTTTTTCAGAAGGGGGTGCACCACAGTCTCCTTGAGACTGGACAACAGCCTCCCCTGCTGGAGGGATGCATTGACCGCCCTCGCCAGCACCATCCCCAACGTCTCCCAGGAGGCTTTCACCAACCAGGACGGGCATGGATCTAATTCACAACTTATGGCTCTAACAGACCCCAGGACATCTACTGCATCAGCCGGCATCACTTCCCAAAACTCCTCCCAGAAAGATCGATCAGATGGTGCCTCCAGAACCTCGTGCTCCTCATCCACTGCTTTCAACCCATTGTCAAAGTTACTCCAGATCTGAGTGATCTTGTCTGCGAAGTAGATGGCAAACTCCTCACAGCAGGCCTGGGACAAGTTCCCGTCCAGATGGAGGGAGGCCAGACTGACCACCCCCCGCACCACCCGGAACAGCTCCGCTGGACACGACTTTGCAGATGCTATGAGGGCAGCAAAGAAGGGCAGTAGTCAAGCCAAGAGATTACTAGTGCATGGATTAGAGTTCTGGCAGTGGACCAATAGAGAAGGGCTGGATTTTAGTAATATTACTTATTCAAATTTATACCCCAAAGGCTCTGGGTGGTTATGCAGGGAGAAGAGACCTTGTTAAGAGAGTGAATACGAGGTTCAAAGAGGGGAAGATGAATCCCTGTCTACATTCCTGGATGGTGACAGTCAATGGAGCTAAAGAAGAAAGAAGGCTGAGTTGGGGGGAGCAAGGGGTAGGGCAAAGAGTAGTTGTCCTACAAAACATCAGAGCATAGATGTCAGTGTGTTAGGGAAACAAGACCGGATGGAAGGGGAAGAGGCCAGGGACAGAGTTGTGTATCACTAGTATGTCATCCAGTCATAGTGTAGTGGTTGCTGTGTTGGTCCCAAGTGACAGAGACAAGGTGGTTTGAATGATATCTTTTATTGGACCAACTGTTGGTGGAAATAAGCAAGCTTTTGGACCACACAGGCATGTAGTCAGGCATGTAGTGTAGCCAGTAGAAATATTTAAACTGAGGAAATGTAGGGCAGGTATTTATGAGGGGGTAGGGATGGGAATATCGGAATCGGTTCAATACGATTTGCTTGATTTTGGGATAAATCATATTGATCTGAAGAATCCGATCCTGCCGCTGGATACAATTCAAAAGGATCGGTTCCCCCGACAGGGTCTATCAAAGCTCCTTGGAGCGGAGTTAGTGCCACTCCAAGGAGTTTACAGGGAGCCCCAGCTCTGCCTCCCCCTGACCAGGGTCACACATGGGTGTGGAGGGGGTAGTTACCTCCCAGGACCTGTACCCAGCACCTGCTTCCCCTGGACTCCTGCCTGTGCCTTTTAGTTGGAATTTGTTTGATTTTTTTAAAAAAAATTGTTTTTATAATGTATTTTGTATTTCTGTATTACGTTTTTTATTGTCTTTTGTACGCTGCCCCGAGCTACCATTTGTCAGGAGGGGGTGGGCTATAAATTATGAATAAACTAAACTAAACTTAGAGGGAGACAAAGAAGTTAGAATGATCTCTAGGAATTTGGTACAGAGAATAACAAAAATTAAAAATGCAATAGACTGTAAGGCATAACAGATGTTTGTAGTGGATGGAGAAATATAGGTCCTTAAGTCTATTATTTTTGATGTCAAAGTTTACAGATTTTGTGTAGTGGTTCGAGAAATTTAGGTCTTTATTTGACACCAAAAACAATGGACTTAAAGCCCTAGAAACTGAGGAAGTGAAGAGAATCAAGGAGAAGGCGGTGGATTGATGGTGTCAAAGGCATTCGGGAGGTCAAGCAGAATGAGCATTGAATGCAAGCTCTAACACTTGATTATGAGGTAATTGTTGATGATTTTTAGTAAGAGCGGTCTCCAGTGACTGGAGAGGACACAAGTCAGATTGAAGGGGATCAAGGGAGGAATTAGATGAGGAAGTGCTGTCGACAGCTTGCTCAAGGAGCTTGGAAGTAAAAGGGGGGGGGGAGTGTGATTGGAGGGGATGAGTGGGTTTTTAAGACTAAGGGAGATAGAGGTAATGTTGCCACCTTCCGTTGTTCTTTACCTGACGCTTTTGTTTTGGCCCATGGGAGTGTCGGGTAAAGAACCCACCACAGTTGGCAACCTAGATAGAGGTGTGCTTGAAGGTAGAGGGAAAGGTTCCAATAAAGAGGGAGAGGCTGATGGTTATGCATCAGAGGGGGCAATGGGGTGAGAGATGTACCTCCGAACATTTCAAGCAGACAAAGAGGGACAAGGTCCACCCCTTGGCCAATAAGCTCTGCCTCCTCACACCCCTCCCAACATCCCAAGTACATTCCATCCTACCTCTTCCATCAGGCTTTCCCTAGCTCATATGAGGAGGAAATTGCCTCCCTTTCCCTCCCTCAGAATAATTCTCTTGCCTGTAAGCACCTGCACCTGCAGCTTCTCATCTTCATAAATGTATCCTTGTCTCTCCCTGTGTTCACCTCTACCTTGTCTTCCCTCCCTGGTCTTTTTTAGATTGTAAGCCCCTTGGGGTAGGGAACTTTCTATAACTATTGATTGTACAGTGCCAGGTACATTGCTAGTGATATAATAATAATAATTAATAATAAATTAATAATGAGGGACAGAAGCTCTCCTGCTTCTCATTCCACTTATTTCCCTGCCATTCCTTCATCTCCCCATTGGGTATTTTCAGACGTGATGGGACGGGATTCACCCCGTCACGGAAACAACCCTTAGATTCCATGCCGGGAGCACTCTGGCATGGCCAACAGACGTGCCAGGGGATCCCGTCGGGAAATCGGGGTGGGGTGGGGCCATGCGGCGCAACGTGCGGCCGCACGCCCCCGCCCCCCCACGCTCCCCACCCACCTGCCCTTTGGGGAGACGGGTGGGTGCCGCGGCCACCCCGTCACGGAAACAACCCTTAGATTCCATGCCGGGAGCACTCTGGCATGGCCAACAGACGTGCCAGGGGATCCCGTCGGGAAATCGGGGTGGGGTGGGGCCATGCGGCGCAACGTGCGGCCGCACGCCCCCGCCCCCCCACGCTCCCCACCCACCTGCCCTTTGGGGAGACGGGTGGGTGCCGCGGCCAATGTGGCCGCAGCGCTCACCCAAAATGACCGCGACCCGGAATCCCGGTGGGGATTCCGGGCCGTGATCGCCATCCAGATGTGATGGGTCCCTTCATCCCCGCCGGGAATCTAATTCACCATGCGATCGGTGCCGACCCCGTGGGTTCAGCCGATTGCGTGGTGAATGAGATTCCCGACAGGGATTGAGCATGGTTATCATCTGGGGGGGAACATCCGGTTCCCCAGCAGACATTACGAGGGCATTCCCCACCACAGGGAATTGACACTGGTTGAGCGTGATCTTGTAACGTCTGAAAATACTCATTGTCCACTCCAGTGCTTTTCCTGGGAGACAACTAGGAAGGCGATGTCAGTAGGGATGTGCGAACGTGGTTCGGAAGTTCGGAGTTCGGACTGAACTCGAATAGTTCGGTCGACCGAACCGAACTTTCAAATGAAACTCTAATTCGACTGAACTGTTTGGTCAAATCCAAACCAGTGCAGAAGGCCAAAAAACCCAGTTTTGAATGTACAAACTCGGTTCGGAAGTTTGGAATTTGACTGAACTTGAATAGTTCGGTCGACCAAACCAAACTTGATTTTTGAACTGAACCGAATTTCCAAACTTGGTTCTGTTTGCACATCCCTAAATGTCAGAGGCTTGAAGGCTGTTTTCTTTCTTTCTCCTGAAAGAGACACTGTGATCCCCTGAAAGAGGGACAGTGTGATTCTGCACCCAGAGACTGTGCCTCCTGAATAGGGACTGTTGGGAGAGGTATGGATTACAGTTAAGAGGCAAAAAGAGATGGGGACAGGTGGAGGGGGTTGGATGAGGAGAACAGGAGGGAGGGGGGGTTGGATGAAAAAGTCATTGATTGCTATATTTATTAGCAGTGCGCCAAAACCAATAGTCCTTACTTGAGGAAAGACTTACGGTATTTGGTCCAGGAAGCTCCCATTGACTTTGCAGTATGCTCTGCCTGAATAAATACTGCAGGATTTGTCTGATTCACTTTAATGGGTAGTTGCATCCTTCTAGTATGCAGAATTGGTAATTTCTATCGGAGATAATCCCTCATAGTTCTAGAAAAGTAGACAATCCTCTGTGTAAAGATATTCAGCTAGAGAAGCAGGTCTGCATCTTGATTTACCACAAAAGTCAGACAAATGTGGCTCTTTGATATGCATCGAGGAGGATTTGGAGGAAGAGGTATTCATTATTGGTGCTAAAACAAATAGCACTTTGTATTCACAAAGCTAATTTGCATACAAATGCACATCCAAATTTGTCTTTATTGCCATTGTGAAATTCATATCTTTATGTACTTTGGAATTTTGGTTCTTTGGTGGTACTATTTGGTGGGCTGCTTGAATTTTTGAATGTAGTTCATTGCATTCACACTCAAAACCCACCAAATAGTACCACCAAAGTGAAAGAGTGACCAAAATAACAAACAATGATTTTAAACCACAAACGAACATGGCAGTGAAAATACCACTTCACATCTGCTTTGCTAAAATGAATGCAAATATACTGAATTTGTTGAATTGGTATTCCCTTAAAATATCCATTTCATCTTGATGTATTGCTCAAAGCAAGGGCTCAGTTAATGGCCAAAGCTTTACATAAGCTTTAATTGTTAGGCTCTGTAACTGGCATTTGTGATATGAGGAGGAATGAAGAAACTTATTCATCTGGCTCAAATCCACATAACATGATTCTCTGTGGTACAAAGTGAAATCGGTCCTTGCTATTAGTGTAATTCTGTTATTAAGAAGGGTGAGGGAAATATGTTGGAAACTGCAAATTTCTGAACGTATGTACTAAGCTAAATAAGCTTTAAGATAAATTTAGACTTAACCTCAATGATGGGGAAGGCTGTAAAAGTCACTTGCTATCTAACATTAATATAGCTTACAGAAAACTGTTCTTACTAGAAATTGGATTGTCAGATCTCTGCCAGGGAAGTGATTTGCATTTTCTGGGACTGCCCCTAAATTCCTTCATTGCTCGTGCCGTTCTGGTGGCATTTCTAATGCTGAGTGTTTGTGGTAGATGTGCTTAATCATCTGGCTTTCGCCAGTTGCTCTGCAGAAAAGGGATTGTGCAAGGAAAAAAAATAACAAGGAGGCAGAAAACACGCATGCAGATGTCTAATTCTGGTCTTGGGGACCCATTTAACGGTGCATGAACAAGAATTGTCTAGCTCATTTTGTAAAATTATGGATAATCTACTGCACAAATCTTACTTCTGTTTCATAAAGCTTCCTCTCCATGCAACTGGGAAACTAGTATCAGCACTGAAAGAACAGAGGACTCAAGAAAAGGTAAATCTTCAACTGAAACCACCTGTATAGGTCAATAAGCTGTATTTTTATTTTAAAGGAAAAGAGGGGAGTCAAGTTTTGGTGTGCACTGATTTTTAAATGTCACTATGTTTCTATATCAGCAATATTTATATTCTTTTGAGAGCTGTATGGTTTGTTCATCAGTTAAAATGGACAAAAATATATGGCTTTAAGTAATTACTGTTTAGTTGCTGAACACTTAAAGCTGTTAGGGGCCTCAGACCATAAAGCTTTAAAGCTTTTTGGTAAATGTCACCAAAAATATTCATCATAATATTATAAACCATATTGATGTTACTTCCTGTTTTTCTTGAAGTATTGCCTCAGTTCAAGGTAACTCAACAGGTTTCTTGTTGCTATAATGGAAATTGATACAGAAATATAATTATTGCATGTAACAAAAACATAAAAAGGTGGTTTTAGCTTTTGGACCTTGCAGCAAACTTGCCTCTGTTTTCAATGATGTGAGTGACTAGCTGGTATTTTTTTAATGATCACTATTGTCTAATCTGAGGTCAGTTTGTGCAGATAAACCAGCATATATGGTCTATTTCTGAAGAAGCAAACTTCAGCTAAAGGAAAGATTCTTAGTAGCTACTAAGCTTCAGCTGTAGTTTACCAGGCTGGGTTAGTATTAAAAAGACATAATGGATCTTGTGTGTGTTTTGTGTGGAAAATTACATTGTTTTAAGTCAAATCTGCTACTTAGTAAAGGGTGGAGGTGGAAAGAGAGTGGCACTGCTGACTGCAGTGTCAGTTACTCAATATGTGCTCAGTATCAAAGAACATGATCAGTATTCATGGAAGGCCAGTAACAAAAGAAGAGATGTTTTTCTCTGAAACAGTCACACACTTTTCTTTGTGCAGCACACAGTGTTAGCCTCACTGTAGTTTTTTGTGTGAGAGAGAGAGCGGGGTGGGGGGGAGAGAAACGAGGCAGGGAAGATGGATGCATTTTGTCAACGTTTTGGACCAAAATGCCAATATGCTGTAACTGAGTACAAAAATTAGTCTTGGTAAGTAGTATTAATAATGTGCCTCTCTTGAAAGTAGTCTTGCAGTAGCTGAATATCTAACCTGTGCAGAGTAAAAGAATGGCTTACGTTCACGCTCTTGCTGGCTAAACCCCATAAGTCACTGGTGCACCTGTGGCACAAGTGCATTTAAAGCACAGCTTTAGGTCTCGAAGATGCAGTGATGTGTAGCAAACACGGACACTTCCTTTTCTTGGATCTAGCAATGCCTTGTTTGTTTTTGTTTGTTTTTTAAAAAATCTTGTTTTAGGGACCGTTGTACATAGGGTTCAGGAAGCAAACTGTACATTAGATGCATATAGAAAATCCATAGAAAGAGTATGCACCTCACCCAGGATTGGGAGAGTGCTTATGGAATCGTAAAGGAGATTACAGAAGTAACAAATGTAGAAAACCCAATAATAATGGGGGATTTCACACTGACTGGGCAAATGTCACCTTGGGCAGAGATGAAATTTGTAAACACCATAACTGGCTGCTTCTCCGTGCAGCTAACCCCCAAACTGCAAGAGGACAGGCTACTCTGGATTCTTTCTGAGTGGAGCAAAGAATCTGGTCAAGAAGTTACTGTAGCTGAGCTTCTTGGTAATAGGTAAGGCCATATCTTTGTAGGATGGAAAAGGTTAAAAAAAAAACAAAAAACACACCACCACCACCTCATGACTTTATTTATTTATTTATTTTTCAATTTAATACCCTGCCCCTCCTGCCATCAGGCAGCCTGGGGCAGCTTACAATAAGGGTAGTAATCAATGAAGATGCTAGTTAGAAGAGAATTAAAAGGAGCAGTTAAAATGCTTCCAGACAGCATAGACACTACTTTAAAACTTCATTATAGAGGCTTTGATTAAATATGTACCTCAACTCAAAGAAGACTGAACAAATACCAATGTGGCTAAACAGCTGTGTAAAGGAGGTAATTAGAGCCAAGAAGCTGTCATTCAAGAAGTGGAAAGATTTCAAAATGAGGAAAATAGGAGGGAACATAAATTCTGGCAAGCTAGCTATAAGACGAACCATTTAGGAACTTGAAGAACATGTTAAAAGTTTTAAACTACTATTTTTTAGGAATGTGCGAACGCGGTTTGGAGTTTGGCCCGAACTTGGTCTGTTCAGATGACCGAACCCAAACCCGAACCGACCGAACCGAACTTGATTCCAAACTCCAAAATGACTAAACAGTTTGGTTGGTTTGGATGGAGTTCGGATGAGTTCGGGTGGCAAAAATGTATCACTGGAAGGAAAAACGTGACAGGGGGCAGGAGTCAGCTGAGGAGTAGACTTCCAGGCACCAGGTGTGGAGAGGCTTGGAGTAGCAGTCAGCCTGCCCAATCACCATCCCTTTTCTCCTCAGGCCACTGGCTTCACAGTCTGCGATTGGCCACAGGCTAGGCTGCATGGAGCCAATGGGGCTTGCGGTGAGGTGGGCACAGCAAGTAACAAAACTCATTGGCCTTCCCCATTCCCAACATCTTCTGAGCTAGT
>QEPC01006374.1:359827-386399 GCA_003113815.1 Sphenodon punctatus
GAGGGAAATTAGCACAGAGAGGTAGGGGGGAGCAAGGTTGTGAAGAGCTTTATAGGTGAAGACTAGGAGCTTGTGCAGGATTTGTTCAGGAAGGGGGAGTCAGTGAAGAGAGGAGAGGAGGGGCTGCACGTGGTCAAAGTGACAGGCGAGGTGGATGAACCTGGCAGCAGAGTTTTGGACGGAGATAAGGGGAGAAAGGTGAGAGCAAGGGAGGCCAGTGAGAAGGAGGTTACAGTAGTTAAGGCAAGAGATGATCAGAGCATGAACAAGGGTTTTGGCAGAGGAGACAGAGAGAAAAGGGCGAATCTTAGCAATGTTATGGAGGGAGAAGCAACAGGATTTGGCAACAGAGTCGATGCAGGGTTTTAAAAGAAAGGGGTGAGTCAAAGATGAAGCCTAAGCTACGGGCTTGGGGGATGGGAAGGATGGTGACCCCATCGATGAGGATCAACAGGGAAGAGGGAAAGAAAGGATGAGGGGGGAAGATAAGGAGTTCAGTTTTAGCCATGTTGAGTTTGAGTTGACGTTGAGAAATCCAGGTAGAGATATCAGAGAGACAGCTGGTGAGGCGAGCTTGAATAGATGGAGAGAGAGAGGGAGTAGAGAGAGTTGAGTGTCCTCAGCGTAGAGGTGATATTGGAAGTCGTGGGAGGCAATGGGTTTGCCTAGGGACAAGGTATAGATAGAGAAGAGGAGAGGGCCAAGGACAGAGCCTTGGGAACACCAACCGAGAGGGGAAGGGAGGAGGAGGTGGAATTGGCAAGAGATGCATCGAAGGAGTGGTCAGAGAGGTAGGAGGAGAACCATTCGAGGATGGAGCCATGGAAGCCAAGGAAGTGAAGTGAGTCTAGCAAGAGTGAGTGGTCAACAGTATCAAAGGCAGCAGAGAGGTCAAGGAGGACAAGAATGGAGTAGAGTTAACGGGCAGTTGGAAATACTTTCTCAAACAAAACAGTTAACCTGTGTAGTTCATTAACATGGGATGTTGTAACGTTCAATACTATAACTGGGTTAAAAAAAGAATGAATAAATGTGTGGAGGATAGCAGCATTGGTAGCTAGCTACTAGCCAAATTGATTGGAGGATGCAACCTCTGAGTGTCAAGGAATAAGCTCCTCCATATACATTCTGTTTTGTGTACTTCCTTTGATGTCCATCAAGCTGGCCACTGTTCTAGACAGGCTACTGGGCTAGATGGACCATTGGTATGACTGACCAGTATGGAAGTTCTTATGTTCATATAAAAGGTTTGTTCCTGCTTTGGAGAGCATTCCTTTCTAGCCATATATAGGTCCAAATACTTGGGACCGATTTGTTTTTGAGACCTTTTCACACCAACCCATTTTATGTAATTTTCATCCATGGCTGGTTTTTCTAGTCTTTATAAAACAAACTAAAAACTCGCTAGCTGTTTCAGCTTTCAGTCATGCTGTTTTCCATTTCTTTAATCTGTGGATCAGGATGGCTGACAACTTAATGCTATGTGGATCCTCTTGTATTCAAAGCTGGTTGGTACTATACAATATAGAGAAGCTGAATTGGAAGATGCAAAAACACAGCATCTGACTGTTCACTTTCATTCAAAGCAGGCCAGGATGCAGAGCTTACAATGATAATGGATAGGGATGTGCACTTTGTTTTTGTTGTTTTGATAACAATAACGACATTCTTTGTTTTCATTATCATTATTGCAATAACGATAACGAAGATAAATAACAAAATCAATAACGATAATGAAAGTCGTTATTGCCTGGCAGGTGTTTTTTGGATGGTAATGTGAAGAGGGGAGGAGGGAGCAGACATCTCAGAGCCAGAAACCATGTTGAACTCTTGAACTGGGCTTGTGATGGGAGAGGAAGGACCTGATGGATGTAATCACTGGCCAATGAGCAGCGCAAGCAGGTCCCAGGCAGTTGCATGGCACCTTGTGATTGCTCAATGCCTCCTGCCTCCCAAAACCAATCATGGGGGTTCTTGGGAGAGCACTGCAACCCTTTATGTTGCAGAGCCAGACTGTTTGACTTGTTCTGTGTTAGCTCTTGCTGTGTCAGGTTGCATTTACAGAACTCTGGTGCTGCTTGCACTAAAAAACTTCCCCAGCCCTCAGTGTTATACCTTACCTTTTCCTTATACCCTTTATTTTACCTTTTCCCTTCCCCTCTCTGTCTCCCCTGTACATACATACGTAGGTGTAGGTAGGGAGAGTAAGATAGATATACCCTATAGGTTTTTTTCCCTTTCCCCTTCCCCTGTCTGCCTCCCCCTGTCCATATTATAGATAGGTAGATTAGATATTATATAGATATTAGTAGATACTAGGTTTTTTATTATATATATTCACATTATAGGACAGGAATAGGATAGTTATATACTTAAATAGAACACACAGCAGATAGAAGTTTATTGCTATAGATACTTAGATAGGAATATATTGAATATAGTATAGGTTATTAGGTGTAGGTTTAGGTTAGACATACATATAAGTAATTTTTCATATTGTCATTGTGCACTTATTATTACTATTGCATTATAATGAGAAAGGGAGGAAGGAGTTCAAATTCTGAGAAGTCTGGGGCAGGTGTCTGCTGGCACTTCTGCCACTGGTGGTAGTCCACAACAGAAAGGATACTGAAAACAAAATATTTATCACTTGAAATCGATAACGACATCAATAACAAAAAAACAAAATTTCATTAACAATAATAATGAAAACTGTTTTTAATAACAAAAAACAAAAAGTGACATGGGTCCTTGGAGCATACCCCTAATAAAGGATACAGCTGAGGCTTAAGAACTCAAAAATGACCAGTTAGATCAACTAGCATGAAAGCAAACAGCAGTGGATAGTATATTGCTAAATTTCACAATGAACTTTGTATGTAGAGATCTGAACCCGTTAAGTATAAACAAATATAAATGTACTGGGGTTTTGGCATTCTAAATTATCTTAGGGGAATGGAGAAATACCCACTCCAGTGAAACCATTCCAGATACTTGGTATTACTACTTTTAAATTTTATTACTTCTAAAGATACGGGTGCCAAAAGCTAGCTGCCATTTGGCATCTGTTCAGCAGCCATAGGCTGGGGCTGGGCTTTCTTTATTTGTTGTATTTTACATTTTAACAGTTTTTAGAAGGATGTCAGGTTAGGGCCGATGGGTGAGAATGGATATAGGGTGGTGGTGCCAGAAAGGATGGAGGTGTGGGGGGGTTGTGTTATAACTGCCTGGTGAGAAGGGGGTACAGGCATGGGGGATTTGGAGTGGGGAAGAGTGGTGTCATGGCCTCCTAGTGAGAGTGGGGGTATGAGCAGGGGGGGGGGGGATTGTGCTGTGGCCCCCTGGTGAGAAGGGGGTACAGGCATGGGAGGTGGCTGAAAGAAGAGGATGGGGAATATGGTTCTGGTGGGGTTGAGGTTGGGGTGTGAGGGAAGTGTTTGTTTGTTTTCTTGGGAAGGATGGGGTTGGGTTGTGGGAACGGGGGTTCTTCTGCCTGACTCTACTGCCATTCCACCTCCAGGGATGCCAGGCTTGGGACTTACGGTCCGGCCACCCTTCCCCCAAAGGTCCTCTTGGCCCTCTGGTTGTCCTTTGTGGGTGGGGACTAGCTATCAAGAGCTGGAGAGTGGGGTGGCTATTGGACCTATTGGGGGTAGTGACGGGCATGGGAAGGTATGACGGGATGGGGTGGGGGAGAGAGAGATTATTCCAGATTCCTTTAGGGGAATGGGGAAATACCCACTCCAGTTAAACAATTCCAGATATTTGGCATTACTTTTAAATCTTATTACTTCTAAATAATAATTTAGAGGGGCATTGGCAGAAGTAACTTGTGTCTGCTCCCATGTCCTACTCCCTTCCTGTCTTGGGATATTTAGGGGTTAAGGTCAGTGGGGCCCCTAATCTAAAGTGGGGCCCCTAATCTAATATTTAGGGGTTAAGGCCCCTGATGCTGCTTAATACGAGGTCAGTGGCAAACAAAACATCAACCATCTATTTTGACCTTATTCAGGATGTGGCCACTGACCTCATATGCATTAGAGACCTAGCTGGATGAGGTACCTTGACCTATATTGTCCCAGATGGTGCCAGATGGTTACTCGGTGCAGCATCAACCTAGGATCGAGGGCAGGGTGGTGGTGGTGTGGCAGTGATCTGTAAGAACACAATGGTCCTCCAAAGGTTTCAGTGCTTGATTCTTCCAATTTTGAGTGACTGCAGGGGTCGATCCAGGACCCAGAGGGTGAGGCGGTCCTGCAGATAGGCAGGGCCCAAGCCATTTAGGGCTTTAAAGGTCAACACCAACATCTTGAATTGGACCTGGAAACCTATTGGCAGCCAGTGCAGAGAACGAAGCACCGGTGTAATATGCTCGCGTCAGCCCATCCCAGTCAAGAGATGGACTGCTGCATTCTTCACCAGCTGCAGCTTCTGAACCAGCACCAAGGATAACCCCACGTAGAGCGCATTGCAGTAATCCAGTTTTGAGGTAATAAAAGCATGGATGACTGTGGCCAGGTCCAAGTCTGAGACGTACGGCCTAAGCTGACGCACCAGAAGTAATTGGCAAAATGCTCCCTTAGTCACAGCCGCCACCTGGGCATCCAGGCAGAACTGTGGGTCCAGGAGCACCTCCAGACTCTGGACCTGAGAAACCAGGGGAGGACGGACCCCATCAATGATGGGGGCCACCACTCCCTCGGCCTTCCCCACAACCATCACCTCCGTCTTGTCAGGATTTAGTCTCAGGCGGCTAGTTCTCATCCAATCCCCAACAGCAGACAAACACCAGGTAAGCACAGAGACTGCTGGGCCTGAGTCAGAGGAAAATGAGAGATATAGCTGGGTGTCATCAGCATATTGATGACATCTCACTCCATACTCCCTAACAACTTCCCCCAAAGGCTGCATGTACACATTGAACAAGAGAGGGGATAAGATGGAACCCTGCAGTACTCCACAGGTGAGGCCCCGGGGGGAAGATGAAAACTCCCCCAGCACCACACACTGGGTTCTCCCAGCCAGGAAAGAGTGGAACCATTCAAGAACAATTCCGTCAATCCCTGCCTGGTCCCGCAGCCGAGTCACCAACAGCTCATGATCAACGGTATCAAATGCAGTTGAGAGATCTAACAGGATCAATAGGTTCAAACGACCCCAATCCAACTCATGGGAGAGGTTGTCGGCCTAGGCCACAAGCGCAGTCTCCATGCCATAACCTGGACGAAAGCCTGACTGTGAGGGATCAAGAAAGTTAACCCGGTCCAAATGCCCCTGAAGCTGCCAAGCCACCCACCCGTTCAATAACCTTCCCTAAAAAGGGAAGGTTAGAGACTGGCCGATAACTGGCAAGGGCGTCAATGTCCCAATATGGTTTCTTGAGCAGGGGCCGCACCTCTGCCTCCTTGAGACCGTCCGGCACCCTGCCCTCCCCAAGGGAGACATTGACTATCCCCGCCAGCAGCGGCCCCAGTGTCTCCCGGCTAGTCTTCACCAGCCAGGATGTGCATGGGTCTAGTTCACAATAGGTGGATTGAACAGTCTTAAGAGCATTCCCCGCATCTGAGGGCAACACCACCAAAAACTCATCCCATAAAACAGGACAAGAAGGGGTTACTACTGCCTCTGACCTGTTCTCTGCAAAAAAAAAAAAAAAAAACTGCATCAAAACTGTGGTGAATTTGAGCGATATTATCCGCAAAAAAGTCCACAAACCAATTACAGCGAGCATTTGATGGTTCTACGTCCAGGCGGAGGGAGACCAGACTGACCAGCCCCCTCACCACCCAGAACAGCTCAGCTGGGCGGGACTTAATGGACACAATGCGGGCAACAAAGAAAACCTTCTTTGCTGTCTGCACCGCAACAGCATAGGTATGTAACCAGACTCTATGCTGCAACTGGTCAACTTCAGTATGCAAATGATGGCACCGTCGCTCTAACCACCACCCTTCCCATTTCATCCACCGCAGCTCCCCAGTATACCACGGGGAGCGGACGTCTGGGAGCCACACAGTTGATGGCCTCCATCAGCCTGATATTCCACCTAGTCACGAGGTCATCGAGTGAGTGGTCATCGAGGTCAGAGGAAACATCCCCTAGAGCTATCTGGAACCTTCCAGGTTCCATAAGCCTTAAAGGGTGAACCAACCTAACTAGTTTCACACTTTTCCGGGGGCCAACATGTGCGTTCGCCCGGAGGAGATAATGATCCGTCCACAACAGGGATACTGTTGACACCTCCCCCACCAATGAAACCCCTGCCTCAAGGCCTGTACAAAATATCATGTGCAGGGTATGACCTCCAACATCTGTGGGGCCCACTACTCTCTGAGACAGGCCCATGGCTGCCATGGTGGCCATGAACTCATGCTCCGCTCCTCCAAGACTGGCGTCGGCATGGATATTGAAGTCCCCCAGAACTATCGTCCTGCGGAATCGTAAGACCACCTCTGACACCAGCTAGGTCAGTACGTGCAGGGAGGCTGCTGTACAGGTGGGTGCACAGTATATCAGCGGTATCCCCACTCTGTCTCCAGTCAAATCCAACCCCAGATGGAGACCCTCTATAACCATGGTAGGTTGCACAGGAAATCTCCTCACAGACCAGGCATCCTTAAAAATAATGGCTACACCGTGCCGCCCCATCCCTTCAGCTGCGGCTGATGCTTCACAGAGTATCCAGCCGGAACAAGATCGGCCAATATAGGCCCTGATTTAGTGTCTGACCAGGTCTCCGTGTGTAATAGGGTGGCTTTCCTGGCCAGGAAGCCTCTTAACCACAAGGCCTGGCCAGGAAGCCTCTTAACCACAAGGTAAGGGGAGTGTGCTCAGTAGGCCCAAAGTGCACTGAGCATGCTCAAGGCCTATAAAGGCCTGGAGCTCAGTTTAGAGCGGTGTGGCCTAGAAGAAGGAGCTCCCTGCCAGCGCTCCCTTCTTCTCCGGACTGGGGCTATCCCAGCATGGAACTCCCTGGGACCCGGACCTGCACAGCCTACAGAGAGATCCAGAGACAGAGTAGGTCAGGTCAGGTGGGACTGGGTTAATCAAGGCCACCCGGAGGTCCCAATATATTGGGGTACTGCCTCCTTGGGGCCTGGGCACCCCATAGAAAAGACTGGTCTATGGACCCTTCAGAGCTTAAGCCCTAGACCCACGCTATTTGGTGGCGTAGGCCTTGGATGTAAGGGGAGGTTGGAGGCCAAGGGTGGGGCCCCCTCAGGGGTACCCCACATAGCGTGTCCCTCTTAGAAGAGGGAGAAGATCGTAGCCTGGGGCTGTTAATTCCCCATAGTAATCTCCCATGCCCTGTGTGGCCCTGGGATATACCCTCCCCTCATTACACCATGACACATATGAGGTCGGCCGCCTGATCCAGGATCAACTCCCAGACCGCAGTTGACTTATTAGCCGCCGACCTCGCATTTATCAGCATCAAGCCAAGGCCAGGGCCCTCTGAACCCCGATTACCTCACTACCTGCCTGGGGGCTGGTGAGCGGGACACCATCTGTCCCGTCTCACAGATCGAACACGCCTCCCAGACGGACCATAGTTCCCCCAGCCCGGAATGACCCCTATGGATGCAGACCCCCCACCATCCACTCCACCGACACCCCCCAAAGGCTGCCCTGCCAGCCCCCTGAGGGAGATCCTTATCCCCCAAAACACCCCCATCCTCCTCTGCCACAGGAGGATCCTTCCCTCAAAAAGGGTTGCACCCCTCCCTCACACTGAGGGTGTCAGCCCTTCCCTCCCTAACCCAGTCCCCTTGTCCCCCTCCCTCATGAAAAAACACCCCACCACAATTCCCCTTAAAACAACAAAAAAGCCTCTCCCCCCCCCAGTTCCGCTAAGGGCCACGCCTAAGAAGATGGGTGGGTGGGAGATCCATGGGGGCAGGATGTGTTCACCCCCTTTGGGGTGAGCCCTATGTGACTCCCAGCCTCTGAAGCCAGGTCAGGGATCCTGGCAGCGGGCAACAGCTGTCCTGGGGCAATGTTCCTCTTGCAGCTTATGAGGCGACGTACAGTGCCATAGCTGCCTCCACCCCCTAACGCCCCGCCAATGAGTCTTCACCTTTTGGCCGCCGCCCAGAGGGCACTGCCCTCAGAGCAGCTTCCCTTTATGGCATTACCTGGGGGGAGGAGAGGAGTGTTACACAGCTGCAAGGGATCCTGGTGGCTTGTGCAGCCAGCTCTCTCCAGGATCCCTGCCCAGGATATGGAGGACCTGAGGTGGTTAAAGCATAGAGGGTAGGTGGTTAGAGCGCAGGTGGCGCTCAGCTTAAGCTGAAGCTGACTAATTGTGGCATAGATCTTTTTTAAAGGACTATGCTGTGGCTGTGATGGCAGTGAAGAAAGTTTTTTTTCTTCGCTATCATAGCATCTACGAAGTCTCATCCTGTGGAGTTTTTTCAAGTGGTTAATCCAGTTTGTCTTCACCATGACCATGAGTCGTCTATTGCCTGCTGTGATGCTTTTATTAATTACTTTGCAGGTAAAATCGCTCGTACTCGCTACAGCTTGGGTGCTGCTACTTTGACTGCAGAGTCAGAGTTTGAGGTTGTGGAAGCTCAGTCATGTCCCATTTGGTTGGATCAGTTTCAATTAGTGTCACCCACCAATGCAGAGGATGTGCTTGGAACAGTGTAAGCAACCAGTTGTGAATTAGATCGTTGCCCGTCCTGCTGGTGAAAGCCAGCCAGGAAACATTGGGGCCTTTGCTGGCTGGGGTTGTCAACATCTCCCTTCAGGAGGGTAGGTTGTCAGACACCCTTAAAACTGCGGTGGTCTGTCCCCTGCTTAAGAAACCATCTTTGGTTGCTGACTCCCCGGTCAGCTATCACCCTGTTTCTAACCTTCCCTTTTTAGGGAAGGTTATTGAATAGGAGGTTGCCCAGCGGCTTCAGGTTCCTCTTGATGCTTTCAGATTCCTGGACCCATTTCACTTAGGTTTTCATCTGGGGTATAGCATGGAGACTGCACCTGTGGCCTTGGTAGTTGATGCCTGGAGATTGACAGAGGGGATTGTACCATGTTGATCATGCTAGATCTTTCAGCAGCTTTTGATACAGTTGATCATGAAGTGGTGTTGACATGTCTGCAGGACCTGGTAGGGGTGCACGGGACTGCTCGTGAGTGGTTCCAATTGTGCCTGTCAAGGGGGACTCAGCGAGTGGTGGTGGAGATGGCTTGTTGTCCCTCGGGACCACCCCTGTAGTGTCCTGCAGGGTCCCATTTTGTCTCCCCGCTTGTTCAATGTGTACCTGAAGCCACTGGGCGAGATCATCCAGATGTTTTGAGTGAGGTGCCATCAGTATGTTGAGGACACCTGGCTCTTCTCTTTTTCATCTGACCCAGGTTCTGCAGTCTTGTGCTTTCCCAGTGCCTGTTGGGGACTGGATGAGGGTGAGCTGATTGAAGCTGAATCCAGACAAGACTGAAGCGATAATGGTTGGCCAGTCTTGTGACTTCAAGGGGATTGGGTGCCCTGTAATTGAGGGGACTTTGCCCCCTCTAGTTACTCAAGTTCACAGCCTTGGTATGCTTCTGGACCCCCTGCTGTGCCTGGATTGTCTGGTTCTGGCAGTGGTCAGGAGAATATTTCATCAACTACATCTGGTGAAAAAGTTGCAGCCTTTTCTTTCTGACTTTGATCTGGCCACCATCATCTATGTTTTCATTACCTCGAAGCTAGACTACTGCATTGCTCTCTACATGGTGTGAGGCTGTCCTTGGTGACTACTCCGAAGCTGCAGCTGGTGGAGAATGCAGTAGCCCAGCTCCTTTCTGGGTTGGGTTGTTGTGAGTGCATTACACCTGTGCTCTGTAATCTGCACTAGT
The DNA here is from genome assembly GCA_003113815.1 of Sphenodon punctatus. Lineage (NCBI taxonomy): Eukaryota > Metazoa > Chordata > Lepidosauria > Sphenodontia > Sphenodontidae > Sphenodon > Sphenodon punctatus. The sequence goes on from QEPC01006374.1 coordinate 369,671, forward strand.
TTTCTGGGCACAAAACCAATTGTTGGTTTTGACCTTTAAAATCCTAAACAGCTTGGGCCTCAAATATCTGAAAGACCGCCTTTCCTTCCATGCTCCATTGTGACCCCTGAGGTTTTCTGGAAGCGCCCTCTTGCAGTTAATACAGACCAATTTTGTCCGCACAACAAGGGCCTGCAGAGAAGTATTCTCAGTTGCTAGAACTCCTTCCTCCAGAGGTCTGCCAGAGCCCAAGCGTGAGCATATTCCGGAGGTGGTGTAAAACTTCTTTGTTTGTTAGAGCTTTTGGCAGGCAGGGATAAAGGGTGGTTATGGGTGTATTTTGGCATAGAGGTAAGGATTTTAAAGGGTTTTTATTATATTATTTATAGGGCTGCACAGAATAGGCCATCGAGTTCTGAGGACCTGTGCTGGGTACTCTGCTGAACCTTGGAACTTCTCCGAGGACCTGGAATTTGGAACTCAGAACTCTGGACCTCTTAAATCCACGGAACTCAGAACTTTGAAACTCCTTCCTTTAATGTTCTTAAAGTACACCCATTTAAAAATCCTTATGCCAAGCAGTGCCCAGAAAAGCAGGCTAGCAACAGTGAGACAATTGCTCAAGAAGAGAAACCCACAAAAGTGCAACTGTGTGCAGAACTCCCGAAAAAACCAGCAATAGTATACCCACAGCATGGCCCACCATTAGCAGTGAGTGCACTCACTTTAAAACCATTATGCCAACCGAGCAGTGCCCAGAAAAGCAGGCTAGCAAGAGTGGGACAATCGCTCAAGATAAGACAAACCCACAAAAGTCCAACAACTGTGTGCACAAAGCCAAAAAAGCCAGCCCAGCAGACATAGGCCATTTTCAGAGATGCCACACACACCCCGCACACGTGTGTGGGTGGGGGTGGCACCTGTGCGCACGACATGGCAGATACAGGGGGATGGGTGGGCGCTCGTGGGAATGCTGTGGGCAGTGGTTGGGGGTGCATACATGCTCCCATGTTCCACCCACCTCCACCCATCACCCACACACAGAGCAACAGGCGCCAATGTCTGATGCTCCATGTGTGGAGGTGGGTGGGGGTCCATGGGCACACACCGCCCACTCACTGAGGCACCCACCCATCTCCCCCTGCACTGCCAGCCCATTTGAAAAGGGCCATATTATAACTCGCAAGAAAGAAACCAGATATTCAGACATTCACCCCCACCCACAAAAAAACCTCCATTGTACCGGCTCAGTGCCCACCTATGCAAGGCAAGCCCCCTCCTCTCCATACACCATATTATTTTAATCATAAATAAAGTATATCTCCCCTGTGCCCCTGCTCAGTGATCAGTGACATCTTGGCAAAGTTGAACCCACAGACAAAGTACGTTCATATCACAGCGCCCACAAAAATTACAGCAAAACTAAAGTGATCCCTCTCTGGCCTCTATGGTGCCAACTTGCCAACAAGCAGTGGAAGCAGCAGAAGCACCCACTTTAAACTTTAAGTATATTAGGCACTGGTGACAACCCCTGGCATTGCCCCTAGTATATGGACAGCCCATGGCCAGGGGAAGTGGAGCTAGACGGATCCCTCTGGCCATCATGGTGCCAGGCATTGCAAGCAGCAGTGACACCCAGTTATTTTTTAAGAAGGTATGGCATCAGTGTGGCACTGGTAACTTGGACAGCCCAGGCACGGGGAAGTGGAGCAAGGCGAGATTCCTCTGGCCTCATGGTGCCAATCAGCAGGCGGCAGCAGTGTGGCACCCACTTCTTCTATTTATTTATTTTTTTAAATCATGGCATGGTGGAAAGAAGTAACCCGTGTCCCCCAGCATTGCCCATCTGGACTGGACAGGCATCCCCACCTCAAGCCATTTACTTACAGATTGGCAGTGTAGCACACAGCCAAATTCATCAAAGAGAATGGAAAATGACTGTACACTTTTATTTTGCCCCTGTCAGCCAATCAAAGCCTGTCCTGTTGCTTGTCCATCACTCAACTGTCCCCTCCCATACTTCCCTCTTATCAAATATGGCACCAAGGCCACTTTCAGACCTCCCCCCCCCCCCCCCCAAGCATATTTTGGCTGTGGGAGGGAATGCGCAGCCAGGATATGCGTGGGGTGCTGCTGGTCTGAAAACCCACCCCTCGCGGCTTTGCTGGCAAACAGCCGCAGAGATACAGAGCAGGATTTCCTGCTCTGTATCGCTGCAGGTGTTTGCCGGCAAAACCGTGCGGAGGGGCTTTCAGACCGGTGGAACCCCATGCATATCCTGGCTGCACATTCCCTCCCACAGCCGAAATGTGGGTGGGAGGGGAAGGTCTGAAAGTGGCCTAAGTTTTGTTTCCTAGCTCAGAGAAGCTAGGGTCAACCGTCTGGGTCACTCCGGCCACGCGTGCGATGGTGACAGTATTCGATTGAGGTTTCTGAAGTTTTCTGGGGACTGGCCTTGGTACTTGAAACTTCAGAATTTGCAACCCGGGAGCAGAATCCCCAGTGAATTCCGAAGGTCCGAGTTTCAGCACTAATATTACACTATATATATTTTTTTTTTACTATCTTGTGTTTCTGCAGTTTTGTAAACCACCCTGAGCCTTTGGGGAAGGGTGGAATATAAATTTTAATAAAGAAATAATAAAATCTCTAAAACTTTTTAATTCAGTCACAGAGGAAATTTGCATATTGCCCATTTAATAAAATAGCTGGGCTTTACTTTTTTTAGACCCTTGCATCGGTGCTGACCGTGTGGCTCAGTAGCTGTGATTTAAGGAGATATACCAAGTCTTGGGTTCTGTTCCTTGCTGTGTGGTTCTAGCCACATATTTAAAATATGAAGGAGCAGTTCCCACTTCTTTACTCTATAATACCTTTTTATTAGGGTTACAAGAAACCTTTAGCAAAAAGTCTCTTGTCAAAGCAGGACTTTTCAGACATCCCTCCTAGCATCCTGGGAGTGGCAGGCACGCAGTGACTGCGGTGGGACTTGCCCACCAAAACATGATATCTGGTTGCCTTATGGATCTGGCCCAGCTGATGGTGTTTACTGTTTAGGAAGAAACTTTCTGTATGAAAATACTTGCCCATTCCTCTGTAGCACATGGTATTAATTGCTGTTAGTCACAGGATAGTGCCAAGATAGACTGCTGGTGTGGTCTTGTATCAATTCTTCTGTTTTTGATCTTGAATTATGTATGTTCATGCTACTTTGTTGACAATACCATTAATGGCCTTACAGGGATAAAGGCCAGGTTTCCTTTCCTCAATGTCTGGAATGAACTCCGCTACCCTGAGAGAGCTTATTAGGGCAGTGGCTCTCAACCGGTGGGTTGCAACCAATTGGTGAGTCCTGGGAACTGGTCTTAGGTGGGTTGCAGAGGCAAGAGTGGAGCAAGAGGAGGCAGTAGTGGTGGAGACTGGATTGTGGGTGAGAAGGCGGTATGCAAAAGCTTGCTTGGGCAATGTCGCTCTCAGCCCCTCCTCCGCAGTACCAGTGGAGCAGCTTGTATAGGGCCAGTGTTACTCCTTCACCCAGTGGAGGAGCCCAAATAAAAATTAAAAATAAATAAATAAATCTGGCTGGGGCTCCATGAGGAGGCTCATCTTGGTGTCTCGCCTTTTGTATCTGGGCTGAGCAGTGGTCACTCCCCAGTGCCATCCCCGGGACCCTGGAAAGCCTTTAATCTCTACCGTACCTGGTGTGCCCACCCCACACGGGCCCTGGATTTATTCAAGAGGTTCCTAGATTTTTAAAAAATAATGTTTTGGTGGGTTTTGCCCACAAAAGGTTTGAACCAGTGTATTGGAGAATGACTCATAGAAGCAGAGGTCAGGTGATGAGGAAATCCTGAGTGTAGAAAGTTGAACTGTGAGTGAAGCAGCAACACCTTCAGAGAGGAATGGAAGAACTTTTCCCGAGAGATGGAATGCTGGGGCCAGGGCCAGCCTTACACAGGGGCAATGGGAGCCTTTGCCCCGGGCTCTGTGTTCTCAGAGGCCACACACCTCTGAACAGGAAACCTCCATTGCCTGCTGGGGCCACTACAGGAAGCACTGCTCTGGGAGCACTGGGAACTTGGGGGTGGGGGTGTCCAAGGAGGCCTGCGACTGCTGAAGCATGTGGTACAGGCCTTCCCAGATTCCTGCAGAGTGTGGTGACTAGGGGTGGGGCTCCAGGCCGATTATCGGTTTTGGTTTATATCAGTGTCGGCTCCCCTGTGTTTTGGATCCCCTACCGGTGTTGGTTTTACCGGTGTCAGATCTTTCCCATTGAAATCAATGGGAAATTTTCCCATTGTCTTCCCTCCCGGGGTATCCCCCCACCTGGCCTCAGAGGGTGGAGATCAATTATACCTAACACCCCCACCCCACCCGACAGGGTCTGGTGTTACACCCCTCCCCTCTCCCCGGGGCCCCTAAAGTTGCGCATCTTACCTGTGGTCCTGGGTCCCGATGGAGGGTGTGGGGATGATAGCTGCCACCGGCTGGGGTGCCAGCTCTGCTGCTGGTGGCTGGGTCTTCTCCACTGCCGGCGGGAGCCGGCTTTGCCACCAGGCAGCCAGGCCTGGCAGTAGAGCCGGCTCCTGCTGGCAGCGGAGGAGACCCAGTCACCAGCAGCGGAGTCAGCTCCTCTGCCGGGTCTTCTCTTTCTTTTTCTTTTCTTCTAATCTTCTTTCTTCTTCTTTTCTTCTAGGTCCCATGCCACTCCAGGAACTCTGAAGATGTCTGGCAGCCGCAGCAGCATCTTCATTCTTCGCTGCCCATGCATAAAATGGCCACTGAGGCCATTCTGCACATGTGCAGCCCTCTTCCAAAATGGCACCGACAGCGTTGGCGCCATCTTGGAAGAGGGAAGACATTCTGTGCATGCGTTCATGCATCTGGACACATGTGCAGAATGTCTTCCCTCTTCCAAGATGGCGCCGACACTTCTGGAAGCCATTTTGCGGATGGGTAGTGAAGAATGAAGATGCTTCTGGGGCTGCCAGACGTCTTCAGAGTTCCTGGACTGGCGTGGGACCTAGAAGAAAGATTAGAAGAAAATAAGAGAACACCTGGCTGCCCGGCAGAGGAGTCAGCTCCGTTGCTGGTGGCTGGGTCTCCTCCACTGCCAGCAGGAGCCAGCTCCACTGCCAGGCAGCCAGGCCTGGCAGCAGAGACCCAGCCACCAGCAGTGGAGCTGGCACCCCAGCCGTCGGTGGCCATCACCTCCCCTCCCCTCCCCTCCCCTCGGGACCCGGGACCACAAGTAAGATTGGCAACTTTAGGGGCCCCGAGGAGGGGTGTAATGCCAGGCCCCTGCAGGTGGGGGTGTTAGGGGTAATTGATCCCCACCCCCAGCCTCCGAGGCCAGGAACGGGATGGGTGCCACTGCCTGTGCCTTGCGGGTTGCAGCTCTTCCCATTGAAGTCAATGGGGAGGATTTCCCATTGACTTCAATGGGAAGATCGGAGATCTGACAATCGGGCGCCGAGAGGACCCAATTCTCAGATCTCTCAATTTTAAACCAAGAGTGGCATTATCGGCCACTCTCGGTTTAAACTGAAACTGAAAGTCCCATCGCTAGTTGTGGCAGTGACAGAAGGTCTCCCAGGTCCATGCCACCACTGTTCCTTAGGCTCTGGGACTGGCACTTCCTGTACCATGGGCAGGGCCCCGAGTCTTCTGCGCTTCTGCGATTCGCGGAATTTTCGCAGAATCCTGCCCTAGGCAGGATTATCGCAGAAACTGGGAAAATCCCCACGGAATTTCCCTTCCTTGGCGGTGAGTCAATCCAGGACCTGCTTTATTCAGGTCACAAGCCAATCAGGGGCTTGCGCAGCCTTTATAAAGCAGGTCACATCAGCACATGTCACTTATGGTCCGGAATTCACTTGAGACCGCCGCTGCCGCCGAGGGACCCAACTCCAGCCGCCGCTTCTCTGGCCGCTCCGGGATCGCCGCTGCTGCTGCTGCCGCCACTGAAGGACTCCAGCCCAACCTCCAGCTGCTGCTTCTCCAGTCGCTCGAGGGATCGACGCCGCTCCAGCATAAGGTAAGTAGGTGGTTGGGGGGGGTGTTCTCCTGGGGGGGTCGCTGCGCGCTCTGCATTTTACAGTTTGGGGGAGAGGGGGTCCCGCTGCACACTCTGCATTTTACAGTTTGGGGGGGAGGGGGTCCCGCTGTGCGCTCTGCATTTTACAGTTTGTGTGTGTAATGTGTGTGTAACATGGCAAAAACACACTTTGCCATGTGTTTTTGTGGGTGGGTTTCCTGCTTTGCCATGTGGTTTTTCTGGGTGGGTTTCCTGCTTTGCCATGTGAGTCGCAGAATTTTGCCATATGGGTCGCAGAATTTTCCATTTTGGGTCGCAGAATTTTGGAAAATATTTTGCAGAAGAATCGGGGCCCTGACCATGGGCCTGCTGCTCATTTCCCTGTATCAGTGACTGACCACCCCACTTTGGCCCTGGCCCTTACATTTCTGTAAAGTGAAGCGTGTTTGCACGAGCCAAAAGCCATGCTGCCTCATCAGGATAATCTTGCAGATATGAAGACTAAACTAGGGTGCCAGACCTGGCTTTAGGCCTAAGCAGCTGTGGTTAAAGCATGATTAGAAAGGGAAGAAATTATATTGGGGGTGGGGGATGAGATGCCCGAGAGGTTCTTGAGCATGCCCAACAGTTAAGTTTGTACCTGCCTGAGGAGGTGGTATTGAATGGCTTTCAGGACTTCTCATCTGTTTAAGTTTTGAAGCTGCTTGAGAGAGAATGTGTCCAAGAGGGGCCTGCCACTTAAGTCTCCTGTGTCTGACTTGAACCAGAAGTGAAACTAAAACATGGACTCAGCCTTGGATATCTCTCCTATCAAGCTCAATGTCATAATGCAGAAAATGCACATCTTTGTTGTGTTGATACACTTGTCAAAACCCACATGACAATGTGTTTTATTGATCTGCCGGGCACTGGATGAAAGTAATAAGTGGTGTCGTCTTGCAGCAAGGTTAGGATTAAGACCTAAAGCTTAATTCATGGAAGTTAGAATTGTACACTCCTAAATCACTTGGTGATTGTCTACATCAGAGGTAATGCTACATATTTAACATGATAGGTCACTCAAGTTAATTTGTCTCTAAAAGATTTTAAACTGAACCTCAGCTAGTTGAGGTTCACTTTACCTTGTTGGGGGCAAATATATTTGTTCTCAGACTTTAACTTCAGTATCTTAGTATTATTATTTTATTTTTGATTAAAGCACCTTTTCTCCACATGTTGTAATCATTTTGGTGATCATTTCTGAAAACCTATAGTCCAGGAGTGGGCAAATATCTAGGTAGGGTGCCCATGTCCCCTTTAAAAGAGGACACTTATGAAAAATACATGTTGCAGGACTGCATTGGTTCCAGTGCAGCACTGCACCATGTATTTTTCAGAAGCGTCCTCTTCTAAAGGGGAGGTATGGCCACCCTAGTTCCTGGGCCCAAGATTCATATCATTGTGAGCCAAAAGACACTTGGCATTGATTGTGGCTTCCCCCAATCCCGGGGACAGGGCAACATAGCTTCCTCTTTTGTCAAATATCTGCCTTGCATTAGCATCTGATCTACAATTGCAAGTCCCATCAATGACAATAAAAGCGGATTGAGAGCTTGAATCTTCCTGTGTCAGCTGCTAATCTGTAAAAGAACAAAGGCAAGATTGTCTGAATTAAAGATAAGTGCAGCTGACACAGAAAGGTCCCATTATGAAACAGTTCTTATTGCAAGTGACTTATCCCTTTTTCAGGAATGAGTCTTTGGGTTTGTTTGTTTTTTAGTCAAATGAAAAGGTTCCTTTTTTCACTTTAAGAAGGATGTTGGTTAGTTCAGGATGGAGCTACAGGCATCAAAATGAAGACTCTTTTTGATGTGCTTACTAGTACCTGTTAATAAACTAGACAGTCAGTTTAGGTGACACAATTAAAGATCTGCATGCGTAAGGGCCACCCCCTTGCTTCACAGGCAGGGGATCCAGCGGCGGCCCACCGAGGGACTTGAGCTGTTCCTTCCCCTGCCGTGGGCTCCCTGGCGGGAACCCCGGACATGTCACAGAGTTCGGGGGGTGCCCGGGCGATGCCGCAGTGGAGCAAGACTCCAGGATCTCCCCCCACGATCACGCAGAGCACGGGGGTGGGGCCAACGTGAGGGGGTGTAGAAGACACCATAAATACCGGCGCCGTGAGACACACAGCGCCAGTGATCAGAGAAAACTAGATCTCAGTAGGGGGCCAAGTGCTAGTGTGACCTTGACTTATCCTTGTTACCTTGTTGTGTCCTGTTTTCTCCTCCTTCAGTGTCAGAGTGTGAGCGTGACTGGTACAGCGCAGTGGAAGTAGTTGGTGAGTGCCCTATCCTTAGTATCTTTCCTCAATAGAGCGAGTGAGTGCGTGATTGCAAGCGCGAGCATGCATCTGCTCCCACTCTGGGGGCTCCACCCATCCCCCATCCATGTGAGTGCCCTCGCTCCCTTTCCCCCAACACCTGGGCCCCTGCCCCCCCCCCCCCATCCTCACATTGACACTGATCTCTCCATCCCTTGTGGTGTGCTTCAAGTATGTGTGGTAGGTGAGAGGGAACGCTCCAGTACCATCTGCTCGGTGCCCAATGATGATAGAGGCCTAATCTCTTGCAGATTTCAGGGCCACCACTCTATCCTGACATGCCCATTATCTAGCCACTTGCTGTGGAGCATTGGACAGAGTTGGCTCGCCTCGGGGAGTCCGCTTGCGGTTCCTTTCCCTGTTGACCCTTTACCTGTGCTTTCCTCTGGGTCTTCCCCCCCCCATCCCATGATAGTATCACCAGCAGCATATCTTTCTCTCCAAGGAAGGAGGGATCTGGAGACATGGATGTAGCTAAGGAACTTGGGGAATTAGTACGGGCAGTCAAATCCTTGGCATTGGAACTAAGGGACGTAAAAGCTAAGCAAGTCGAGTTGGAGGCAGCGGTAATGGCTGGGCCGTTGGGACTAGCCCTTGCTGTTGCCGCCCCGGCACCACCAGAACTGCAAGGGGCTGGGGCCGCTGCCTCCTGAGAAGCCAAGGCCCTGAAGATAGAGATGTTTTGGGGGGACCACCACTCATTCCAGGAGTTCCTAGCCCTATGTGAACAATTGTTTACCGTCCAGCCAACCACCTATTCTACGAATAGTCTTAAAGTGGTCTTTATCATCGGGTACCTAGGGGGAGTTGCTCTAGATTGGGCCACCAGCCTGTTAAAAGGAAAAAGCGCCAACTCTCCAATTATGCTAATTTCGTGAAAGAATTTTCCTCTGTTCGACCACCCGCATCGTGCGCGTGATGCAGAAACACAAATCATGTCCCTTAAACAAGGGAAAAGAAGCCTCACTCACTTCCAAAAACTGGCTTTGGAGCTTCAGTGGTCGGAGGATGTGCTGAAGGTTCTCTTCCAGAGAGGGATAAGTGAGGACCTGAAGGATCAGCTCGCGTTTACGGTCCTACCGGAGATGTGGGAAAAGTTGGCCACCCTCACACTCCAAATTGACGACAGGTTGGCAGAATGACGTTGGGAAAGATGGCAAGAAAACTGAGCCTAGACACACACACCCTGGTCTATCTGTCCATGTCAGAGAATCCCAAGGCTGGCAACCTGAACCAATGCAACTGGGGGCAGCAGTGGCCACCCCGGACCAGAAGTAAATCCCCTCAGCCCACTCCTCCTCGTCACTTCATCTTCAGGTTCCCCTCACTGTGATGATTACACCGTGTCGCTCCTTCGTTCTATGGGCCCTCATTGACTCCGGAGCATCTAGCAACTTCATGGACACTGGCCTCATTTGTGTTTGGTCGATCCCAATGGAGCCTAAGGCGCAGCCTGAGCCAGTCCATACTATCGACGGGTCTCTGTTGATGTCTGGTCCAATTACCACACAAACCTCCTCTCTGAAGTGCAGCATGGAGAATCACCAGGAAGTTCTCACCTTTGACATTGCATGTACTCCCTTGTTCTTTGTTGTCTTGGGGTTACCCTGGCTTCGGAAATATAATCCTCACATCTTTTGGACCCAAAACTACCTCCGGTGGTCATCGGACACTTGTCTCCACACATGTTGTGTACCACCCCCGCTGAGAGGAGCAGCGGTAATAGTTCCTGGAACGGTAGTCTTGAAACCCCTCCAGTTTCCGCCCAAATATCAAGAGTATAGTAACGTATTTAGCAAACAGTTTGCCACCATTCTGCCACCTTGTAGGGCCTATGACTGCCCGATTGACCTCCTGTCAGGGACTGAGCCCCCTTTTGGACGTATTTACGCTCTATCTACACCTGAACTAGAGACGCTTTGCCTCTATTTAGATGACGTCTTATAGAATGTGTTCATTCGCCACTCTTGCTCCCCTGCAGGGGCACCAATTTTTTTCTACCGAAGAAGGATGGGGGCCTCCACCCCTGTATTGATTATCGCGGCCTCAACAACATCACAATAAAGAACCACTACCCTCTACCCCTGATCCTAGAACTCTTAAATCGATTACAAGGAGCTATCATCTTTACAAAACTTGACCGACGGGGAGCATATAATCTCATTCGGGTCCGGAAGGGAGATGAATTGAACACTGCCTTCTGGACCCGGTATGGACATTTCAAATACTTAGTGATGCCGTTTGGCCTGGCTAACGCACTGGCCATGCTTCAGCATTTTATAAATGACATTCTTCGAGACCTTTTGGGTGTATTTGTGATCGCCTATCTTGAAGACATTCTAATCTACTCCACCACTTGGCAACAGCACATCAAACACGTCTGTAGAGTCCTCCAACACCTCCGTATACATAAATTATACTGCAAGTTAGAGAAATGTGCTTTTCACCTTACAGCGGTGGCCTTCCTAGGATTCGTCATCATGTCTACCGGAATTAAAATGGATCCACACAAGGTGGAGGCAATCCAGCAATGGCCCCCACCCAAGGCAGTCAAACCTCTTCAACGATTCCTTGGCAGCAACAATTATTATTGTCAGTATATCCCCAACTATGCCGAGATCACCACGCCCTTGATGCACCTGTTGAAGAAAAACCAAGAATGCACATGGCACCCGGAGCAGCAGCATAGCTTCCGCTATTTAAAGGAGGCATTTATGTCTGCACCTCTTCTCCACCTTGATTTTTGACGACCCTTTCAAGTAGAAGCGGATGCCTCCAACAAGGCCCTTGGAGCCTTCCTCTCCCAAGAAGCCCCCACCAGCAACCTCATGTTACCCTGTGCATACTATTCCCAACAGCTAAGCCCGGCTGAACAAAACTACATGATCATCGACCGAGAATTACTTGCAATTAAAGCTGCGTTTGAAACATGGCGACATTATCTAGAAGGAGCCAGGCATCCTGTTACTGTCATAAGAACCTTACTTATGGATCATAAGAACCTTGCTTACCTACAAACGGGACAAATCACCAATGCCAGGCATGCCCGTTGGGCACTCTTTTTCGCACGCTTCCCCTTTGTGATCCGTTATCGCCCCGACAAACTCAGTGTCTTAGCAGACGCCCTGTCACGATACCATGAAGGAGGCTACAAGGAAAAGACTCGGCAAGGTCCCATCCTAAATTAAAAGGTCTTCGCTACCACCTGTTTGGAGGCCATGGCGGAATGGATGTGGCAGAGCAGACTGAAGCTCAACCCCGATAAGACGGAGGTGATGGTAGTGGGGAGAGCGAGGGAGGTGTTGGCCCACCTGATTTGGGGGGGTTCACCCTCCTGTAGCTCAACAGGTCTGGAGTCTGGGGGTGGTGCTGGACATGGATCTCTGCCTGGAGCAGCAGGTAGAGGGGGTGGCGAAGGCTGCCTTCCGCCAGTTGTATCTGGTGCGGAGGTTGCGTCCGTACGTCTCTGGCCCGGACCTGGACTCCCTCGTCCATGCCTTCATCACCTCGAGGCTGGACTACTGCAACGCGCTCTACGTGGGGCTGTCCTTGTTCCTGGTTCGGAGGCTGAAGCTAGTGCCGAATGCGGCGGCCTGCCTCCTTTCGGGGACGGGTCGCTGGGACCACATAACACCTGTGCTCCAGGCTCTGTACCGGCTGCCAATAGTGTGCCAAGCCAGGTTCAAGGTGTTGGTGTTGATTTATAAGGCCCTTTACGGTCTCAGCCCCTCATACCTCAGGGATCGCCTCGCCCTCCGCACCCCAGAGCGGCTCCTTCGGTCTGCTGGGGGTGCCTTCTTGGAGGTCCCCCGTGTTAAGCGGGGGGGCCACAATGGAGAGGGCATTCTAGGTGGCCGTGCCGCGCCTTTGGAATTCCCTCCTGGAGGAAGCTCGCCTGGCCCTGAGCCTTTTAACATTCCGGTGAGTTTGTAAAACCTGGCTGTTCGCCCATGCCTTTGGGGAGGGTGGAAGGGTGAGTTAATGGGTTTTTATCCTCCTACCCTTCTTTATTGTTCTTTATATTTTCTTGTTGTCCTTTCCCTGTTTTATTTGTGAGATTTTTATAACTGTTTTAAATGTTTTTAAAAGATATTTTATCTTGAAATTTGTTCGCCGCCCCGAGCTGCTTTCAAGAGGGGCGGGGTATAAATATATTAAATAAAATAAATAAATCCCGGGAATGCCTTGTACATGCCATGGCCCAGGAACTGCATCTGCCCAAGGATCCGTCCTATCTGGACAACATCGGACTACTAAAGAAACAAGGCCTTATAGTCATTCCCCTTTCATGCTATTCACACCGTTCTAGGGGCCCACCATGATGCCCCATTAGCCGGGCATCCAGGATGGGATTGGACCTGCTGTCTCATTCAGTGGGTCTTCTGGCGGCTGTCCCTCATCCAGGACATCCAGCGCTACATTATCAGCTGTGCCACCTGCGCCTAAACCAAGACCCCCAGACAGGCCCCGGGGGGCCTATTGAAACTTGTCGAACCACCCCAAGGACCGTGGCAACGAGTAGGCATCAATTTTTATAATGGAACTGCCCCCTTCATGAGGATGCACTACAGTATGCGTGTTTGTGGACCATTTCACCAAAATGGCCCACTTCATTGCCTGTAAGAGACTTCACATGGTGCCTCTCATGGCACTTCCTTTCATCCGCCATATTGTACAGCTGCACAGTTGGTCACTGGAACTCGTAAGTGCTCATGGGTCTCAGTTCGTCTCTCATTTCTGGAAAGCCCTCTTTACCGCCTTATATGTACAGCTGAAACCAACTACCTCCTATCACCCACAAGCAAACGGCCAAGTGGAAAGAGTCAACCAAGACTTTGAACAGTACCTTCATTGCTATGTCAACTATCTCCAGGATGACTGGTACACCTGACTGCCACTGTCCGAGTTTGCACACAACAATGCGCCCAATGCCTCTCTTGGCAAATCTCCTTTTCATATCACCTATGGGTTTCACTTCCCCCCACCCCCTGCACCTGACATCCTGGCTGCCCAAGTACCCGCAGGAGGGAGTCTAGTGCATCATATTCAACGAGCCCAAGCCCTTGCCAAGACAACACTAGCACAATCCCACCAACGTTATAAAGAAAACGCGGACAAGCATCGATGGCTAGTGGCCCCCCCTTCATCCTGGAGACTATGTATGGACAGACAAACGATGCTACCCTTCCACACGCCCCTTCAAAAAACTCAACGACAGGTTTTTTGAGCCATACCCAATAGAAAAACATCTCAACGAAGTTACCTTCATGGTGCGCTTACCCCCGAACCTCCAGATCGACCCGATGTTTCATGTCTCCCTCTTGAAAAAGGTAGAGGCCACCAACTGCCCTCTGCCCACGACCCCGACTTCTGCGCCCATGCCCCCCGAAAACCAAGGTTATGAAGTTAAGGTGATCCTCAATGCAAAATTGTACCAGGGGCGCCTTCGCTACCTCATTGACTGGGCGGAATTTGGTCATGACAACTGCTCATGGGAACCCGCGAACCAAGTTCAAGCCCCTCGCCTCATACGCCTGTTCCATTGGCGGCACCCGGAGAAGCCAGGACCCCACTGGGGCCTTGTCCGGGGAGCTTGCGGGGGGGTACTGTGGGGGGTACTCTTCACGGGTGGGAGCTCCGGTGATGGGGGGCCCCAGCCCGCCGAGGGGCTTTATCCATTGTTCCTTCCCCTGCCGCGGGCTCCCTGGTGGAGACCCCGGGCACATCAGAGTCCAGGGGGTGCCCGGGCAACGCCGCAGCGGAGCGAGGCCCCAGGACCTCCCCTCCGTCCCTCCAGTCACGCAGAGCCTTTGCACTACTCTCTGCCACTGCAGGCGCAGCGAGGGGGTGTGGCAGACACCATAAATGCTGGCACCGTGAGACACACGGTGCCAGTGATCAGAGAAGACTGGCTCCCTACTGAGAGCTAAATGCAAGTGTGACCCTGACTTATCCTTGTTACCTTGTTGTTGTGTCCTGTTTTCCCCTCCTTCCATGTCAAAGTGTGAGCGTAACCGGTACAGTGCAGCGAAAGTAGTTGGTGAGTGCCCTATCCTTAGTATCTTTCCACAATAAAGCGAGTGAGTGTGTGATTGTGAGAGCGAGTGAGTGCACATCTGCTCCCCCTCCGGGGGCTCCACCCGTCCCCCATCCGTGAGAGTGCCCGTGCTCCCTTTCCCCTGACACCTGGGCCCCTGCCCCCCCCCCCCCAGTCCTCACATTGACACTGATCTTTCCATCCCTTGTGGTGTGCTTCAAGTACATGTGATGGGTGAGAGGTGAGAGGGAACACTCCAGTACCATCTGCTCAGCACCCAATGATGATAGAGGCCTAATCTCTTGCAGATTTCAGGGCCACCACTCTATCCTGACGGGCCCATTACCTAGCCACTTGCCATGGAGCGTTGGACGGAGTTGGCTCGCCTCGGGGAGTCCACTTGGGGTTCCTTTCCCTGTTGACCCTTTACCTGTGCTTTCCTCTGGGTCTTCCCCTCCCCGTGACAGCATGATAAAGATACTAGCTACAATCCACTTACTCTAGAGTAAGTGTCTTCTGGTTCGCAGATACCATGTTTAAAACAGAGGCTTGCCCTGTGTCTTGAACTAAAGTCTTCCCTCAAGTCAATCGTTGTCTTTCTCTGGAGGAAATGGGTGGTATGTATATAGGATGACGTGCTTAAGATTTTTTGGGGGTGGGGGAGGAAAGAAAAGTTATACTTATGACGGAACCATTTTGGTAACCATTATTGTTTAATCAATAGGGATTTGTGGTTCAGGGGTGTGTTCAGGCATGCTGTGCTAATTCCAAATTAAATATTTAGTGTTGTTGCAATCTATTACGAGTATCATGACATTTCCCCCCCTGCAAATATACTATGGCTTGTCTTCTAAATCTGGAGTTCTGTATTTGTTCACTTTTAGTTGTGTGTTAAAATGTTGTTAGCCGCCCCGAGATGCTTGTAGCAGGAGGGGGCGGCATATAATTTTGAATAATAAATAAATAAATAATATAACATTAAAGCCTGAAATGGTATTGGTGCCCTCATTCTGCTAAAGGCTATAGGTATTTGCTCTTGCCCTAAAGCAATGGTTCTCATCCTTTTTGTGGACAAGACCCATCAAAACATTTTTAAAGAAACAAAAAAGGGGCTGATTCTGGGGAATCAACTCTGATGCAGCTAACAGTACAGGACTAAAAGACACAGTGGCCTCCTCTGCAGCCCTTACTGGAGCTTGGACTTCCCCCACAGGCTGTGAGGGTGGGAGGTGTGCAAGCTGTTGAACAAGCACTGGGGAGGGACGGTTTCAGACATGGCCCCTCCGCACATATTTGGGCTGCAGGGGGGAATGCGTACCCAGAATATACACAGGGATCGGCCGGTCTGAAAGGCCCCGGCAAAGTCACGTGGGATACAGAGCTTGATCTCCCGCTCTGCATCCCATGTGTCTCTGCCAGCAAAGCTTCACAGGGGGGCTTTCAGATCGGCTGATTCCCGCACATATTCAGGCTGTGTATTCCGCCCCTCCGCCCCAAATATGCGTGGGGGGGGCATGTCTGAAAGTGGCCTGAAAGGCCCTCCCACGCTTGGCGTTGCCAGCATAGATGCACAGGGATGCAGAGCAGGAACTGAAATTCTGCATCCCGCACAGCTTTGCCGGGGCCTTTCAGACTAGCCGACCCCTGCGCATATTCAGGCTGCGCACTTCCCCCCACCCCCAGCAGCCCAAATATGCATACCTATCCCATGAACTTTTTTATGAATAATTTTTCTTTTGTCTTAAGGAATGAAATTCAAGCTGTATCGCATATACTTTGCATTAAATGTCCCGCAAAATTAAGGAAAGCTTCTCTTATCACTCTAAGAACAGTGTTGGAAATTCTGAAGAGAGGTTGTAAGGCTAAAGAGGAGCTTAACTCGGGATGAGCACTTCTCTGAATCAAATGATTGGATTATACCAGTGTGATGTTGTTTTTTCCATTGTCAAATGTTGAACAAAGGTTTATTTTGTGCCAGTCCCTATACTTTAAAAATAAATAAATGTTATTAATTAAAATTCAAATACGTATTATAGTACCAATACCATTTCTCATACAATTTCATACTAGTGGTCCTGGGGGATTTTAACATCCACACTGACACCAATCTTGGAGGAGCGAGGCATGAGTTCATGGCCTCCATGACAACCATGGGCCTGTCCCAAATCATCTGTGGCCCCACACATGAGGAGGGACATACACTGGATTTGGTTTTCTGCACCGGCCTTGAGGCGGGGGGTCAGTTAGTAGGAGTTAAGGCTGTAGAGCCTTTGTCATGGTCTGACCATTACCTCCTTAAGACGTGCATCCTGGC
>QEPC01006374.1:393108-465056 GCA_003113815.1 Sphenodon punctatus
GCCCCCCATCCCATATAGAGAGATAGATATAGATAGAGAGATAGGTTAGGGATAGTAGTTGTAGGAGCTAGCTTAGTGATAGAGATAGCGTTAGTGATTTAGTTTTAGTGTTTGTAGGAGTAGGCCTGTGTACTTACTAGACAATCCATTTAGTTCATAGCATTTAGAATAGTTAATAGCAGTTAGATTTAGTGTAGATAGATATATATAATATTAGATTAAAAAAAAAATTTAAAAACCCCAAATAAAAACAAAAAAAACAAATAAAAAACAAAAGAAAACCATATAAACCCAATAAAAAACCAAAAAAACATATAAAAAACAAAAAAACACCCATAACATCATTTACCGAACGGCCGAACTGAATGGCCGAACCCGAACCTGGCGAACTAACCGAACTGCCGAACCGAACGGACAAACCGAATGCAGCCGAACCGAACGGACGAACCCGAACTGTGATCTGTTCGCCCATCCCTAATGAGGCCACTTTGAAAATGAGTACAAACTCTTGAGGGCTGCAAGATGTTTGAGGTGGAGGTGTACTCAGGAAAAGGAGGGTCCAGATTATGGATTTGTCCACCATGGCCTGGCTTAGCTACAAGATTCACACTGTGAATCACAACTGACACAGTATACCTAGCGTGGCATTCCCATAAACACAGCAGCAGACTTTTCCTTCACTGCAAAAAGGGGGCTGCAATCAGTATATTGCCTCCTTTCTGCCTCTTACAAACACTAAAAGAGCTAATTAATAAACCTTTCTCTATAACACACTTAACCCCCTCGAGATTGAAATAAACCTTCACGTTCTTAATAGGTTTTTTTCATCCTTGAGGAGGTGAAGTGTGTTAGAGATTTGTATTTATTAATTTCTTGTTTTTAAGGTCTATTTGAGTTTTGATAGGGTGGCCAGTTGGTTAATATTAAGTTGTTTTATATTGTTAAATGGTGATTTACCCCTCAAAAGGTCACTCATTGACATGATTTACTATTTTAGATTATCACTGTTGAATAAAGCTCTGAAGAAGACCAATCATTGGTCAAAACATATTAGTGTCGCATAATGTTTTTTGAAGATTGAGTTGTGTGAATACCAAGAAGAATTTTTGACATTATTTGATAAACCTTGGATCCTATTTGAAAAATTAGCTCTTCTTTTGAGTACATATGTTGGATTTGTATTGTGGACTGGCTTTCTTAACATTCTATATAGAATGATATACATTTTTTAAAAATATATTCGTTTGTTTAGTTTCTAGATGTAGTCCCACCACAGTCTTGGAATTCACTGACTGGCAATTCCTTTCCTAGCATGCCCCTTGTAACTGTTTCTCTGCAAAGGACAACGCAATTGCCGTGGTTGCCTCTTCTGCACACTGGCATCTAAATTCAGGCATTTTCTGCAGTGGAGGAAAAAGTCTGCTGCTACATTTATGGGAGTGCAACACTAGGTATACTGCCAGTTGTGATTTGTGATTCACAGTGTGAATGTTGTAGCTAAGCCAGGCCATTGCCACAGTCAGGGGGCTCATCAAAATGTTGACACTGACTTTTGGCTCTTCTCTAGCTGACTGAATTCCTATTCTGTCCAGTTCAAACACTACAAAAACAAATTATGGGTTCTTTTAAATAAAATATTCAATGAGTAAAAAACATTATTTGGATAATATTTCTAGGAGATCTTAATACTGGTGATTTCCCACAAGTACTATCATTCACAAACTTTGGTCGCTTAACAAGCATATCAATACTTTTTCCAAATTTGGGTTACTTAAAGGTGATCTGCAATTGTGAAAAAACTAGTCCCTGGTCTAGTTCTTGCCTTCTTCTGAAGCCTAAATAGGGATGCTAGCAGCATTCAACAGAGCTGAAAAACATTGGTCTAAGAGAAGACTTTGGAAAAAGAGAGAGAGAATATGTTAAATACTTTACTTTAAGTAATTCCGGTTGACAGTTGCTTAATGAATGTGTACAGAATGTCCCTACTAACCAGATGGCAGAGAGGTCATTTAGCACAAAAAAGCACTTTCTTTCTTTCTTTCTTTCTTTCTTTCTTTACTTCTGAAGATGTCCCAAAATGTAGCAGATCAGATGTTTAATGAATTCTCTGCTATCCGATTCTGCAGTGTGCTAGACATATGCCGGAATATTTTCGGCAGTCTACAAGAGCTATCACACTTCAGATACACGTGTGTGGGTGTTTGTATGTCGCCTTCTCCTTCTACCTGCCTCTGTGTCAATCACCTCTGCCCAAGCTCTGCTGTCTTATTAGTGAGGACGTTCAGAATGTGACTTCTGTATGTGATTCAACTCCTCTCATTCGGTCTTCACTTCAGCACTATGGTAGTACTAACACTTCATTCAAAAGGATGTTCTTTCTATATTGGGGAGGACAGTAGTAACATATCGTCAGAAATCACTTTATGAGAAACTTCTACCAGTCTCAACAGCTCACTTAGGGTTGATATTCTGTATTCTATACAAATATCTTAAGAATATACTTTTATTTAAGTGAAATAGTTGCTTATATCATGAAAATGAAAAGGGAATTAAATTGCAAGACTAAAACTTGGAATGACTCTTGAGAAGTTAAATCCAGCATTGCCTAGGAAAAAATCTGGTTCTTGTTCTGAATGAAATTATAGGGTGAAAACAGACATGATGCTAACAACCCTTTAACCACCCTTGGTGTTTATTTATGCATGTTTCAGGGCTGTATTGGTACCCTATGCACCCCTGAAACATGCATAAATAACCACCAAGGGTTATTTATGCAAGGGTGGTTAAAGGGTGGTTAGTGTCATGTCTGTTTTCACCCATAGAAACAAACTCATTTCCTAATAGTGTTCAATATAGAGATTACCTAGGGTGTTTTCAGATGTTACGAGATCACAGTCAACCACGGAGAACCACACTCAACCCCACGGCGGGCCAAAGGGCCCCGAATGTCTGTTCGGCAGGCGCCAGATGTTCATCACAGACAATCCCCAGCAGGGGACAAAATTAACCACCCTTCTGGAGCTCTGGCCTGGACCATCTCCGAAAGGGTGGTCAAAGCAATTCTCACCGGGAAACAACAAAACGTAACGTCTGAATGGCAACCACTGGCAGGAATCAAGCAAAATGATTCCCAGCTGGGGACAACGCATGCAGCATCGCTGCCAGGCAACGAGCAACAACACAGACTGGGGAGGGAGATTTAAAGGGCACACAGCAGCAGGGGGATGTGGCAGGATGGAGTGAGGCAGAAGGGAGAGGAGAGCGGAGGGTGAACGTGCAAGGGAGGTGGAGGTGGAGGAGGCGCAGGCGCAGGCAGTGGAGGTGGTCATGCTGCACATGGAGACGGTGGAGGGAGAGCGAGCAGCAGCAGCAGCAGCAGCCAGGACAGGCTGCCCCGGAGACGACAACCGGCCCGGAAATGGGTAAGGCGAGTGGGGAGGAGAGGCACAGGGGCACCAAGGGGGGGCAGGGTGGCAGGTGGGGGGACGGGGAGGGCTGTGTGGATGAGGCAACCCGGCAACTAACCCCCCCCTTATGACCCACAGACATGGAAATGGGCCCGGGAGTCCGAGCCCTAAGAGGAGACGGGCGGAGGGCATGCGGAGGAGGAGGAGCAGGAGGAGGAAGAGCAGGACCAGGAGGGCCCACGCAGGAGACGACCATACCACCGAGGGGAGCAATGGGGGGGCACAGGGAAACCCAGGACTTCATCAGGATCTGGGGGACCCTGGAGCACCAGCTGGAGCTAGCCATGAACCACAGGAATGAGCACGTGTTCCAGGAGATTGTGAGGGACATGGAGGCAGCGGGGCACCACAGGACAGTGGCCCAGTACCGCTCCAAGGTCAAGGAGCTCAAGAGTGGGTAGAAGGCCATTAAGGATAAAAAACCGGCTGTCTGGGCACAGAACCCGGACTGCCCCCTACTATGACGGCCTAGACCGCATCCTTCACATGAAGGGATCCATTGTTGCCCCGCACCTCGTGGGGAGTGCCGTGGTCCAGGGCAGGGAATGGGCTGAGGTACCCCCTCCCCCTCACCATCCGTGGGAAGGCACTAGCTCAAGGGGCCCCACCCACCCAAGAGGAACACCCCGGGACCTCGGGGACCAGCAGGCCCCCCTCACGCCCCAGCCCCAAGAGCCCCCACCTAATGTCTGACATGGGGGGATCTGAGGCCAGCACTCAGGTCGCACCCAGCCAGGAGACACAGGGGGACCACAGCAACACAGAGGGGCTGGCATTGGAGGGATCGGACACCGACATTGGGGGTGAGCAAGCAGGGGGGGGGGCGGACCAGAGGAAATGGACCGAGGGGGGAAAGGGACACACCAGCCATGGGGCTGCCCCCAGCAACCCCTGACACCCCAGACCAGGGAAAGTGGGCTGGGGGGCCACCAGGGGACACGTGCCGCCCACACCCACCCCAACCATCCCATATCTTCACAGGTCATGGCATGCCCCAACACCCGTAATGGGCAGGCATGGGGGACGGTGGTGAGCAGCCCCAGGAGCAGCCAGAGGTCCCAGGTGAGGCCACCTGACGAGTGGCTGGAGAGGGAACAGGGGGTCCAGGAAGGGGAACCCAGCCCATGTGGTGTGGGGGAGAGGGGCCCCAGATGCAGGGGGCCTCTGGGGGAAGACCCCCCAGCTGCGGCACAGGACGCGGGGAAGGCGGGTGGCTGGGGCGCCTAACCAACCCCTACCAACCAGATCGCAGCAAGCCGGCCCCATGCCCCTGGCGCTGCGGATGAGGGAGCACCGGGCACGGGTATAGTGCCAGAGGGAGGAGCAGGTGGAGGACATAATACACACCACCACAGAGCAGGGCAAGCAGATGATCACAGCCATCAACCGCATGGAGGTCTGGATGCACGAGGTCGGTGTGCGAACGATACCACTCTGTGCAGACTGACCACCAACAGGGCCGTACAACAAGTGGAGGCCAGGGACTGGAGGCTGCAGGCGGAGGTGTGCCTCGAACGGAGGTGGGAGCGCCGGGATCACAGCAGGCAGGTGGAGGCGTTTGGGCGGCTAGAACAGGCCACTGACCAGATGGTGATGGAGCACTCTGCCAAGATGGACCGGTCCCATGACATTGGTACCTCGCTGCTCCTGCACGCAGGGACCATGAGCGCATATGTGATGGCTGTCGCCCCGCTGGGCAACCTGCCTACCCTGGCCCTCATGCTGGGCCCCTCAGTGCCCCCCCATCTCCGCCACCCCCCCAGCTGCCAGCACAGCCGCTGGGCCCACGCATCTGCCTTCCAGTCCTTGTAGGCCTCCAGAGGGAGCAGCTGCCCAGCAGGGCCCCTCCAGCCCCGGGTCCGCCTGCCCTCCCAACAACGCCTGCCCCTCAGGACACTGAGGCATCCCAGGACACTGTCGGGGACATGGACAGCGGGGAGGAGGGGAGCTCCCAGAGCTCCACAGTGGCCACAAGGTGGCCAAGAGGGAGACCCAGGAGACGTGGGGGAAGGGGGCGAGCGGCCTGAGGGGGAAGGGACAGCACTGGGTGGTGGTGGGGTGAACTGTAGGCGGTAAGCACAATAAATACATGGGCACCACAGTCACAGTCTTGTCTCTGTTCATGGGCCCGGGGCTGGGGGCGGTTGGGCATCCAGGGGCACGCCCAGGGAGCTGGTGGGGGACCCGGAGTGGTGGGGGCGGTGGTGTGCGGCCTCATGTCTCGGCCTCCCAGCTGATGCACCTAGCCAGGACAGCACGGATGCGCTTAGTGTACTGGTACTCCCGTGGGTTCTTAGCATTCAGATAGAGAGGCATGGGGCCGGGAGGGTGCCGGGGCACGGGGTAGTCAAGGGCAGCCCCATCGGACTCGCACATGTTGTGCAGCACACAACAGGCTCTGATCACAAGGGCCAAGGTCTCCACCGTTAGGTCCAGCTGGCCCACGAGACACCTCCAACACTGCTTGAGGGTCCCGAAGGCCCTCTCAACCACGGTCCTGTGTGCACACAGGCAGGTATTGTACAGCACCTCAACAGGGTTCCTGGTGACGGGGTATGCCTTCATCAGCCACCGGGTGAGGGGATAGGCCAGGTCCCCCAGGATGCAGGGGGGCATCAGCACCCCCTCGATCCAGGTCATTCCCATGTCCGCGAAGTCCCTGTGGTACATCCGGGCATAGAAAGGAGAGTTGGTCATGATCCGGGCATCATGGCTGCACCTGGAGTGGCCCGTGTATATGTCTATGAACCATCCCTGGTGGTCCATGACTGCTTGCAGCTGCAGGGAGTGGTATCCGTGTCGGTTGACATATTCCGAGGCCTCCCCATTGGATGGGCGGTGGATTTCAATGTGGGTGCCGTCCACAGCGCCCATGCAGTTGGGGAACCCTCCAGCCGTGAAGCCAACCGTCACGGCCTCCTGGTCCACCAGCTGGATCGCTTGGTCCAGGAGCACGCCCTCCACCACCTCACAGATGTCTCGCAGGATCCCTGCGACGGTGCTCACCCTGACGCCGAAGTGCTGCGAGACAGACTGGCAGGAGTCGGGTGTTGCAAGGGCCCAGAACCCGATGGCCACCCGCTGGACCCTGGGAATGGGGGCCCGCATGGGGGTGTGCTGCCGCTCCAGTCAGGGGCTTAGCAGCTCCACGAGCTGCAGGAGGTTGCGCCTGTCCATCTGAAAGTGTGCTCTCCAGGCGGCTTTGTCCCACTGAGCCATTGCCCTGGCCACCACCCCTGTGCATGCTCCATGACTCATACCCGCCGAGCAATGGGCATAATCAGCTCAGCAGTGTGGCCCATGGTCACCCTCCAGCACTGGAGCCAGCCAGCCGCCTCGCGGAGCACAGTAGCCCACTCCTGTGTGTGGAGGAGGGCCTCGCTGGCCACTCCGGACACCCATGGTGGGCTCTCCGGGCCCTAGCCATGCTCCTTGCCATGCACACCTGCAGCTGGACAGCCAGGTGCACCTCTGCGGTCTGGATGCACGAGGTCGGTGTGCGAACAATACCACTCTGCGCAGACTGCTAGGTGCATCCTGCGGGCACCCAGCTGTCCCAGCTTCATGCTGGGACATGGAGTGGGTGGGAGCCGCACCCGTTATAGGCTGGGGCATGTGTGGCCCCACCCCCAGGTTGCAACCTGGCAACCGGGTGGGGGGCCCCGGGTTGCCTCTGTCCCCACCCCCCCGGCCGGCTGGCCTAGCTCATGCAGGGTGACCGGGGCAGCAGTGGGAGCCCCAATGCGCACACCTGCGGTCCCTGCACAGGGTCTGGCGCATGGACTAGCCTGCGCCCGGGTGTGCAGGCAGCAGCAGCTGCATTCCTGCTGTCATCACCTCCCACCTCTCTGTGTTGGATGCTTGTTGTCCTCGCTGCCCTGATTAGTGTGTAGGCTGTTCTGTATGTGTGCTTGGTTCCAGAAGCTGTGCTGGGTCCGCACCCCATGCCTCGTTCGTTTGCTGTGCCATGTTGTGGCCTCTGGCCTTATTTCTTGGCCTTGGAGCTCCACTGCTTCCCCTCCTGTCCCTCCAGGGATTGTGGGGCCCCTCTTTCCTTGCATTTAGTATCATCCACTTGCTGGACCATGGATGACAGCGCTTCCCCAGGGCTTGCGGGCTCCACTGCCCCTGGCATCCCCCATAGCTGGACCTTCCACGAGACCATGGCCCTGTGTGACCTGTTGCATTCCCCGGCCGTGCAATTCCTCCTAAGCTGCCCGGACAGCCTCACAGGTGCCTATGTGAGTCTGAGCTCTGGCCTGCGCTACTTTGACTATGAGACGAGCGCCTGCAATTGCCAGCTGCATGCGGAGATGCTGGGCCTGTGTCCGTTTCCCGATGGGCGCATCCCGGAGATGAGGTGCTCGCATGTGGGGTGGTCATCAGTAGAGACCGTGTCTGCTCTCTCTGTGTGCAGGCTGGCCACCTACATGGCCTGTTTGGTGGAGGGGGGCCCTGCCCTCGCCATGTCCTCCTTTGGATGTGTTCATGGGGCCCTTCAGTACCAGCGGTTGCGTGGGGCAGTCTATCACCAGCTGTTGGAACTCGGTCACCTTCCATGGCACCCAGCTGCTGACTATGGCTTGTCGGAGCCCACCGGGGCGCAGCTGACGGCGCTGGCTGGTGTGTGGTCCCGATCCGATGTTCAGGTGGGGCTCGCCATGCAGGATCCCTTTGAGACGTACTACCTCGTCGCCCACCACATGTCAGCGCTGGGATACCATCGGGGCATGCTCCAGTGGCCCCACTTCGTTCACCCAGCCCCGAGCCCCTTTGTGGCCCCTGCAGCTGGCTGTGAGGCCCCCTGTGCCTTCTGGGCCCTGGATGCTGGCCCCGCTGTGAGCTCCCACCTCTGCCCTGACACCATGGGTCGCTGCCACTTCCGCCATGCTGTCCGAGCCTTGCTCCTGTGCTGGCTGGTTCCTGGGGTTCCGCTGCCCCTGCCTGTGCCTCTGGTCCCCCTCCACGGTACCCCCTGTCCTCCTCTGCAACCGATGTTCCCCTCCATGGCTGCCTTCTCCTGTGGCTGTGTCCTGATCTCCGAGCCGGCTCCCAGCACCCCGCAGGGCCGGCCCCAGGCATGTGCCACATGTGTGGCCACACATGGCCCCACAGCTAGCTGGGGCCCCGCACTTGCCTGGCTGGGGATCAGGCTCCAGCCAGCTTCTCCCCCAATAAGGTTGTCTTCCTTCCCTCCATGGCTCCAGACCCCACCCCTCACCTGCCTCTCCCTGATAGTAGTTGCAGCAGCAGCAGCGGGGACACGATTGGGCTGGGAGATAACGCTGTTTGTTTACAAACAGCTCCTGCCCACCTACTGATCAGAAGGTTGCTACCTTGCAAAGAATGTTCTTTGAGATGGCTCCAACCATTTTCACAACTGGGTTCTGCATGCTCACCCTATTCAAATATTAGACCACGTGATGGTCTCGAGCTTCTCTAGTATGAAAAGTCCTGACTCTCCTCCCTCAGAATGACAGTTCCTTCCAACCCTTTCTAGAAATAAAAGAAAAGAATTCCATGCAGGGCTGGAAGGGTGGTTGTTGAGAGAATGTTTGGAGCCATCTCAAAGAACCTTGTTTGCAAAGTAGCAACCTTCTGTTCTTCTTCGAGTAGCTCCTCACATGCTATTTTTATATGGCTCCACCAGGTAGGGAGTCCGTGGGCAAGCCAGTGCATGGATGGGGCATGAACATGGCTGCACACGCATCCCCACTCACCCACCACTCATCTACACCCACATAGTAACCACCGTTTCCCCCGGTTGCTCCTTGCGTGGGGACGAGTGGGGTGTGTGTGTGTGAGTGGGGATGCGTGTTAGGTGGGCATGCACGTACCCCCACTCACCATGGGTATGTGCACCACATTGTGCACATGGGGCTCCCCCACCCATGAACACACAGAAAGGGCCACATTCTCACAACTNGCCATTGCCCTGGCCACCACCCCTGTGCATGCTCCATGACTCATACCCGCCGAGCAATGGGCATAATCAGCTCAGCAGTGTGGCCCATGGTCACCGCGGAGCACAGTAGCCCACTCCTGTGTGTGGAGGAGGGCCTCGCTGGCCACTCCGGACACCCATGGTGGGCTCTCCGGGCCCTAGCCATGCTCCTTGCCATGCACACCTGCAGCTGGACAGCCAGGTGCACCTCTGCGGTCTGGATGCACGAGGTCGGTGTGCGAACAATACCACTCTGCGCAGACTGCTAGGTGCATCCTGCGGGCACCCAGCTGTCCCAGCTTCATGCTGGGACATGGAGTGGGTGGGAGCCGCACCCGTTATAGGCTGGGGCATGTGTGGCCCCACCCCCAGGTTGCAACCTGGCAACCGGGTGGGGGGCCCCGGGTTGCCTCTGTCCCCACCCCCCCGGCCGGCTGGCCTAGCTCATGCAGGGTGACCGGGGCAGCAGTGGGAGCCCCAATGCGCACACCTGCGGTCCCTGCACAGGGTCTGGCGCATGGACTAGCCTGCGCCCGGGTGTGCAGGCAGCAGCAGCTGCATTCCTGCTGTCATCACCTCCCACCTCTCTGTGTTGGATGCTTGTTGTCCTCGCTGCCCTGATTAGTGTGTAGGCTGTTCTGTATGTGTGCTTGGTTCCAGAAGCTGTGCTGGGTCCGCACCCCATGCCTCGTTCGTTTGCTGTGCCATGTTGTGGCCTCTGGCCTTATTTCTTGGCCTTGGAGCTCCACTGCTTCCCCTCCTGTCCCTCCAGGGATTGTGGGGCCCCTCTTTCCTTGCATTTAGTATCATCCACTTGCTGGACCATGGATGACAGCGCTTCCCCAGGGCTTGCGGGCTCCACTGCCCCTGGCATCCCCCATAGCTGGACCTTCCACGAGACCATGGCCCTGTGTGACCTGTTGCATTCCCCGGCCGTGCAATTCCTCCTAAGCTGCCCGGACAGCCTCACAGGTGCCTATGTGAGTCTGAGCTCTGGCCTGCGCTACTTTGACTATGAGACGAGCGCCTGCAATTGCCAGCTGCATGCGGAGATGCTGGGCCTGTGTCCGTTTCCCGATGGGCGCATCCCGGAGATGAGGTGCTCGCATGTGGGGTGGTCATCAGTAGAGACCGTGTCTGCTCTCTCTGTGTGCAGGCTGGCCACCTACATGGCCTGTTTGGTGGAGGGGGGCCCTGCCCTCGCCATGTCCTCCTTTGGATGTGTTCATGGGGCCCTTCAGTACCAGCGGTTGCGTGGGGCAGTCTATCACCAGCTGTTGGAACTCGGTCACCTTCCATGGCACCCAGCTGCTGACTATGGCTTGTCGGAGCCCACCGGGGCGCAGCTGACGGCGCTGGCTGGTGTGTGGTCCCGATCCGATGTTCAGGTGGGGCTCGCCATGCAGGATCCCTTTGAGACGTACTACCTCGTCGCCCACCACATGTCAGCGCTGGGATACCATCGGGGCATGCTCCAGTGGCCCCACTTCGTTCACCCAGCCCCGAGCCCCTTTGTGGCCCCTGCAGCTGGCTGTGAGGCCCCCTGTGCCTTCTGGGCCCTGGATGCTGGCCCCGCTGTGAGCTCCCACCTCTGCCCTGACACCATGGGTCGCTGCCACTTCCGCCATGCTGTCCGAGCCTTGCTCCTGTGCTGGCTGGTTCCTGGGGTTCCGCTGCCCCTGCCTGTGCCTCTGGTCCCCCTCCACGGTACCCCCTGTCCTCCTCTGCAACCGATGTTCCCCTCCATGGCTGCCTTCTCCTGTGGCTGTGTCCTGATCTCCGAGCCGGCTCCCAGCACCCCGCAGGGCCGGCCCCAGGCATGTGCCACATGTGTGGCCACACATGGCCCCACAGCTAGCTGGGGCCCCGCACTTGCCTGGCTGGGGATCAGGCTCCAGCCAGCTTCTCCCCCAATAAGGTTGTCTTCCTTCCCTCCATGGCTCCAGACCCCACCCCTCACCTGCCTCTCCCTGATAGTAGTTGCAGCAGCAGCAGCGGGGACACGATTGGGCTGGGAGATAACGCTGTTTGTTTACAAACAGCTCCTGCCCACCTACTGATCAGAAGGTTGCTACCTTGCAAAGAATGTTCTTTGAGATGGCTCCAACCATTTTCACAACTGGGTTCTGCATGCTCACCCTATTCAAATATTAGACCACGTGATGGTCTCGAGCTTCTCTAGTATGAAAAGTCCTGACTCTCCTCCCTCAGAATGACAGTTCCTTCCAACCCTTTCTAGAAATAAAAGAAAAGAATTCCATGCAGGGCTGGAAGGGTGGTTGTTGAGAGAATGTTTGGAGCCATCTCAAAGAACCTTGTTTGCAAAGTAGCAACCTTCTGTTCTTCTTCGAGTAGCTCCTCACATGCTATTTTTATATGGCTCCACCAGGTAGGGAGTCCGTGGGCAAGCCAGTGCATGGATGGGGCATGAACATGGCTGCACACGCATCCCCACTCACCCACCACTCATCTACACCCACATAGTAACCACCGTTTCCCCCGGTTGCTCCTTGCGTGGGGACGAGTGGGGTGTGTGTGTGTGAGTGGGGATGCGTGTTAGGTGGGCATGCACGTACCCCCACTCACCATGGGTATGTGCACCACATTGTGCACATGGGGCTCCCCCACCCATGAACACACAGAAAGGGCCACATTCTCACAACTGTCTTACTTATACTATCTTAGGTAGGAATTTAGGATGTAAAGCAATATCTATTCTGTCTTGGAAAATAAATCTGCAAATATGGTTCTGAGATTATTATGGCTGTTATTTCACTAACTCTTCTTAATGAAGTTATTGAAAACAGGAATACTGTCTTTAAACCTGCACCCCATAACCAGTTCATTTGCGCCCCCATATAATTAATTCACACTGTCCCATGGGCACAAATTAAATGGTTATGAGTGGGGACAGAGTGAATTGATTATATGGGGGCAGGGGCACAAATGAACTGGTTATGGGTTGGGGGCAGTATGAACGGATTATGGGGGCACAATTGAACTGGTTATATGTCGCTTTTCATGGCATAATGCACTTAATAAGCTAGCTGCATTTTGGGTGTCTTGTGCATGTGATAGCAGCACCTCTGGACTGGTCACACTGCATGTGTGAGCAAGGCACAGGCGGCACCGGCAGCAAGAAGCAACAGGCCCTGGAGAGGAGGCTGGCTATGCTCACCTCCCTCCCCCAGTAAGGCAGTGGACGCAGCCAGTCTCTCTGTGCCTGCCTCACTACCTGCTTGACTGCCCCTGCAGTGGAACCACTCCTGGGGAGTGGTGGTAGATGCTCGGCTGGGGATGTGGGGGAGCATTGGGAGGCCATTCTTCTCTATGGTTACTCGGAGTGGTGGAGAATGGGAATCCTGCCTGTTCAGAGGGAGTAAGGTTTATGTAAATGTATACATTTGCATAATTAGGTGGGGCCTAATTATGCAAATTAGGCCCTGCACCAAGACTTCGCACATGGCCTCACAAACCCTGGGGCCGGCCCTGGCACCCCGGGCGCTGCTGTCCTTCCTGGTCCAGGGGTGATCCCTCCTGTGCCTGCTCCCTCCAACCCCCTTGCATGACTCTGTGACCATGGGGTTCTGGGGCCCCCGGACTTCGGCTCCCGGCATCCTCCCGGGGTGTGTGTGGACCCCGGGAGGATGCCGGGGTCCACCCTGCTCTTCAGCTCACCTCCATCCCATTCATCGCACCCTCACCAGTGTGTGAGGTCCCTGACTGATGCCTGGACCATTCCCGGGCCGCTCCCTGCCTGATGGGCCTCCACCTGTGCCTGTGCTCTGCCCCTGAGGGCTCCCCCTGTGCCAGGGCTGCCTGTGTTGCTGTGGGGTTGCTTGTGCTGTTTGTCGGGGTTCTGGCTGCTGTTCCCCGTGTCCTGCCCTGCCCCCGGGCTGATCCCCCCCGCTTCCCTGGACCCAGGTCCCCCCTCCCCCCCCATGCCCATTGTGCCGTGTGTGTTGTCCATCTCGCTGTGTTCCCCCTTCCCAACCTTTCCCGTGCAGGTGTGTATGCGCCCAGGCGTGTGTTTGTGCTGTGTGTTCCGCTGTGACCTCATTGTCTCTGTGCCTGCTGTGTGTGCCACCTCGGCAGCTCTTCTCTCTCCTCCCCTCCCGTCCCATTTCCCTTGTGTGGGTGTTTTCTTTTGGCCCTTCTGGCTTCCTTTGCCCTCAGTCAGCCATGTCTGCCTCCCGCCCCTCCCTGGTGACTTCTGGGTGTTTTGATCACGGCCGGGAATCGGTGTCACGTCTGTTGCGCTGCCCCGGGCCCGATTCCCTGCTGTGGTCCCGCTCCCATCACGTCTGTTTGGGGCCTTCCTGGACCACGTGTGTGTGTGTGGGGGGGGTTTCGCTCGCCACCGCTGGGAATCCACTGTGGTGATTCGGCCACCCGTAACGTCTGAAATCAATCCTAGACAAAAAAAACCTTCGGTTTAAGAAGCTTGTTAAGGTGGCATTACAAATTATACTCAGACGTTGACATGACAGTAAATTGTATGTTAAGGCAACTTTATTAAATATCAGACCAATCTATACATTTTTCTTTTCTCATTCATTAATAAAAAAAATATTATGATAATTGAAATGAAGCTGCATATGTGTGGTATGGTGATTGAACAATATTTATACGTGATGAGCAATGTATACAATTTAATTTCAGTTGTTCTCCCCCCACCCCCATCATTATCCAAACATAAAGGCCTCTTTTCGGAAGACTCAGAAGCACCGGAGAAGAGTTTAGCAAAATAAGCCTCCCATGTCTTGGGAGGAATTGGAAAAACCATTCAACTCGATTCTGCCCTAATCGATTCGTTTACTATTTTCCAGAAGGAGGCAGAATCTCCAGAATCTCCAGCCAAAAGCAGCTTATCCCACCTAGAACTTTCAAATTCCTGTTTCTTGGATTGGAGAAGCTTTTTATATTGGTGTTTGAGTTCATAGAAACTTTTAGGGGGTATAAATAGTCCCTGAGATCTAGCTTCCATGAACAGGTTCTGCAGTTCCTTTTTTCAGGCCCTGCATTCATTGTCATACCAGGGCCTAGGTCTACAACCAATCTGGCAGGTCGAGCTACCAGGGAATTACCCTCCAACCAAGGGTGCAAAAACTTGATAATTTGCTCAAAAGACCCCACCACCGAGGCCGAAGGACCAGAAGTTAATGTCCATGTTCTCAATTTCAGACATTGAGATGATTTTAAAACCATGTCCAATTGCTGAGCAGGGGCCTCATTTCAGGGTTTCCTGATATATGCATCACGATAGTGCGGAGATCTAGATTGCAGGGACCCCTGCTTACAAGGCAAGGACGACCCACCCAGCTGGAACAGCGGTGAAAGGGGCAAATGATCACTATATAGTAGGGGTTTTACTGAAAAATCCAGGATAAAGGTTCAAGGTTCAAGTTTGACTTTAACAAGAATTTCAAAGGGTGTGAATTCAAATTTGAGTACAGGAAATATTTCCTGTATAAAGGGGAGAAGATCGTAAGAGACCATCACATAATCAGACACACTAACCCCATGGTGACCAATAAAGGTAAAAGAGCCTGGTTGATCACTGGGAACAGAGCCATTTAGCACCTGTAAATTAAGACTCAATAGTAATTTAGCCAATCGAACCCCATTCTCATTAATATGCATATCCAGGGAAGATCGAACTCCAACAACATAAGTGGGACTGCAATAAGGTTTAAGAGACTCATCACAGGCCCCCATCCAAGCATTAAGATCTCCCGCCATAATAAAGGCCACCCTGGGGTACTCAAGAAGGAGACTCCCTATATGTTCTTCCAGTTTGGCCCATACTGTTGCATCAAATGAGCCGGCATTGGCAGGGGGGATATAGGCAGAGACAATTATAAACATAAGATCCTGTAGTTTAAAGACCACACCCACAGCTATGGGAGGGAGTTCTAATATCTCTATTTCTGTCACATTAAGTTCCTCCGATATAAGTCTGAAATTACGCTGTGACTGGAGGATGTGGACAGGCAGGAGGATTTAGCCGCTGTAGCTAAATTTCACTCTCTTAATAATTATTTGCGTTTAGCTCCGCCAAAGGGAACTATGGCCCTGTATCTCCAAACTTTAACCTATTATTTATTTATTTCCTTATATTTATATGCCGCCCCCCCATGCCTACGGCATCTCGGGGCGGCTTCCAACATAATATAAAACAATTTTTTAACATAAAAAGTCTACAACATCTTAATTAAAACAAATTTAACACCCCCCCCCCCCCAACACTTATAGACTGGGTAATCTATTTTTCTTGGCTAGGGTAAATGCTTTGCCATCTAAACTTTTGGAAGGCAGATTGTCTGCAGAACCCTTTGGTATGCGTCTTTGTCCATTTGATCAGGCGGGCGTGGAGATGGTGGGCCACAAATATGCATTCAAGCAATAGCTTGAATGCAGACTGTATGACAAATTAAGGGATTGCTGGCTGGCCCCTTTTATACAAAGACGCCCTGGTAGATCTTTTTGTGAACTTGAAAAATTCCTTTTAGAAGACCTTTCTACCGAGATTACTGTGGCAACTGCAGATTTTTTACTTCAGGCTTTTGCCTTGAGGGGGAAATTTTTACAATTCCGGGGC
This sequence comes from Sphenodon punctatus, assembly GCA_003113815.1. Classification (NCBI taxonomy): domain Eukaryota; kingdom Metazoa; phylum Chordata; class Lepidosauria; order Sphenodontia; family Sphenodontidae; genus Sphenodon; species Sphenodon punctatus. Next base: position 409,121 of record QEPC01006374.1, read on the forward strand.
CCTTGGGGGCAGGAATTGGATTTGAAGATGTGATTTTGACTATTGTTGATTTATTACCATGCTAATTCCTCATTTTTTATTATGGACTTTAACATCTGGTGGACTCTGCATCTAAGGCCTCTCCAATAGGTGGAACCTCCAATTGAATCCAAAGGTGAAGGGCGCAGGATTCCCTGATGGGCAGCTGTGAGGGCCTGATTTCCCCCCCATGGCATGAATGTACAGTTGCCACACTGTGAAGTCAGCATGGGAAGCAGGGCACACAGTCATGGGGAAGCTGGGCAGGTCAGCTGCTGCCAGAGCTGCTGCCATGGCTGTGGTGCAGGCTACGCAAGAGGCACTTAGCCTGACCAAAATCCCACCCCTGGCTGTGATGTGGCTGTGCGCAATGGGTGACAGCGCCCACCGCTCAAGGCCCTGCAGCAGTGCTCCCTGCCTGGTGAGGCAAGTGCAACTAGGCACATGAGTTGACCCGCTCTGGGCAGCCTTACCTCACGTGAGGTAAGGCTGTGCTTTGTGATGCATCCTAATTTTTCCGAGATGCGTTGCATAACAGCTTGCTGTTCACCTCACCCTGCCCCAGGGTGGGGTAACATCTGGTGGGTGCCAGGCACGTAAGCTACTGCATTACGTGGCCCAGTTGCACAGGGAGAGGGGTAAATCTACCCAAGGTGTGGTAGCCTCCTTTGCCTTTCTTGTGTGGCTGCCACCTTATGTTTGCTTCTTCCCTCCACCCCACCACATTTGGGGCTATACTGTGGTTTTGAGACACAGCTTGTGTTGAAGGGGGTGTGGCGAGAACTGCATTGTAGCAGAAACCCTGGGAAGAGTGTTCACTATCTTAATTGAGATTCCTAGATGGCGCATGCTGGAATGCAATATGTCTCTCTGCTGGCTGCCTTGATGGAAAGGATCAGGATACTTCCCAACTTGGTGTGAGCAGCAGTGCCACCATGGGAGTTCAATGGATGCCCACGTATAATGGTGAGCAAGGTGTGCCTTTATCTGAACTTGGTAGCTGAGTCAGTATCGCCAGATGAGATGTACACATGGACTATAGTGGAGAATGAGGGCTCTGACAGGGAAAATTCTCTGAGGCCTTGGACTACTCCAGAATACAAATTGCTGAAGGAGGCTAACAGTGTGTAGTGGAAAGGGGTGGGGGAATGGGTGCTGTCTGAAACTTTCAGAAGATATGAAACAAGAAAGAAAGGCAGGAAAGGAAGAAGATACTTTGAAAATGACTGTAAGCCGCCCCAAGCTGCCTGTGGCAGGAGGGGTGGGGTAACAAATCTTTTAAATAAATAAATAAAAATAAATAAATAAGGAGAAATGATGATTCAACTAAAAATAAATTTGTCTTCCCCTGATGGATAAACTGGAGATAAGAGGTTCTAAAACCACTTATTGTACTTAGCCTCTATTCCAAATGTTTCATATCTGCAATTTTAACAGTAAGAACCACCATGTTTTCAGCATATTGGCCAAAACATCTTGGATTAAGAAATGAGAGAATTGCAATTTAGCTTTCCACGTACTTAGTAGAAGGAAATGCAAATTCTGCATATACAGAAAAACAAGGTGACCTAGAAAGGTAGTCAAAAGTAAACAGCAAAATGGGTCTTGGGATTGGAAACAATGCTAAAAACGTATTTGAGTTGAAATCGATGATTTTTAAACAGCCATTTAGAAGCCAGCAAAAACTGGAAAAGAGACCCAAAGTAAAAATGGCAATCAAACTAATTATAAATTTGGAGTCAGGTTTTCCAAGTCTCAGATTATCTGAAACAGATCCAAAAAATGTGAACTACACCACTGATAACTGATATCTGCATTATGTTTTATAGATCTATAATGTATTTTTTTAAAAATCATTCATATGTTAGCCACCCCAAGTCTCCTGTGAGTAAGAGGGGCAGGGTACAAATTCAGGAAAATAAATAAATAAAATAATGAACCGTAATAATTGATACCGACAATTCTGCTGAAAATTCTAGTTAATGAGCATTCACTGCTAAATGGAAAGGCGTATGTATGAGTCAAAGTAATTATGGTTTTCAAATTTGTAGATTCAAATTTGAATATTTCCTGTACTCGAATTTGAATTCACACCTTTTGAAATTCTTGTTAAAGTCAAACTTGAACCTTGAGTAGATCAATTGATTAATTTCAATAAGTTCTAGTTTAAAAATTTAACTAGTAAAAGTCAGTTTTATTCCATTTAATTCACTAAGTGAATTACAACATCGGGGTTGGCTCACTCATTGGATGAACTGGACAACTTGTCCAGGGAAGCAGCTTCTACAAGACAGCCCTGTTGTCTTGGCAACAGCAAGCTATTTCTCCTTGCTGGCATTTTGTTTCCTGGCTCCAGGAGCAACTTGCAAGTGAAGCTGCTGCTATTTCACCCAAAGCTGGGAAAGTGAAAATACTGAATGCATCCAGCAATGAAGATGCTTCCTGATGTAGAGGCAGATGTGGTGGCCTGGCGAGCCAAGGGAAGTCATAGCAGGAGCTTGAGGGGGTGGGGATAGAAGTAGGAATCTGGCTGGGTCTGGACAGAGGAAGCTCTGGGGAGGGGGGAAATGCTAGAAGGGGGTGGGGGGAAATGCTAGAAGGGGGTGGGGGGAGTTTTTATGCACATGTGGTTGCACTGATTTTAAATCATGTATGTGGTGGCCTTTGATGTTAGGGTATGAGGAGATGGGGTCTGTTGCCAGTTGGCATTTCTTTCAATAAACTTTGACACCACCCACACATTTTGCTCATTTGTTTAATGTATCTATAAATACTAAGAAAATAGCTAGGGGGAGGCAAGATGGTTAGGGCTGGCCTCAGTCAGGACAGCTGCCCCTAAAAATCTGGGCATGGGGGCTATTGGCAAGTAAGCACTCTAGGCTCTTATAGCTTCCTTGCTCTGGCCTGGAGATGGCTCTAATTTATTTATTTAAATGTATATGCCACCCATCCCATCAAGGCTCATGGCGGCTTACAATCAATAAAAACATCTAAAAGTCCCCTTGTCCCCTAACCCTTCTCCTAACACCCTGACCCAAACCCACCCAACCTTATCCCTGCCAACCAAACGCCTGGCCAAATAAAAAGGTTTTACAATGTTTCTGGAAGATGAACAGGCTTGGGCTTAAACAAACCTCCAAGGAAAGAAAGATACATAAATCGTGGGGAAGCCACCAAGAACACCCTGTCTGCATGCCCTAGCTGTAAAAACTTCACAGGTAGATGATACATGGCAAGAGGGCACTCCTGGCTGTCCTCAGAGGCTGTGATGGGACATGAAGGAGAAGGCAGTCTTTTTTAAAGATACCTGGGACCCAAACTGTTAGGGCTTTATAGGTCAAAACCAGAACCTTGAATTGTTCCCACAAAGCTATTGGCAGCCAGTGTAGACACTGGAGCACTGGTGTAATGGGATCTTGGTGACCTTCTCCCGATAGAAGATGGGCTGCCACGTTCTGCAGCTTCTGAACAGTCCTCCATGGCAGCCCCTCATAGAGTTCCTTGCAGTAGTCTAGTCTTGAGGTAACAAAGGCAATGGACGATGATGGCCAGATCCAAATCTGATAACACAGGTCGCAGCCTTATCACCAGATGTAATTGGTGAAAAGCGCTCCTGGCCATCATCACAACCTGGCAATCCAGGTGCAGCAATGGATCCAAGAGCACCCCAAGGCTGCGAACCTCAGTGACCAAAGGAGACTGGACCCCATCAAATAAATAAATCAAATAAATAAATGCACATGTGCTAGTCATAACTTCCTCTGGCCAGCACATGCGCAGTAGTATGGGAAGGAGTGTAGTATGTTGTGACGTTTGATTTTGGGTTAATTGTGGCATGAATAGGATGGGATACAGAACATTCCATTCCAATTTAATTTATATCCCACACTCTCTCATACACAGATGACCCGAGGCGGCTCACAACATAATAATACATCATACAAATTACACAATGTTTCGAATCAGTTGAACGATAACCCCAAAATAACAACTCCCACCCCTCACCCTAAACAATATTACAACAGTAGCACACCCTCACTCTAGCACTGCAGTCCTCTCATATCTACTCACAGGTAGTAGCAGAGGTCCTGCCTTACTTACATCTCTGTCTCCACCCTGCTGCACCAGGGAGGAGCCTTCCTCCACCCTCCTGCTCTCACCAGGAGGGAGAGTCCCTTCATGTGCAATGTGCATATATCCCTCCTCCTCCATCCAAATACTAATCACACCAGCTCCATCTGCCGGCCCCAGCCGCCTGACCCAGCCAAAGGCACAGCGAAAGGGCAGGCCCCTTTGGACGTGCCCCTTTGGCACGGGCCCCTGGCACGGCTGCCGGCTGCTCCCTGCCTTTGAGGGAGCGACCTGGAAGCCAGCCTCCTCACGACCTGCCCCCTTCCTAAGAGCTGAGCCGCCGACAGCCTATCCCAGGTGTCAAAGGGGAAAGATGGAAAAGAGCATCCTCCGGCCCGTTGATACCCAGAATCCCAGCTAGGAGGTAAGGAGGACCCCCCCAATCAAAGTTGTCCAAAGGGAGGGGGCGCTCACACCTGCCCCCCATTGTAGGTTCCACGGGAGGGGGGGCAAGCACAGCGCATCCCACATCGTGGATTCCCTGGGGGGAACCAGGCACCACACACACCCAAGCATAGTCTCTAAGGGGGGGGGGGGGTTTGGCCATAGTCAACCAAGTTCTTCTTCTAGTCCAGTCCCCGACCTGACACATCACAGAAGCCGCGGCCACTCATCCCATCACACCTCACCCTCATGGCTCCACAGCTACCTCTGTCCTCCTCCACACATGCTAAAATGGGGACACAAGTGATTTAGGGAAAGTGGGGAGCCATGAGGGCAACACAGAGGTTGTGTCTGCCAACCGGTGTTTCTATGATAAAGTAGCATGGCAAGACTGGGGGTGGGATGACAAAAATGAAAACTGATTTTTGTCTTTGGTGACAAATAACTTGACCCTGCCCTGACACCAAACAAGACACTGGTACCTTGTCTCCACCATTAGCAATTTATTTACTTGAACTTTGTTTAACCTGTGGTAAGACATAAACTAACTTTTAAGCGAGAGAAGTGTGAACTAAGCAAACCCTTCTAAAATTTGTATGAGATGAAAATGTGATGAAAAAATTGAATTAGCACCTGCAAACGTGTGAAATCTATCAAATTCAGACTTCACATTTTCCAGCTGTAATATACATGCAGAGAGACAATTTGGAGGTAGGGCAGGGGAGGGTTTTTCCTCACCAGATGCTCTCAAAATAATGTGGTAAAAAGGAGGAGTTAGACATGGTCTGTGGTGTAGAATTCGGTAAGGTACTGTTTAGGAATCTGATTCTTTATCTCAGTGTTTAAGATGCCAAAAGATGGTGTCAGTTTCGGTGTGTTTAGTATTGGCTTTGACTACCAGATAACGGGAGTTGCTTGTTTTGGCTCTTTGAACTCTCTCCACCAAAATCCCCCACCCACTAGTAATACGGGCCATGCTGCTGCACAGTTCTGACATCTGCTCCTTAAGTGAAGTCTCAACTACAGTTGATCCAGTATGACTGTTCTAAGAGCATATGCTAAGCACCATGGTAGGTGATAATGTTACGAACATAAGGTTTGTGTACAACAGTTAAGAATAGTGTTCTAGATTTCTGTTATGGTAGACACGGGAAAGGAGTAAGAAATGGGATTGAGAGGGAATAATCATAGAAGAGCTTCTCTCATTGTCCAAACTGGCTTTTCTGAGATAACAGAATACCAGGCGATGGCACAGGGCAAAGCAAGGGGTGGGGGAAGGGACTGAATACCATATCAAGAGTAGGAAATTATGTATATGTATGTGTAATTTATAAATATTTATAACAATCTATTAAAAGTAGAGAAGGATCCAATGACATCCCCCCCCCCACCCTTTCACTCCCAAGAGAAATGAAGCTCAAGAGTCTTGGAAAAATCAACTATCAAGAAGGTATCTGTAAGTAGTAATACTCAGGTTTCTGTAAGATGCTAAAATGCTGCTGGAATTTGTGTAGAGGGCAATTGTTTTCCTGGAACAACTGTCTGAGAATTTTAACAATTTATAAATCCTAACTTCACATGAGATAAGCACCTCTGTGGGCTTACCCTTAATGAATTCTCAACATCAGTAACACAAATCTGACTTTGAAAGAATGCTATCAAAGGATCTCTTTGAAGGCTTGGTTTGACAATGTACCAGAGGGAAGCTGAAAGTTAGAATCAAAAAGTATTTAAAGGTCAATTACAGTGTGAAAAATGACCATATTAAAGACTGGAATGCTCTGTTCAGCAGATCTGCTCCTTGTAAGTGTTAGCTGATGTTCAAAGTGCCATGTGAATGTTTACTAATTATTTTTTAATGTCACAGAATACTGGGAGAATGATCTGGAAGACTTTCTGGCTCCAACACCAATAACATTGTTTACATTCAGAATGCAGAAACTTCATTATACTACTAACTTGTAAATCAGACTGGACAAAGCTTGATTTTCAATGAGCTTGCAAGAATGGTAGTTGAGGTTAGGGATGGGTGAATGCAGTTCGGAGTTTGGACCAAACTCGACCAGTTCGGTTGACCAAACCGAACTTCCGAACTGAACTCAATTTTCGAACCGAACCGAATTTCCGAACTCAGCTCTGTTCGCCCATCCCTAAAAGATGATAATCCATTAGTTCAATGGGGTTTGAATTTCCGAACTTTGTTCAGAAGTTTGGAGTTCGGACCGAACTCCAATAGTTCGGTCAACTGAACCAAATTACCGAACCGAATTTCCGAGCCGAACCGAATTTCTGAACTCGGTTCTCTTCGCCCATCCCTAGTTGAGGGTAGGTGGGGGGCAACTTTTCACTGTAAGTCATGTAAACTTTGAATGGAAGTAGAGAAGGGCACGCTACTCACCAAAATGATCATTATCAATTTGAAAGGTCACGTGATGGGAAGTCCCGCGCTCCCCGACTGTCCGCTCCTCTCCCCGGAGGAAGTGACGTTGAAGGCGGAAGTGATGTGGAAGTGGCTAATGCTTCTGGGTCAGGGTGGCAGGAACCAAAGGTGCCCACTGACCCTGAACCCGGAAGGTCCTTATGCTTGAGTCTGAGCTTACTCTGCTTGTGGATTAGGGTGGCTGGACCTGCAAGGTCCTTTCAAGAGGGCCATGTAGCCCCTATATGAACTCAGGAGAGTGAGATGGACCACTAGGCATAGGTTTCGTGAGGATTGGCAATACTTTATGGTGCGGGGTTTGAGGTAGGCTGAGTTTCAGATAGTGGATCATGTAACCCCTCTATGAACTCAGGAGAGTGAGATGGGCCACTAGGCATGGCTTTCGTAAGCCTAAAGAGTGACAAATCAGTGGAATGGCGCACCCTTCTAGAAACGCATGCCATGCCCCTCGACTAATCCCCATAGAGGACCACATGTTGGCACTGCCCAGGTGGTTGTGCGGTGCTATGTAAAAGGTCTCCATTTTCTGAGGAGGTCTCCATTTTCTGAAGACGGCAAAGACCAGCAAACGAGAGGTGAACGGCTGAACACAAAAACCCCTGTGGCTTTGCAGGGTGACATTACCCCAGCAAGACCTTTTGAGCTGACTATGCTGCCAGCAGGGGTGAGACTCTTAAGCAGAAAATGCTACATTTCAAGTTCAGAGGATGAGAATACTAGGAGCAGTCCTGTGGACAAAGTTCTTTTTAGCACGTCAGTCCATGATGAGGAAACTTGCATGGGCATGAAGACCAATGAGGAGCTCCAGCTGGTTTTCTCCACAGGGTGGTCAGAGGAATCGGAAGAAGGGATACCCCACTCAACACAGTGGCGCTGGCACAAAATTCACAGGTAAGAAAGATTTTTCAGAGTAATTAAAAGGAGTCCGTGTGCCTAGAGATGTAATGGGATTGACTGTCACAGAATAGTGCTTTTTAAAAGGGTGCTAACCCATTGTAGTTTTAAAATTTTTATTCAGGAATAGTCTGAATGCTCTCCATTGGCCCCTGAAGAAGCTGACCCCCGATCAGAAGGCCCGGTCTGTTTTTGACCTGAGAGAAAAGCTGAGAGCAAAGAAATGCATACCTTACAGAGACACCTGGGCCTGGAACTGAATGAAACAGACTAAGAAAAGAGAGAAAAAAAGAACCATGAAATCTATTGTCCGGGCCAGTGTTTATGGAATTCTAAAGCATTGTTTTAGATAAAAACTGTTTTTGGACTGCGAAGGGTGTGTCTTTGATGCCCCAGGGCAGGGAAGCCATGATTGTGTAAACTGGACCTGTGAGGATGAAAAGAGAGAGCTTAAAATTCTTTGTAATAGCATATGTCTTGAAACTGTTTTACACTTCATCACCTTGCTTGACTATGCCATGCAATGCTTATCTGTAACCAAGGACATTTTAGATTTAACTTTGAATTAGTTTTGTAAAGTGGAGAATTCTCAAAACCCCAAGCAAACTTTGGACAGTTTGCTTAAGCCATGTGATAAATGCATTTTGCAATTTGTAGAAACTGTTATTAAAAAGAGACACTTTAAATCCTTTTTAAATAAGAGATCTGTGTGAGAATATCCTAAAGTTTAACATAGCCAGTAAAGTTGTTTTGAATTACAAGATTCTGTAAAATAAAGCACATTTTGAAACCTATTTGTGTCTCTCGGCTACAAGTTTTGTTATTGTTTTTTTTAACCTGCAACTGCAAGAGTTTCTCAATCAGCTTAAAAGCAGACATGTGGTTTGATTTGGGAGGGGAGCTGATACGTTCCTTGAGCAGGCTGGGTATGGACATTGACTTCAAAGCAATGCCTTGAGTGGTTCTTATCAAGGGGTGAACATGATCAGGGATCTTTTGTTTAACTAGACAATGAGTGCACCCCAGCCCCCATTGAAGTCAATGGCTAAACTCCCATTGACTTTGTATGGAGCTGAAATGAGCACAATGGATAGAAGAGTGATGACCTCACCTATTCCCCCCCCCCCAGCCCGTTTCCTTTGAGGGGAAGGGTGTAGTCACCATGGCCTGACCCCTCCCATAGCCAGCTGGGGCTCTTGGTGGGAGGAGTAAGACAAAGATCCTGTAAGGTTTCAGCTTGCTTAAAATACTCATTCAAAAGCAGTAGTAATATTTCCAGGAATCCACCTTCTGCCCAAGGGAGATGAGAACTGCCTTAAGAGGGGATAGCCCTACCCTTTGTGTGTACGAATATGTGTGTTCTACATAGAATTGAAGCTATAAAGGGTAACAGCTGGGAAATGCCATGAGCCCTATTAACAGAGTGGCATTTGGTCTTAAGGGTGCTAAGCCAGGTCCACATAAGGGTTGGAGAATGAGGAATCTGAACCTGGCCTAAAGGAAGCAGTAGGGATAGGTGAACGCGGTTCGGATGTTCAGAGTTCGGACCAAACTCAGTCTGTTCGGACGTCCGAACCGAACATCTTAACCAAACTCTCGAATGACCGAACAGTTCGGTCATGTTTGGAGGAGTTCGGGGGCAGGAAAAAGTCTTTTCAGGGCCGAAAATTTAGGTTTCATTTTCGATAGCGCTATTTTTTACTGTTTGGCCAAGTTCGGCCAACTCGAACTCAGCTGAACCAAACCATCGAACCCAAACTCGGGTTTCAAACCGAACTACTGAACATCCGAACCGCATTCTATTCGCCCATTCCTAGGAAGCAGCTAGAGAGTTCTGTCTTTCTTTGCTACCACACCTGGGATCACAAGTATTGTATGAGGGGGTGTGTGTGCATGTGTGTGTATGCAATAACTCCTGGGATCAACCCCTGTCAACCAGAAGGGCATAGGGAGGCTAGCTCCACGCACAGTTTTGCACAAACAGCACACAACCACGTTGTCACATAAGCAGTACACAATAGCAAAGAGACTTAAAGAAATAATGAGCCTTTTGAATAAGTAATTACCAACTCTGGTAACAAATTTACTGGACAGCGTGCAGCATCGCGTGAGCCAAAGCAGGAGGTAATTGTTGGCTAGTTGGTGCAAAAAGGGGAACTGAAACACTACCCCGACTAATGTCCCCCACTGCCCACCCTCTCTCCCTTTTCATATTTTCCTTTTCATGGTTAGCGACTGCTATGGGGTAACTAGATCCCCCCACTGGTAGCAGACCAAGGGGAGAGAAGCTGTACCCACCGAAGCTTGAGGAATCGGGGAATAAAGCCGAGATGGCCAAACAGACAACTTTGCAACTGCAAGAGGGTAACTGTCTTAATTCATCTAGTCTTGGGAGTCTGGGGACATAATGCCAAAATGCTGAGCCCCCTCTTTTCTTTTTTCAGGCCAGCAGTCACATTTTGGGGAAATTGTTGAGTTTAACTTTCTCTCTGATATTTGGCAATAGTAATGGTACAAATTTTTTCTCTCTCATTAAGCATGTCTTTTCTCTCATTAAGCATACCTTTTCTTTGCAATATGGGGATATTAAGTGCCTTCTGCTCTTATTTTTATGCAGACAAGCCAGCAGCATCAAACCCCTCTCCGCCTAAAAGAATTTGTGATGTTCTTAAAAATAAAGGCAGATGCTATAATGCCGCCCCAGAACCCCTGAATGCTGAAACAAGGCAGGAGGCACGTGAGTAAAAAAGGGTTGGGGGTGGGGGTGGGAGGACCTCTGTGTGTGTGTGTGTGTGTGTGTGTGTGTGTGTGTGTGTGTGTGTGTGTGTGTTTAAAAGAACCAACAATCATTTTTTCTCTCTCTGTTTTTAAATGCTGGTGGGTCCCGGAACACAATAGCCACAGCAGCAGTATCAAATCAACCAGGTCCCGCCTGCCTACTGCAAAACGTCATGCTGACACCTCTCCAGCTCTTCGTAGACCTGGTAAAAAAAACAAAAAAAACACACCACATAGATAACAGCATTTCACAAGCCTCTCATAATAAGAGCCCACCAGAAATAATCGGAGGAGAATCCACGGAAGTAGCAACAAATGTTACTTCTGCCAACTACAAACATGTCCTTTGTGTAAGGGTGGGGAAGCTAAATGCTCGTGTCAAGAATAAGGAAAAAGAGCTTGAGCAAAAGATCAAAAAGGAATGGGCTGTGCTTAAAGAACAAAGAAAAATGTGAAAAGCTCACGTACTATGTATTTAAGCGGAATATTGAGCCTAGCCACTTTGCAAACTGTGCTAAAGCTGTAGATGGTTTATGCACCGAATTAAAGGTACCTAGGCAGTATTTTAATGCTGTTGGTGGTCTTTGGGCACATGGCACAGGGTTGCAGAGAGGTGGGGGAGTCAGAAACCAACATGATGGCCAAGCCTGGTCAAGGTGTGGAGGGGGTTTTTGGTCCTTGAAAAAAATACTAAAGACGGCACGGCTCACTTTAAAAAAGGCTAGAAAGAGCAGACCAGAGCCACGTGCTGAAGCAGGTGGGGACATTATCTCAGAGGCGACGTCTGCCTCCACAGTGGAGTCCCATGCTGCTTCTATTCATGATAGCTCTGGGGTCAGAGGTGTCAGCTCTCCTGTTCTCTCCATAGAGTCAGATCCTACAGAAGCTAATGAAGCTGAGCTAGCTCCCCCAAAGTCTCTCTTGAGGATGGCCCCCTTGAACCCCCTGAAGCTAGCTCCCCTGATGCCTCTTTTGACGAAGGGGCTGAAAATGCACCGCAACAACCACCCCCTGTATTTCCTGAAAGGGTTGAACAGTGGGAGTTCCCCGTTAACCACTTTAATGCCATGTTATATGGGGAAAGCTTCCCCTTTGTTAATCGTGAGCATGCTGCTAACGCTCTAGAGGCTGAATTAGCCATGCATGAGTGCATACAGAGGCATCTAGAGGAAGTTCAAAGTAGAAATTCCCCTAATGATTTTTGAAGCTTCGACTGTCAGGCATGGGGCTAAATCAATCAATTTTTTCAAACAGTTGTGCTATTGAGGTCTTTACTGCAGAGAATTTTCTTGAGGACGAGGCAAATTTTATTCAGAGAAATGCTGAAGTTCTTTTTTTCAGGGGAGCTGCTCTTAATAGACACTGTGATATGGAATCCTGGGGGTGGGGCCCATAGGGTAATTAGATCTATTATGCGTGAAGATGTAGCTGATGTAAAAATAAGACACCTGATTGATTTTAACTAAACAAGGACAAATTTCTGTTTTTCAGGGGGGCAAGATACTGAAGATGCACTAGTGTTAGAGGAGGCCAGGTGTTAGCATCAGAAATTGGGATTTAGTGAAAAGAAAAAAATCATGCTGAGTGATGTAGCAGGTTTTGAAAATCTTTTAAATGTTAACATTCAAGTAGTGCATCGCACAGCAGCATGTGCTTGGGTTTTTTATAAAACAGGTTTTCCCAAGCAGAGTAAGATTGTTTGTTTATATGCTGCTACACGAGGAGCATTATTATGGTATTCTGGACATAAAAAAGCTCTTTGGGACCCGGGTGACCTATGAATTTTGCTATACACTTTACAGTCCTAGTCAAAAGTGTACCAAGCGCTGCCATCTGCGTCTATATAGCTCTTGTACCTACACAGCAAAAACTAGACAGTTCAAATGTTCTAGTTGTCTCCTTATCTGTAGGTCTAGGAAATGCTTAGAGGGGCATAGGAGACTGGCAGAAGAAGATAAGAATGACTGCAAGTTAAAAATCCAGTGCCCCAAATGTAACTGTTATGTTGAAAAAGAACACAAATGTAAGGGGAGGAAGTGCGGCCAATGTAAACAGGAGCTTCAGGATGTAAATACTCATTTGTGCTATATGACCTGTCTTACCAAGCCTGAGCAATCTGAGAAATACATTTTTTTTTACTTTGAGTGCACCCAGGAAACAGAAGTGCACGAACCAAATTACATGTATGCCATGGATCTTGAAGGGAAGAACACCTGGGAATTTACGGGAGTTGACTGTGTTAAACAAATTATCAAAACTTTTATGAAGCCCAGGTTCAGAAAATTTACATTTCTGGCACATAATGCAACGAGATATGATTAATACTTTATTGTGACAGCTGGAAATATATTTGATAGCTCAGGTGGCTAAATTGCTTAGCATAACAGTAACAACCTTCAGCATTCACTTCGTCGGCTCCTTAAATTGTCTCCCAGTGAAACTCAGCAAGCTTCCCAAAGCCATGGGGTTTGAGGGGTGTAAGGAGGTTGAGGGGTTTCCCAGCGCCCACATTTTTTTAATACCAAGACCAATCAGAGCTATGTAGGACCCATCTCTGCTCCTAGCTATTATGGAGTGGACAGCATGATGCCTGAAGACAAGGCAGATTTTCTGGTGTGGTATGAGGCTAACAAGGATAAAGAATTTGACCTGGAAAAGAACTAGCCTTTTACTGCCAACAGGATGTTACATTTTTGAAGGAAGCCTGTGTGCAGTATGGAAATGACAAAAAAAGGGGAGGCAGTGGGGATGAATGATGATGAAATTCTGGTTGAATGCCACCATATAGACCCTTTTCAGTATTTAACTCTGGCCTTAGTCAGCCAAGCCATGTTCAAGTTCCTCTACTTGCAGCCGGACACCATAGCTCTTGCACCTTCTGACAATTATCAACAGTATGCAAAGAGGTTTTCAAGCCCTGCCATTCACTGGTTGTCATTTATAGAGCACAAAGAAAAAATCCAGATTCAGCATGCCCTGCAGGGTGGAGAATTTATAGTGGGGTCATTGTGGCTCAACAGCTATGTGGTCATTAAGGGGCAAAAAACAGATTTTGAATGTAATGGCTTTTTCTATCACGGCTGTGTGAAATGCTATGGGGAAGTGGGGATGAACTCGATGACAGGGTCCAGTTATACCTCTCTTGCTTACCAGACCCAGCGTAAGGCTGACTTTCTCAGGGGTAAAGGTTTTGTAGTCAGAACTCTTGGGGAACATGAGTGGAGGGCAATGCTGGAGACAGACAGCGAGTTGCAGGACTTTCTTAGAGATAGTGGGATGCCTCAGCCTCTGCTCCCTAGAGATGCTCCCTAGAGTATGGGGGGAGAACAGATGCTGTTTCTCTATATTACCTACCAGGCCCTATGGCAGTGGTGCACTATTATGATTTTACTAACCTGTATCCCTATATGAATAAGACCAAAGAATACCTCATTGGGCACCCTAGCATCATCTGTAAAATTTGTGCTCCTCTTTGAGTACTTTGGGTGTACCCTTCTTGTGGACTCTTTTTCCTGGTTTTACCTGTGCGGGTAGGAGGGAAGCTCATGTTCCTGCTGTGTGCTTTGTGTGCAGAGACCATGCAGCAGACGCCCTGTTCTCACTCACACAGAGAGCCCAGGGGGGACATGGTGTGCAGTCAAACTGACTGTTTCTCTAGAGAAGGGATATAGGCTGGATAAAATTTTTGAAGTCTGGCACTTTGAAAACAAGTCTGATAAGCTGTTTGTGGAGTACATCAACATGCATCTCCAGCAAAAACAGGAGGTCTTGGGGTACCCCACCTGGTGCACCAGTGGGGGGAGTGTGGAAGTAACAGGCTAAGTACATTGAGGACTACTATAAGAAAGAAGAGGTACACTTACACCCTGAGTATATTGAAGTGAACCCCGCAAAACATAGTACCGATAAGCTCTATCTTAATTCTTTCCAGGGAAAGTTTGTGTAAAGATCCAACCTAGGTAGCATGGCCATTGTTAGAGAGCCTGAAGAACTTTTTCAGCTTGTGTTTTCCCCCCACTACGTTATTTCCTCCTGTGATTTCTTGGGAGAAGATGCAGCCTGTGTGTGCTGGAAGCAGACTAAAGAGTGCTTCGTGATTTCAGGCACCACAAATGTTTTTATAGCTGCCTTCACAACAGCCTACACACAGCTGGAACTGTACAAGTTGTTAGAAGGGTTGCAGAAGTGCTGTCTGTAACACAATACAGACTCTGTCATATTCGTGAGCTGCAAGGGTGAGTGGGAGCCCCCTCTAGATGATTATTTAGGAGATCTAACAAGCGAACTTCCCCCAGATCAGTACATTGCAGAATATGCTTCAGATGGCCCTAAAACATACGGCTTCAGGCTATCTAATGGCAAAGTATGTATGACGGTGAAGGGGATTACACTGAACAGCGCCAACTGTGAAAAAGTCAATTTTAATAGATTGAAAGATCCGGTTTGGGACTATAAACCAGGACAGGGAGAAGCTTAAAAAATAATGATTCAGCACCCACCTATAGTAAGAGACAATAACCGTTTTCAAATAGAGACAAGGACTCTTAGGAAAACACAGAGTTGTTTATGACAAAAGGGTGATTGGAGAAGCGTACCGTAGGCTGCCCTATAGATATTAAGCATGGACACTAGGTGGCAGCACCCTTTCTCCGCTGTGATTGCTGGGCCAAGTGGGTCGAGGCTCCCCTGGGGCAGCAAAAAGCTATTCTTTGTGCAGCTTCTAATGATCTGCGGATTGCCATCTTTATAAAAAAAACAACGCCTGATAGAACATGGGAAGCAACTGCTTTCCTCTATGCCTGAAAATGTAGTATGGTGTTATAGCTGCTGGCAGCCTTTGTATAAAGCAATACTTTGTAAATACCCCTTTGTCAAGTTTGTAGAGGGTTTGCTTGAAAGTCTGACTGATGATGGTTTATTCCCTTCTAATAAAACGAGCTGGGTCATAGTGGATGATCTCATGGAGTATGCTTCTGAAAGTGATGAGATAGAAAGGGCCTTCACAATGCATGTGCATCATTGTGATTTGTCCATTTTGTACATAGTGCAGAACCTCTTCTGCAGGAGTAAAAAGAGCTGGACCATTCACTTAAATACAAAAAACCTGGTCCTCTTTAAGAACCTCAGGGATAAGTTACAGGTCGCCATTCTAGCCTGCCAGATGTATCCCGGCAAAACCCAGTTCTTCCTAGAAGCCTATGAGGACACCACCTGAAATCCATACAAATATTTGGTGGTGGATTTAAACCCCTCTACCGCAGAGGAGTACAGATTAAGAATGGGGCTCTTCCCACCCGATTTGCCGGTCATCTATACTATGAAAAAATCATTTGTGGGGCATTAAAGATAATGATTTTTACCTCTGCTTCTCCATTTTTTGTAACACCTCTGTGGGGAGAGGTCAGCATGTTGGTTCGTGTACAAAGAAACCTGCCTCTTCTGAAGCTGCTTGTCGAGGATCCCCTGGGGCAGCAAAAAGTTATTCTTTGTGCCGCTTCTGATGATCTGCTGATTGCCATCTCTGAAATTGCTCTTAATGTTTTAAAGGGGCACCTCCCCCTCAGCCAGCGGCAACTAGGGGTGCTGAAGAGAGAGCGAAAGGCTATAAAAAGCCTTTCTAATAAACAAACCCCTCTCCAAAGAAAGAGACAGTTGCTGAAGCAGAAAGGAGGGTTTCTCAGCCCCTTGCTCAGCATTGCCATACCTCTCATTACCGGGCTACTAACGAGACAATAATGGAATACACAGAGAAAATATATCTCATGCCTGCATGCCAGCAAGAGGAAATGAGACCCAGCCCTCCTCCTGAGGAGAAACCCATTAGAGTCAGTGCTGCCGGCTCGCTGGATGCAGAAAGGAAAAGCATTCTGCAAAGACCTGATTTGGGGGAACTATGAGAAAGCTAACCAGTATGCTTCTGCACTACAAAAATATTTAACATTTGTGAAGCAGGGGGGTGCGAAAAAAAGAAAACTAACTTTGCAGATTCTTCCTTCAGATGAAGCACCCTCTCTCCCCCACCCTGAAAGCTCCGTGGAGTTAGACCCGATTGGTCAGGATGTCTTGAGAGGAATAAGTTCAGGATGTCTTGAGAGGAATAAGTAAGCAGAATCAGGTCAATGCAGAACGTCTGCTGGATAAACTAAAGCATTCTAGTCCTTGACCCGCCTGGGATGACTAGGATACATTTTTATACCGCAGCGTCCCAGTCAGGGGCTCCACCTTTCTGCTCTCTCTGGTTAGATTAGCCCTTTTTATAAACCCATTGTTACCCACCTTCAAATCCGTCACTTCATGCTGTACAGGTGTGTCTTTGTAAAACAAGCCTGCAGAAAACTGCGTAGAGAGGGCATCTCTGCCATAATTGAGCACAGATTATATGAACACCCTGTACGGGTAGCAGTTGTTGCTCTGACTAATGAGGTGATCCCCCAGCGTGTCATCCAGTTGACTGAAGATGGAGGCCACCGGGTAGTTCACCAAGCCCACCTTAGTGTCCGTGTCAAGATTAGCGCCATTTTCCTTGACAATCTTACAGGTGAGGTAAAGAAGTGTATTGTTTAGATCCAGATAGTCCACTCCATTTCCAGCTATGAAAAAATCAAGAGGGGCTGTCTCTTCCACAGCTGAGGGAGGGGGGACCTTGATATACATTGCCTTCTCAATACTGGTTTGTGTGTGGGGGTACTGAAATGGATCTAGTTCAGATTTGGTACATTCCTCAGATCCACAGTGAATAAAGGCCATGTTGATTTAAAAGAAATCACCCTTGCTCATAGTAGAACATCTCCTCTTTTGCACAGCCTTCCTCCACATCTGGCAAGGCCCCCTCTGCAGAACCTTCCTTTTATGGGCTCAAGGGACCCCTACCTGACACATTTGTGGCATCTTTCTCTTAACCCCTCTTCTTATATACATAAGCCCAGAGCCCTCCTGCTTATCAGAAGGGGTGGTTTTCTCCAGAACCACTCGAGAGATGTGATCCCCCATGTCTTTGGCTATATTCTGAGCGGCTGCTTTGGCATGGAGCTTAATCAACTCAAAGCCCCTTCTTAAAAGAGGAATGGCTTTGAAAGAGACTACGAAATATCCCCCAATGGCAGCCCCATATATCACAGGGGCCCCGTGAAACCCTGGGAGGGCATATCTGGCTTCGGCTTTGTAATAATTGGCATAGACCCTAGGGTCCACATAATTTTTCAGAATGACCACCTCAAAAACTTAGCTTTCTCCTGGGCTGCAGATGTAGTTTCGCAGGCACCTTACCAAAATGAAATGAGAAGTATTTGTTCTGATCTGTCTTTATTTCAATAGTGACGGTGTCGATGTGATGCTTACTCACGGCCACATAGTGAGGCTTATCGTAGGTGATGGTCACAAAGTCGTTGAAGTCTCCATGAACAGGTACACATCGCAGTAACTGGACATAAAACTCATCCACGATCTGATGCTCGATGATATCGGTGTACAGGTACAAAGCGTTGAAGCCCCCTGTAATGTCAGCGGGGTAGGGAAAATTCTGTATGGGTTGACCAGGGACCAATCCCAAAATATAGGCCAGTTGGCCATCAGCGGAAAACTTGTGATACCTTTGAGTTTCAAGACTGACTTGAAGTCGTAGCGCAAGGTCACTTTAGGTGAATTGGGATGGGCGGTATGATTTTGTTAATATTATTCACTAGGCTGTGAATGTCTGAATGTCTGAATAATAGCCACGGGGTAGACGGTAGGTCCATTTTCTGTTGGTGGTGGTGATTTCAAAGGGCAAAGGTGCAACAACTGTGTCCCAATTGCTAGGGTATTGTATTTCAGACAACCCTACTTCCTAGGCCCCAAGGAGGTCCAGAGGCTTAACTAATTGTATAGTAAAAGCAGAACTAGTGTTCTCTGTGGAAAAACATTTCTGCACGCATTGCTCGGGAGGCTGATGTAAAAGTCAGTCATGATTAAGCATCAGTGACCTCTGAAACATTTATCCAGCTGTTAAATTTAGAAGGCCAACCTAGCCACTTTACCTTACCCTTGACAGCTATCACTTCCTCAATCCTGTAAACTTAGTTCTGTTTAGGGTTGACTTTTTGAAGCTTTTCTGACGATCGCTTCACCTTCCTAATTGCGCAGTCTGTAGACCAGCCTCCATGTTAAGCACTGCATGCACTATGAATATTTCCCCCGTAAGTGTTTGCTCGTATCCTTTCTCAAACTTGCCTTTGAACCTGGAGATTCTCACGTGGCCTTCTTTTCTGAAAGAGGCTGCCTTCTTTCTTACGCCCAGGTCATCCCCGTAAAGCATTTTCCACACCCTCAGAGCGTTTGTTGAGTTCACATCTACAGGTCTGGTGTGTATGGAACTGCAGTAGCTGTGATTATAACTCTATATGAGCTGAACCAGCACATCCATATAGCAAAAAGTGTTGTGAGCTGTGAAATACTGCCACATCTTTGTTTTTAAAGTTCTGTTCAAACACTTTACCACCCAGGCCTTGACATGGTTGTTGGTCACAACGTGCTGCACCCCATGCTGCCTGAGAAAATTCTGGAGCGTCTTATTTTAAAATTCTTTCCCTTGATCTTTTTGTAACTTTGGGGGTATCCTCCCTTCCCTGAAAATGGCTGCAAGAGCCATAGCCACTTCACTGACCATCTTTTCTTTCAGGTCTAAGGCCCAGGCATACTTTGACAGGATATCTATGACTGTTAAAAATGTAATTGATACCCCGATTATGCTTAGAGAACGCTTGATGTGGGAAGGTTCGGGGGAGGATTGTGAACAGAGTTTCTGAGGCCGAGTGGGTGAAGTTTTTCACTGCGCTCTACTCCTTTGATCCAGGATTCCCTCCCCGTTTACCCTTACTGCAATCGTTGCCTAGTTGGCACCCTGTTTTGGGGGCGGAAATAGAGGCCATAATCAACGGACTGAAGGGGGGAAAGGCGATGGGCCTTGACGGCTTACCCCCTGATCTTTTTAAAGCCAATAGGAGCTGGTGGGCTAGGACTTTGGTTGCTCTGTTTACAGGTATTAATCAAACAGGGGAGCTCCCGGATGGTTGGACCCAGGCGGAGATTGTCCCTATATATAAGAAAGGTGCCCCGGAGGAGGCAATGAACTATAGACCCATCAGCCTCCTTAGCGTGGTTAGTAAAATGTATGCCCCCTATCTTTTGAGCAGGATGGATAAATGAATGGAGGAGGGGAATATATTGGGCGATGAGTAGAATGGGTTTAGAGCTGGTCGCTCTACCCACGATCATTGTTTTGTCCTAAGTCACTTTGTAATTAAATATTCGGTCTTCACGGGGCTCTATGCAGCCTTTGTGGACCTCCGAGCGGCATTTGACCTGGTCTCTCGGAATCATTTATGGGCGAAGCTTTCACTTACATCTATTGACCCGAGGCTGTTGGCCTTAATACAGAGACTGTATAATAATAACAACACTTCTTTGAGGATCAGACTGGACAATAATGGCTCCTTGTCCCAGGAAATATTTACCAAAGGTGGGGTTAAGCAGGGGTGCGTTCTTGCCCCTGCTTTATTTAATTTTTATCTGAACAGCCTTATCCCCTTGGTTACCTCCACCACCAATTGCCCACCCAGAATAGGGAAGCGAGAGGTGGCAATACTGCTTTATGCCGATGATGCCATTCTCCTGGCTAGATCCCGTCTCGGTCTTATTAGACAACTTACAGCGCTTTACTCCTTCTGTGTGCAGAATTCACTTGAGATTAACTATTCCAAGACCAAGGTTATGTTCTTTTCCCCTAGGCGTAAGATCTTGAAATGGTCTATAGGACCACACGAGCTTGAACAGGTCATCTCCTACAGATATTTGGGACTGGTTTTTCAGGACAATGGGTCATGGGCAATGCATATGCAGGCAGCCATTGGGCAGGCCAAATAAGCAGGGAGGTCAATTGTGCAACTTTTTTAGAACTAGAGGGGGATATTTGGTAACCCCAGCCATTAAGGTCTTTAAGGCCAAATGCCTGGGGCAACTCCTCTATGGGGCGCAATTTTGGATGGCCGGGAAGTTTATGCCTTTGGAAAGGGTTCAGACCACGTTTCTAAGGTCCCTCCTCGCCTTGCCAAGGCATGCTCCCAATGTTGCACTCCGTAGGAAATGTGGTTTGACCCCCATTGAGACTCAGGTTTGGCGCTTGGCCATAGGGTATTGGTTGAAGCTCCATTTTTCACTCACTGTCCCATTGGCTACTCTGGTTCTTGCAGAGGACAATGTATGGGTTAGTCAGGTGAGGTCCAAGCTATGCCTTATGGGTCTTCCATTGGATAATTTATATTCTCTGAGCTATGGGGGGATTAGGAACCTTTTCTTCCAAAGGTTGGCAGAGACTGCCATCCTTAGAGGCAAGACAGCGTTGGCCCCGGTTATAGAGTTATATGACCATCCCCTTGTTCCAGCATCATATTTACAACATCAGCTGAGCCCTCAAGTGCGTAGGTGCCTTACAATGGCAAGGATGAGTGTTTTTCCTTCCGGTGCCATGGAGGGACGCTTTTTGGGGAGGCATTTGACCGCCTCTTTATGTGATTGCCCCCTCCAGATGCGAGATACTATGGAACATATCTTATTGTATTGTGAATTGTATGTTAGCTTTCGTGCCAAATGGATTCTTCCCCACCTGAATCCAACTAGGAACGACCAACAGGCATTGGTGTTATTGTTGTCAGGACGGGATGAAAATATTATGAAGAACGTAGCTTACTTTCTTTTTAAGGTTTTAGCATTGAGAAGGGTTAAGACGGCTTCTGTAATTAAGGAAGGAGGTAAGTAGGTTCTGGGCCACTAAGATTTTTGATCTCTGATTTTGTGGTTTTTATTCAGGCACCCTTATGGTGCTAAGACCTATTTGTTTTTTTGATTGTATGCTATGTTTTCTGTCAGTGTGATGGCTTTGTCTATATATTTAAATAAAGTTATTATTATTATTAGAGAACGCTTGCATGTCCACCAAATCAGTCTGCCATTGTGCATCCACCCTGGATACGAGTGCTTTGTTTCTTTTAAAATGCTTGCTTGCTGGTTTATGCAGGGTGTAGGCGTCCTGATCTGAAAGCCATGAAACCACCTCTTAGATAAGGTTTTACTTTGTTTTTTTAATAGCCTGAAAAAGGGGGTTCACCCCTCCAAAACTTCCAGCCTCTCCAGGGGAGTAATAACTGCTTTCTAACAGTGCCTCATGGCCTGCCATAGTCCTAGCAACATTAGTTAAAAACAGAAATGACACTCATACCCATTTAAAACAAATTTTTATTGTTCTTTCTTCCAAATGTCTAGATGGTCTCCTCCTCTCAAGCATGGGCAAAAGCAGGAAAGGCATGATACATTGGTCCTGACATGAGTCCCCAAACTCAGGTTTTCAGAAGCCTTTAGAAAATCAGAGTTTACCTGAAACAAAAAGGAAAAAAAATACCCAGCTCAGTTCCTGTGTCTATTTTTTTCCTGGGCCATCCCTTGTCCTCAGCCCTAACTCACCACAACTTACCAGAGGCTCTTCTGGGGCCTTTGCAGGCCTATCCATGGGCATCTCAGGCTCTTTTGTGGTGGTCTCCTCAATTTTCATGGGCTCCTCTCCTGTCTCTGGGTTCTCTGCTGTATAAAGACTTCTTATACACTCCATGGGGCTCCTGAACTTAAACCTAGCCATATAGCCTGATCTAGGGATGGGTGAACGCGGTTCGGGAGTTCGGACCAAACTCGACCAGTTCAGTTAACCAAACCGAACTTCCAAACCGAATTCGATTTTCGAACTGAACCGAATTTCTGAACTCAACTCTGTTCACCCATCCCTAGGCTGATCCACCGAGGTAATTCATAGTTCCTTCTTGTACAACCCTTGCAGAAGCAGTCTGCCTCTGCCCGTGGTTACAGGAAGTCTAAAGACTTCCACAGAGTGCCTGGGAATTTTTGCCAAGGTAACCCTGTACCTAGTGGTCCATCTCGCTCTCCTGAGCTTGTAGAGGGGTTACATGACCCACTATCTGCAACGCAGCCTATCCCGAACCCCACACCATAAAGTAGCTCAGATGAAACCCATGACTGAGTGTTTTTAAACACGTGCCTCCCCACCTGTTACTCGCTAATCACTCACCCATCATGCATGTTGCAGGGCTGCAGAGGGTGCCCATGCAACCCTGCAACATGCATAATAGGCAAGTGTATGTTGAATTTTAATAATTTGTTTTTGTAAAATATTCAGTTTACTGAAGTCTGCATACACTTTCCCTCTGCCTTAAAATAATCTCAGCACATCACCACCAATCAAATCCATATGCTTGTATGCTGACAGTCATACTGAATTACAAAATAACAGGTATGACTGGCAATGGTGACTGATATCATGTAGGATTTACAATAGTCAAGGAATTTAAGCAGCACATGATACTAACAAGAGAAGCAAAATAATAAACATAAATCTAAAAAGCATGAGAAAGGGAATGAAAGTTGTGGTGCTAATTCTACATAACTTGTCCAGGCAAAACTAGATTTTATTATTTATTCAAATTTTTATGCTGCCCTTCCCATAGGCTCAAGGTGGCTCACAAACCATAAACAGTAAAATACAAAAACAACCCCCCAAACTTTTCCACAACCTCCTCCCCACACTCCTACCCCAAACGCCCTACCCTCCACCTAATCTGTGTTGGAGATGAGCTGGCAAAACTTGTATCTTAGTCACCCCCAGTTACAACAGTAGTCTAATGGGATACTTCATGCTGGAACCCATAAACGCTAAGCTAATTCCCAGAACATACTTCCTTATGTGTGACAACTATTTAAATAGAGCCTGTAGTCAAACCCTTGATGGCTCTGGAACAACAAACCTATCTGTTTTATATTTTTTCCTTTGAAAATATTTTTCCTATTCAAAAGAATGTTGAATCAGGATTGCATTATTATCTCTACAGCACAAAGAACAGTCAAATTTAAATGACCTTTATATCTTGGTGTATTATTGTACAAGAAATTAAATGAAGAAACAAGCACTTAAAATTCTTCTTCTTAGCTGAGCTGTAACATGGGTCATGAGACTTTATTATGAAGGTTAAAACATTGGTTGCAGTAAACACTACTTATTACAAACTGACAAAGATTGAGGTTGCTTCCTTCTCTTGCAGAAGACTAACAGTCTGTCATCACAGGATTGTACATGTCAAAATGTCAATGAGATTTCTTGGGCGTAATGTCCATCTTTTATTGACAGCAGGTGTCAAGTCTGTATTTGCATGTTGAAATCACATTAGCTTTTGACCTTAAATGTCAAAACACATGATGTACTCAAACTGTACAGTACAATTTGAGTTGATTATTTTTAGTTCTAAAACTAAGCATCTTGGAAAAGAATAACATTTAAAAGATCTACCCTCGGTGGCTTAGCAGGTTTTTTTTAAAAAAAATAATATAATAATGTTTTTTATCTGGTGGAGTGTAAGTAGACTATTCTTGAGAATGTTTTGTTTCTTTCCTAATGGGAGATGGGAATGAGACTGTCATGTTTAGAGAGGGACTGTTAAGAGTTAGAATATGTGGCTCAAATACCACTTTTTAATGTGATGCACAGTGTACTTTTCCTGTTCCTGGTGGCTGGAAGGAAATGGTGTACTAAAGTAAGCTAGTATTTATGCATAACATATGGTAATTTTGTCAGATTGTTCTATTAAAAGGTGTGAAACTGCACAGAACTATAAATGTAGCAGAGCGGAGTCTTAAATATAATTGGGATTAGTTTTATTACAGGATAAGTGCCTGTTTCTGTTAAACACAAACAGTTTTTAGGAAATTTGGGTTCAGCTCTGCCATGATTTCCTGTGCCACCGCTGTGCCTCAATTACTCATACCAATCTCTAAAATGGGACAATAGTTCTTGTCTACCTTTTAATAGAGACTAAATACTTGGGAGAAGGATCTGACTAGTGTTCGGTATAAACAGATTCTGGTCTTAGTATTATAATAGTAGATTGAGACTCCAGCTAACAGTGTAAAAAGGGAGGCACACTTACTAGCTCCTTCGTGTACCTATACATGAGCAATCTTTAAACTTGTTTCAAGAATTGGCATTGTCAAAATATGTTAGTAAGCACTGCAGTGAGCAAATAGTTGACTTTGGCGTGAGACCATCTATGAAACTGACCTACATTCAATGTTGGCTTTGACATTTGTTATGCGGATGGGCTCTCACATAATTATTTTACTAGGGAAATAGCAAAGCAGCCCCTTTAAGGTTCCTAGGTCTTTAACTGTCTCCAGTTTCATGATATGGTGTCTTGCTTTAAAATGCTGTTCCATTCTGTAAGAATTTCAGCTTTCATTTTAAAAATGTTTCTGCCCATCATGGGAGTGAAGATGTTGAAAATGTGACCCAGTGTAGCATAACTTCTTAAAAATGTGCCTTTTAAAAAAACTGCTTGAACCTAGAAACACTGCAGGGCAGGGGGGGGAAACAGTCTTAAGCATGAATGGGGACTTGGTCCTGGTGAGGGTAGGAAAGGGGCGCCAGATGTTTCAAAGGACATTCAGAATGCAACAGCTTCATAGCATTGTCTACTAAATGTTTTGGCAACCCTGTATGTCTTGGCTTGGTTGCTGGCTCTCTAGTAGGATGACTGGGCAGTTAGGATGTCCTGGGGACTCCGAGTGGTTCTGATGATTGGGTGTTCTGGGAGACAACATCGTTCTGAGTATAGCTTTTATTGGACCAACTTCTGTTGGTGAGAGTGTGTAAGCTTTTGGGCCACCCAGGGCACTTCCTCAGTCGTGTAATCTGGGATTTAAGGGATCATAGTTGGAAGGGACCTCAGAGGTTATCTAGTTCAACCCCCTGAGTTACGGTATCCCTGGCAGATGGTTGTCCAGCCTTGATTTGAAAACTTTCAGCAAAGGAGAGTCCACCACCTCGCTAGGTAGTTTGTTCCACTGTTGAACAGCTCTTACGGTTAGGAAGTTCTTCCTAATGTTTAACTAAAATCTGCTTTCTTGTAATTTGAGCCCATTATTTCCAGTCTTGCCTTCAGGGGCAAGAGAGAAAAAGTCTTTGCCATCCTCTCTGTGAAAGCTCTTCAGGTAGTGGAAGACCACTATCACGTCTCCCCTTAGTCTTTTCTTCTCAAGGCTAAACATACCCAGCTCCTTCAACCTTCCTGATAGGACTTGGTTTCTAGACCCCTGACCATCTTTGTCACCCTCCTCTGAACCCGTTGCAATTTGCCAATGTCCTTCTTAAAGTGCAGTGCCCAGAACTGGACACTGTACTCCAGATGACGTCTGACCAGCACAGACTACAATGGAACTATTACTTCTTGTGACTTGGAAATGATGCTTCTGTTAATTTGGCCTAAAACTGCATTAGCCTTTTTTTGTGGCTGCATCACACTGCTGCTGACTCCTATTCGGTTTGTGATCAACTACAATCCCCAGATCCTTTTCATATGTATTGCTGCCAAGCCAGGTATCCCCCATCCTGTATTTGTACATTTGATTTTTCTTACCTAAATGCAGATCTTTACATTTCTCTCTGTTGAACTTCATTTTGTTAGTCTCAGCCCAGTTTTCGAACTTATCAAGATCATTTTGAATTTTACTTTTCTTCTAAGGTGTTAGCTATCCCTCCCAGTTTTGTGTCAACCGCAAATTTAATAAGCATTCCTCCTACTCCATCCAAGGGTGATTTCAGACGTTACGGCGGGCCCTTCACCACGGGTCGTGGGGTGGTTCGGACCACAGCCCGGTGTGAAGGGGCGCGCCAACAGACGTGTGCCGCCTCACCCCGGGCCGCGGGGACCGGCAAACCACAGCCTGTGGTGAATGGGGCCCGCTGTAACGTCTGTCAGTGCACCGCGGATCACGGTGGGGGCAAGGTCGAGTGGTGCAGCGTGCTGCCGCACGGCCCCGCCCCCTGCGTTCCACAATGCCCCCCCCCCCCGCCGGACGGGCAGCATGAGCGGCCAATTCGGCCGCTCCCGACACCGTGTTCGGGGGTGAATGGCTTCCACCCCTGGGGGTAAGGCTTCCACCCTCGGGGGTAAGTGAACAGACGAGACGTTTTGTCTTTGTTTCTCTCTGTTGAACTTCATTTTGTTAGTCTCAGCCCAGTTTTCGAACTTATCAAGATCATTTTGAATTTTACTTTTCTTCTAAGGTGTTAGCTATCCCTCCCAGTTTTGTGTCAACCGCAAATTTAATAAGCATTCCTCCTACTCCATCCAAGGGTGATTTCAGACGTTACGGCGGGCCCTTCACCACGGGTCGTGGGGTGGTTCGGACCACAGCCCGGTGTGAAGGGGCGCGCCAACAGACGTGTGCCGCCTCACCCCGGGCCGCGGGGACCGGCAAACCACAGCCTGTGGTGAATGGGGCCCGCTGTAACGTCTGTCAGTGCACCGCGGATCACGGTGGGGGCAAGGTCGAGTGGTGCAGCGTGCTGCCGCACGGCCCCGCCCCCTGCGTTCCACAATGCCCCCCCCCCCCGCCGGACGGGCAGCATGAGCGGCCAATTCGGCCGCTCCCGACACCGTGTTCGGGGGTGAATGGCTTCCACCCTCGGGGGTAAGTGAACAGACGAGACGTTTTGTTCACCCCTGCCGTGGTGGTCATTCACCACACTTCTGGACCCTCTTGGGTCCAGAAGTGTGGTGAATGCAAACGCGGCCTGCGTTTGACTGTGGTGAACATCTGGCGGGTAGCAAACAGACGTGCACCACAGTCAAACGCGAGCCGCGTTTGAGTGTGGTTCAGGCGTGGTGAATCTTGGATTCGTCACGTCTGAAATCACCCTAAGTCATTAATAAAGATGTTGAACAGTACCGGGTCCTGGACAGAACACTGTGGCACCCTGCTCATCACCCCCCTTCAGACTGATGAGAACTCTTTGAGTACAGTTTTTTTAACCAGCTATATATCCATCTAATGGTATCATCATCTAGCCCATACACTGTATTGTTTTCTAGACGCTTACAGAGTGACTGCTTTATAATCTGTTCTAGTATCTTTCCAAGTTCATCGTTTCAAGACATCACAGTTCCATAGCATCCCATAGGTCGGAATGCCTATGGAAAGTAGCCATGGACAGAGAAGCGCATGCCAATTAGGCCTTCTGTTATAGACTCCTTTCTAATTTATGGAATTTATCTGCGGGGTCAGTAGAGGCCATGGCCTAGGTCAGGATGAGTTCTGGTAATCTCAGGATCAGTGTTCCTGAGGTCCCAGGATGGGCTATTTCTGTCGGGCCCTCTCCTTGCTTGCAAGCTTCCTGTAGGGCTCTGTCTTGTTCCTTGCCTTGCTTAGCCTAGTCTAGCAGGATGGGGAAGCAGGGTTCTGCAGAAAGTGGTTTGTAAGATTTTTCCCTCCAGGACCCCACAAAGTAAGTTTGGCCCTGTGCACATCCAGCACCTACACCTTGGTGCCACCTCCTCTCAGCACACACCCTCAACCTTATTGCTTTCCCCAGAGGATCCTCTTTTGGCTTTTCCCAACTTGAATATGTTTCTTCAGCTTCTCTTTCCAACCTTCAATTTCTCTCTGGTCTTTGCTAAATACAAAACGTGGCCATGGAGGGGGAAAGGTAGCCCATCCTTGGCTTATGCAATCACCTTGTGCACATTTCAAACACCTCTACATCCCTCCTTGCTAAGTTGATTCCATGGGCTGACTTCTGCCCCTCGGTCAAGTTGGGCTTAAATCCCAAAGGTAAATAGCTGTCGCAAATTTTAGGAAACCAGGCTTCATCATTTGGATGTCTGTTTTTGAAATGCTTATACGGCAGCACTACTCTCTTGGGGGAAAGGGGGGCAGCACCGGGCACTAAGCAGCCTTCTCTCTCGGCTTGCCACTCCAAGGCATGGAGGAGTGCGCCCTTACTTTACTTTAATGGTAGAAGGCTACGCCCTAAGTGCTGGTTTGGGCTGCACAAGCTTGATCACACGCTGAGAGGGCGGAAAAGGTCTTCCTATCCGCTTGCTGTGGCAGTATACAGCGCTCAGGAGACAGCAACGGAGAGGGGTGGAGCTCGGATCCCCTCAGAACCTTTGGTTTGGCCCCACAGGCCACGTGTGCCCGTGTAAAGGATGCCTCTCAGGGGCGGGCAATTGGCCGGCGCAGTCAGCACTGCGCCTGCCCGGGCCACTTGGTCTCGCGCCTTCGCACCCAGAGGAAGGCAGCTGGTTCTTCACCGAGTGGCTCCTTTCAGTCTCACAACTAGGTTGCGCATGCGCGTCACTCACTCGTCGGACATTCCCTGCCCTATGGCTACTGCTTGCCTTCCCCAAGGCGCATGCGCCCGCGCCTTCTCACCCTGCCGAAGGGAGCTGGTCCTGAGGCGGCGGCGGCAACTTGGTGCCATCCCCAAGGCGCATGCGCCTTCACCTTCCTGTTGAGCCTAGGCCTTTCCGCTCTCGGCTGGCTGGCAGCGGAAGTGACTCCGTCGGTGAGGGAGCCCAAATGAGTGCCTGCCGCTGTGCGGAGCCCGAGCCTAGGAAGTGAGCGGAGAGAGAGGAGAAGCTGCCCGCACTCTCCATTGGGGCGTCTCGGGTGAGGGAGCGAGCGAGGGGAGCACCGGGGCGGAGGAGGCGCGTGAGGAGAGGGGTTATTGTGGGGCGACGGCGCGCGGGGTGGGGGGTGGATGCTGCCCAGGAAAGGGTGCGGGCAGGTGGGGAGCGGTCTCGAATCGCTGTGGGAACCGCTTGGTGCCTCCGGCTTGGCTGGCGAGGCTCCCCTGCTGGTTTTGTTGCCGAGGCTCCCCTTTCAGCTCGGCGTAGCTATAGGGAAACTCAGCCTGACCCTTTGGGCGCCTGTGGCAGGTGTCTCGCTGGGCACTGGCATCTGCGCCGCCGGGGCAGGAGGGGGTGCGGGTGGATTGGGGAGACACCCTTTCCCTTTCTCTTTCTCTCTTTGCCAGCGCCGGTTTCTCTTGCAGATGTTGCTGCAGGTGGGGGCGGTGGGAGCAGAGTGACTGCCTGGGATCTCGGGTCTTACCCCACTTCGCCTGTCAGTCCCAGCTCCAGGGCTGCTGTTGCTGTTCTTAAAGACTTTATAGCTATCAACCCAGGTGCAGTTTCGATGGAAAATGAAGGTAAAGTCCTCACTAGAGGCACTTCATTTGGAGCGAAAGAAGCTTTTTTAAACAAAGATTTCATTCTTTTCTTTTTTTGTTTGCATGCGATTTGGCGGTGATATGTAAAGCTGTGTACATTACTATGCCCCTATCCTGTTAGGGTTTTTTTTTTTTTTAATGACTTGCTTGAATGGTACCTGAAGCTTTTGTAAAGGCTTCAAATCCTTATTCTGGAGTCAAACCTTAAACCATTTTAGAGCTTGATGAAAGGAAAAATGGTTAAAGAAAAATATAAGTAACGCAGGTGCAACAAATTTCTAAAGTACTTAAGTTTTCTAAACGCTATTTGGACTGCATTGGTGTCTATGCATTTTTAATGTAGTTGTGAGGAAACCTCTTGTATTTCTGTCTTTTGTGCACATAATTTATTCATATAATATGAAATAAGGGTATACACAGTAACAACTACTTCAGAAATAAATTAAAGCTATAAAGCTATATTCTAAATCTAGTCAGTTTCTTACTGCTATTTAAATTGCCTTACCTTTCTTTTCTTTGAGTGAAGATTATTACTAATCAAGCTGAAATTCTGAAATACTCTTTGATGGCCATAATTTCTGTTTACATAGATGTCCAGTGTTGTGGGTGGAAATCATTACTGGAATCCCTCAACTGTTCCTTGTTTGTTTTTGTTTTTTTAAATGAGTTTGATAAGAAAATGTTGAGGTGTTAAAGTTATGAAAATGCAGTGTTTTGTAGCTTGAGTTCTGAGAAACCTTATAAACCTTTTAAACAATATGTAGGTGTGGTGGGCTTTTTTTTGGTTTTTTTAAAATTGTTAACGTCTTGGTCCTGTTGATTGATGGTAGAGTAGCAGTTCTCCAACTTTTTCGTGCTTGGATCCCCTTCAGAACTGCTCCTGAACTTTTCTTTAGTTTCCCTTCTCTTCCCACCAAACCCCCTAGCCAAGGTTCCTGGGAGAACGCAGTTTTTATAGCTTTAAGTAAAGAAAACTGCAAAATCAAGGTGTTAACAGGACAGATTAGCATAAATGTGTTTAACTGAAAGAGCTGTCTTAAATTTGATCCTGCACTAGTGGGAAACAGTATCAGTAGATGATTGATCATTCCTTTTTAGTGTGACTGGATGGACAGTGAATGAGTCCAGGAGTCTCGTTTGAATGCTTATGGGATCACATAGATAAGCAGTTCCTATATTTTGCCTGCATGACCCCGTTTTGATACTTGAATCACGTGATTCCAGGCTTCAGCCAAGATGTGCAGAGTATTAAATCACCATTGTGATTGTGACCCCATCCACAGAGGGCATGAGCCCACTTGGAATTGTGGCCCTTAGTGTGGAAACCTCTGCCAAACAATTTCATTTCAGGCTCCACATGGATTCTTCAGGTCTACTTTTAATATGTAGACTAGAAGAAAAATAAAAATGAAGCTCACAAGAGATGGCAAACTCTAAATTAAGGTTGTCTATGCATCCATATACATAGTGATTACATAGGGTGCAGCCACATGAGACAGGCTTGGGAGGCTACCATGTTTTAGGTAGCCTTACCCCTCCCTGGGCAAACGAGCCATGTGATGTAATGGCTCGTGTGCAACTCATTGTGGAGCAGCCTTACCCCAACCGGCGCAACTCATGGGGCAGGGCAGAGCATCCCTGCCCCAGGTGGTGTCTGTGGATCAGGCCTGAACCCTTTCCCCCTGCCCCCCACCTAACAACTGATCATGGGGAGGGAATCCTGGGAAGAGTGCATGCCCTCTTGATCAGCTGGCTGTTGGGTGGATACGGGGAGGTGCAACTACACAAGGTGCTCTGCGGAGGCTACCATGCCTTGGGCAGCCTTAACCAAATCTGGGCAGGTGGCCCAGTTGGCTGCCGTGCACTGCGCCTTTGGGAAAAATTTGGGGACATATCATGTAGCAGCCTTACCACATATGGTGTGGCAAGCTCCACTGTGGAGGTTTTGAGTGGCAGATGCTGTTGCCCGTTGCATGTTGGCACGTCATGACCAGGGGGAGAGAATTTGGTCAGGCCTGGGAGAGGGAGGCGGGACAGCGCTTGGCATCCATTCATGGGGCTGGTACCTCAGCCTCCCATGGCGGGATGTCAAATAAAAATCAAATACGTTTTATTGCGTGATCTTAGATCATTGCAACAGCGGGATGTCAGAAAGTGACCTGACTGCCTCATTGTGGGTGGGGGAGCTGTCCATCTGCCCAGCTCCCTGTACTGACCCTGCAGTGTGGCAACTGCACTTGCCTGCCAGGACCCCCACAACTTTTGTGGCTGCACCCACTGTCAGTTCCACAGGTTACTTCTCATTTGTATGCAGTGAATGAGGCAGGGCTATATGATTAATTAAGTGCTTATTTGGTGCTAAACTATTACTGGAACGACTGCAATATAAACCTGGGTTAACCCAGGATTTGTATTTGGTAACTTTTTAACTTTTTTGTCCTCTATGAATGTTCGACTATGTTAAGTAGATGGGAAAGAAAACTACTAGCTTAACACTGGATGTGCAAATTGGTGCCTCATTACCTCTTGCTGTTCAATCTGTTCATTAAATGAAGCATGATTCCTGTGGGAAGTAAAATGCATATTGTACAAGAAAGCATAAATAAAGACACTAATGTGTAAATCGCTTCTATTTTCATTTTTATATGCTAGTATCACAAGGTGCATCCAAGATTTAGTGGAACGTTTTCTTTCAGCTCCTTAGTGCTGACTTTTTTTACCCTGATTTGGAGTAGTATGTTCCCTGTGGTGGCCATGGGTCTTCCAAACAGTAAAGGAGGAGAAAATGATTAATCACAGAAAGTGGTAATGCCAATTTAGGGCAGGTATAATAGCTACCTTTTAAGCTCATTTCTGAAATTGACCAATTTTATATTGCCTCTCCAGGTTTGCGTGGGTTATTTCTTTGACATTTCTTGCCTTGAATGCATGCTCTCCTTTGCAACTTAAACATTGTTAATTAGTTTTTGTATGAATATTAACTTCTAACTAAGGTGATTTCTGATTTGAGTTCTCTAACTGAAGGACTGCAAAAGGGAAAATACTTCACTGAAGGCTTCATGAGAACTTCCTATTTGGGACCCAATTTATCTTGTAATAAGTCCATGCAAACGTGTGAAAATATACGTGTGTGTGAAATATCTCTTGGTTAACTCTAGCTTCTACAAATTAGATACAGGTGGGTGCAGAAGGAAAGATAAAAATAACATGGTAGTACTTGAATGGAGCTATATACTAAACGTATTCACTCGGTCTGAGTTTCTATATGCCAAAATCAAGAACAAGACCTATAACTTTTTTTTTTTTTAAACTTCTCTTGCACTAGTCAGATTTAATCTGGTCCAACTCTTCTTACTATTGGTTACAAAAGAGGTGGCTTTTGCATAGTTTTCCCAAAGCAAGAAATACATCTATAGGAGGAGATGTGAGCAGAATCATGTAAGCTTGATAGGAAAGTTTAGATTGTGAAATGAAATGAGCTTGTGGAAAATGTTTTTAAAAAGAATGAACAGTTCACAGCTCTGTTAATTTAGGTAGCTAACACCTGCTGTGTGCATACATGCTGTGGTTACTGTAGGATCTGATTTGTCTTCTGAATTAAATTAAGCAGCATCACACTTTTGTTCTAACTGCGGAGGCTTTTCAGAAGCAGATGAGGTATTAAACTACTAAGACAATAGAGCTGTGTTTTCTAGCATCTTTTATAAAATATCACAGTGTTTTATGTTAGTGGGAGAGAAATTGAGGTGCAACCAAAAGGATACTGGAGAAAAACTGCTTGAAATGAATGTGCGCTCTATGCTTGGTAAATGAAATACCAGTTTTGACACTAAACTTGTGTTTACCTTTTAACCCTCAGACAATTGAAAAATGCACTTAATCCAGTACTGGGGTGAAAAATGCACTTAATCCAGCACTGGGGTAAAATAGACCCCAATTAAGTTACAATTGGAAAAAAATTGAATTGGTTTGAAAATGACTCCAGTTTAATGTAAAAAAAATATGTTTTTTTTATTAAGGTGTATTGTTTGTGGTACAGAAACAATACTTACACAAAAGGTATTTGGGTTCAGTATTATTTATTATTATAAACCTTTATATAGTGCCAGCCATGTGCCTGGCGCTGTACAGAACATAGAAATAGATGCGGTCCCTGCCTGTGGCTTACAATCTAAAAGACAAGGAGGGGGATACGGAGAGGGGACAGTGGGAGAGACAGGGGAGAAGACAATTCGGGCGGATGCGAAGTCTCGGGTGCGTGTGCTTGGCTTGGTTACAATCAGGTTGGTACCCCACTGTTAAGAGTAACATCCTAACAGTAACCTACAATTACAGTACTGTGGGTTGAATTGACATCCCCCCCCCCCAAATATTTGGAACATAACATGTACAGAAACAGCCTGAGGGCATAGTAAATAATGGGAGGGGTGGAAGGAAATAACTCCATATACCTAAGTGGTGCATTTTTTTTCTACACAAAACTTTATATGGGTATGTTGACAAGAACAGTATTGAAGGTTCACACTATGAAGGTGTTAACTGCTGTGTTAAACCGAAAATAAAATGGCAGATGGTAAGTGAACGTTTCACCCTGGGGCATAATTGACCCCAATGCCCTTATTGTGATAGTTTTCTGTTCACATAGAAAATGACATTTATGGAAACAGGCAAAATGCTAAATTGTTGTCGTCGTCCTACTTTGAGAACACTTAATGGAAAGAACAGATTCTGGTTTAAGCTTTTTAAAAAATAATAAAAAGAAGAAAATCTGTTTTTACAGTCTATTTGGGGTGACTATGACCCCAGTACCTTAGGCATGTAGTACGTTCATTTCCTCATTCATTACTCCAATACTGGTGTAGTGAAATTCTCATATTTTCTTTTTTTTTAAAAAAGAATTAAAATTGGGGAAGGGGATGAACACAGGACAATTGACCCCATTACTGTTGAGGAATACATGGGAGTATGAAGCCCAGTTTACCCCCAAAGCTGTCTGAGGGTTAAACATTGTAATTTTGAAAAGAATGTAGATGAACCGTGTTCAGGTTCAAATATATGCCATGCTTTGCTTTTACTTTACAAAGCAGAGCCCTATTGAAAAGTAAAGATGAATTTTTCATAAGTAGTGGTCAGGCCCTTGTTCTCCTTTGGCTGACTGCTTTTTATAACTGCCCTTATTTCAATTTTAATTCTTTTGGAGACTTGGATAGCAGACAAGTACTTTAGCCTGCTTTGCCATTTCGTCTTCATCCACTGTATACTTTTTTCTATACTGCTTCCTTTGTTTTGAGATGGGAGACAAAGTGGGGGGCGGGGAGCTGTATTACTTATTTGACCAATTACTGTTAATGAGAAGGTACAATTTTTCGGGCCACAGAAGACCCTTCTACAGGCATGTAACAACTAGACTGAGAACTACAGACTGAGCAAATGCAGGACAGATGTTTGTATGTGAGGCTGCTTTCCGACATTACATGGGGTAGGGTGGAGGAACTTGTGCAGTCGCAACCGTGGCTCTGTAATTGCAGATATTAGTGCCTGTGAGAATGCATTCATCTCCTTTTTGAACATGTTTTTGTGTAAAGACTATATTTGAGGACCCGGTAATGTGGGAGTGTTCTCGTGTGATAAAAGGGGTTAGTGCATTTTTCCAGCTACTATTCTCCGCGATTACAGAGCCACAGTCATGATTGTGGAAGCCAACCCTCCCCTTCCACCCCCGCTCCAATGGAACGTTGGAAAGCAGCCTGAGAACAAAGACTTAAGGAGGGAGCTGTTGTGGTGGGGGTAGACACACGAGTTCAGATGCTTTAAAAAAAAAATCTGTTTCCCCCCTAATTGCTTCCTTCCAAGTCATTGCACTCACGTGTGTGTGAGAGAGACGCACACATGTGCATCATGTACTTGTTCAGTCTGTAGTTCTTGGTCTAGTTGTTACATACCTAATGAAGAGCCCCGAAAGCTTGCACACTCTTAGCAGCAATAGCTGATCCAATAAAAGATACCAACTGAACTACTTTGACTCCGCCTTCTACCTTTCGGATTATCATGACCATCCTCTTTTCTCCTTTTGTTTTATTCTGTTTATGCTTATATCAATAGATGCTAGCAGCCCTATTGCTTATCCCACTGAAACGGCATGCCATGTTTTTACAAAAGAGGATTACGTAGCAAAAAGTCACAACTGGATATTAAAGCTACCAGGTTTTGGAAACCTCAAAGAGGGACACCCTGCGTGTGCCCCATCACTATCCTGAGTTGCATTAATAAATAAATTAACATTAAAATAAATTAACCACTTACGCAGGGCCACCGTCCAGTTCCCCCTTGGCCTTTCCAGCCTGACACACAGTCCACTTCCCACAGATGGGACAGGCGCACACTCTAGAGTGCACTTGCTCTCGCGCTCTAGTGCTTTGGTGCAGGCTATTGAGCTATTCCATGCTTAATCCCCTCAGAACATGGAAGTAAGAGGTGGTCGTCAACGGAAGATTCTTGATAAGTTAGGTTAGGGATAAACCTAACCTAGCTGGACCCAGATGCAAGGGGCGGGAGAAAATCTAGGAGCGCTTTTCCTGGAGTGTAGCTCTGCTTGGAGGAGCCCTGGCAGCACCCTGCTGCCCCTTAGTGCCAGCTGACAGGTATTGCAGGGAAAGCTAACTCGATATATGTCCATGTTCTTGTTTTTCCTCCTGTGAGATTTAATCTCACAGGAAAATTACAATTCTGTTAGTTCCAGGTGGGCTGCATGCCCACATTAATTTAACATGGTGTTTTTAATGTTGATGTATCGGTTGTGATAACTAATGGATCTCTGCCTACATTGGCTCTCTGCAGCTCACTGCCCCCAGACCAGTAGCTCTCCAGCCCACCTGCGTGCACCACTGTCAGGTCGGGCATGCCGTGGTGAGGAGCCATAGCTTTTCTTCGCAGCTGGCCAGTCAGCAGTGTTTCCCAGCATCAGCAGCACCATGTGTCCTGGGCAGCCCCAGCACAACAAGCTAGACCCAGGTTGGATACCCAGCACCTTGCGGTGGAAGAGGCCTCGGCGGGAGAAGTGACACTCCGGCCACTGTTGCCTGCAGACAAGGTGCTATGCTGGGCTGTTCCCCCTTGCATGAGCTTGCAGTAAGTTTAAGGTTCAATTTGAAAGCACTGCCCACGTTCAATTTTAACTTTAATTTTGGCTCGTGTAAGTGATGAGACTGGATTTTTCAGCCCTGTCATCCTTTCACTGACGAATAAGGGTGATTTCAGACGTGCCAGCCTCCCTTGTTGCCACGGTCCAGGATCCGTTTCGAATCCCAGATAGGAATCAGTCCGTCCGTTGTTGAGAAATTCCGTGGGTAAAGATTTGAGACGAGGAGGCTGCTGATGCAAACAGCAAATACTCTTTATTCAGCAGATTTACACAACGCGTTGTGGGCCTCTAGGATCAAGGAATCCCGAGCACCCCACAACAAAGAGCATATATATGGTTTTGTCGCATCGGCGCACTTTAGGACCATTACCACATAACTCTCAAACTCATTATTTAGAGAAGAGACAGTTCACTTCTAATTTCAGATAAGAAAGGAATTAGGGAGGTTTAGGAGGGTCTTTATCTAGACCGAAACCAGTTGCATTCTTGAGCTAAAGGAGTCCTCCTGTAAACAAGGTAATCTTCAAAGGTGGGGCTTATCTATCTGAGAAGAAGCAAAGCCTGTTTAATTTTTAAAGGTGAAGCAAGCAATCCTAGAATGACGGGGTAACTACAGGTTATTGTTTAAGAGGGCAGAGGATACTATGGGGCAAACAGAATATTGGGGTTTTCTTCATCACCGTCCTTGAGATGCGCTGGCCTGATTCCGCTTGGGGAGGGAGCGGGGCTGTGCAGTGCGACATGCGGCCACACGGCTCTCCCTCTCCCCCGCCCCCCATGCTCCCCTGGCTGCCCGCCCTCCTGGAGACGGGTGGGCGCGGCGGCCAATCCGGCCGCTGTGCCCGATCCCAGATCGTGGCCAGGACCACGCTACGGACTCGGCGGAGGTAACGGAGGTTACTCTCTGCCGCTTCTGGACCGTGGTCCAGCTAACCATCATTCTGGAGGAGAGGCCAACCTCCCCTCCGGAATGGTGGTTATTCGGATTCCCGCTGGAGGTTCACTGGGGTGAACATCTGGCGGGAACTCCGTTAGACGTTACGGGTCCTCCACCACAGGGGATTGACTGTGGTAAAAGGGAAGCCCGTAATGTCTGAAATCACCCTGTGGAAAGCTGCTTGCCCATGTTACACAATCTAATGTTAATTGCTATTAATGTTAGATTGTGTAATATGGGGAAAGCTGCCTCACTTGTTCAGCAGCAGTCAGTGATCTGGGAAGTGTGATTTCAATCATCACGGGAGGACTTCCCTAAGATCCCCAAAACAGGATTTCCTCCCAAAAGTGGGACACCTGGCAACTCTACGCATATTCAGTGTGCTTTCTTAGCGACAGAAATATACCTTGGTTTGTATTTCAAAATGAAAGCGATTTTAACATTTTTTCCTTAGAGCTTGTTCTTAGGCACTTGGTAGTTAAGGAAACACTGTTGCATTTCATCATTTGGGAAAGTGTTTCCAATTTGAAAGCAGAAGTTGCACATTGTTATATTAAAAGTGAATTCTCCTGCAGGCAATTGCCATGGCTAGGAGAAGTATATCAAATGTTCATTAATTAAAGGAAGGTAGAGAACTTCCCTCTCGCTGCCTATGGTACATGGGTGTGTGTGAGCTGATCATGCATGTTGGAATGTTTCAGAGGATTGAATTTTATGGACCCTCCCATATTTTAAGCAGACTGGGTTATGACAGTTGTCATGAACTGGTTTTGAAGTACAGGAAAACCTTGGCACATCAAAGGAATCTCATTCTCGGTAAACTAGAGAGCAAAGAGCATTCATTGCAAAGCTTACTCACCAAGTGTCGTTTAGGTTTAATGTCCTAGTCCAATAGTAATCTATCTTGGAGTGTCTTAAATTTGACTACATATGGAGGAAGTGGAAAGAGATTACTGCTCTGGGCACAAATTATAAAATGTGACACAGAAATAGCTAAAGAATCGAAAGAGAAAATTAATTAGTTAGCATGTGCATTTTGGGTCTAAGTGTACTCTAGAGTTTTCCAGCTAGTCATTCAGGTTTTAAAGGAGTTTATGAATATTAGCCATTGATTCATATATGAAAGCCATGCAGAACCTCTCACTTTTTTCTTAAACCTGGTATTTGCTCTTGGCATATCATCCTCTGGACCTCAAACCCTGCAGAACTTTCTGCTCCTTTTCCTGTGGCAACATGCCACCTTTTTTGCAGTTGCTTGTTAGATTTCTAAGGTACTATGTGTCTTTTTGGATGAATATATTGTAAAAACTGGAATAATACATTTTTTAAGCCTACTGTCTTTGTGGCTGCACTCTGCTATGGCACTCCATCACTTTCCTGACATTTCCTTGTGGGGTGATTGTGATGCTCTAGCATGGAGAACTCCCACTTCTGTGTGAGGCGAGCAGGGGGGTAAGAGGAAGAGGAGGAATAAAATAAAAGCCCATGATGTTATGAAACTACTTTGTAGTACGTGTTTTACTTTATAAATATAGTTTTCTCAAAGGTCCTGTTCCAAATGAAAATTTTGTTCAGTCTATCACACACAGACTCAACTTCAGTTCATGAAGCAGATAAGCCTCATTGTTTTTCTGCCTGCTATTCACTGCTGATGCTTAAAGTCTTGCCTAAAAGAAAATGAATGTGCTAAAATGTTCTGGATAGATCCTGAGCTTGTTTGAGATTGAGAGTGATGTAGGGACAACTTTAACCGGCAATCTTAAATTAAATGATCTAACTTTTATTTATTTTATTGCTTTGCAAATTTTACAGCCTCCTTGGCAAACATAGGTGTTTAGAGATCTAGATTTTCAATTTTAAATGCTGAGTGGAGAGGAGAAACCCATCATTTAGTTGCATTAGTTACACTTGAGCCTCTTTTTCTGTTTTGCTATTAAGCAAATGAGAATTGAAGCCCCAGCTTCTCAATATTGCTCAGTAAGTGTTTGAATTTGCATCTCATTACAAAAACATATTTGAAATTTAAGCTGAGCATGAAGAGCTGATTAATACAGCATGCACTTTAAAAGACTCCACAGATATACACAGTTGACAAAAGCATTTGAATAGTTTTCATTTTTGAAAGATTACAACCTGATGATAGATTTATAAATAAACACAAGTTACAACTTCATCTGAAGTCTAAGGACATAATCAGGAAGTGATTAATAAACATTAGAACTTGCCAGTGTAACTTAAGAAAAAGTGGTTTTAAGATTGGAGATGCTTCATTACCTCCCAATTTAACACATGTCTATTTTAGGATTGGGAAAGCAGATATGGACAACTTAAATGAAGCAATGTGGGTTTTGTACAAAAAGGATGCAGTAGTCAAGACTGGATACAAAAGGCATAAAGTTGTGGCATTTCACATTACCTTATTTTGTCACATGTTCCACGGAACAGTGGACTTCAAAAATCAGAAGGATTAAAAATACACAGTGGGATATCAGAAAAGACAATCGAGAATGCATTCTAAATGTGAGCAGTTTCAATTGGTTAATTTTTTCTTGACTTGCTTGCTGCACTTCGACATGCGCAACTTGTAGAAAATTTCACAAAATACTCAGTAGCTCATCTAAATGCTCACTGCAGGTAAAATTGTTGCCATAAGATTAATTTTGCAACAAATTAATAAGATCTGTAGCTTAGTCCAGAATTATGAAACAAATTAATTTCAAGGAATAAATTCTATTACTAATGACTCAACAGATTTTTTTGGCTCAACTTACTGACATCTTACCTCATAAGAGAAAAAGCTTTCTTAGATGTTTTACGGCATTTTGAATTTGTGACCCGGGTACATTTATTCAAGAGATTAGTTTATGGAGCTTGAGTTAATTCCAAAATTATCCACTTCCTAGTTACCATAGTAGTAGACTACTCAGTTATCTGCCACAAGTCAAGGAATGCCTTTCATGGTATTTGTAATGTTTGTTCTAAGTTTTATGGTTAATATAAATTGATAACCAAACTAGGATATGCATATGACTCTTGCATTATAAGACTTAATTTAATGTTTGAATTTACGGCACTACCTGCCATCTGAGATGCTGAAGTTATATGACGTAGGAGAATATAATCAGGATGGTGAAAGGAGGAATTCTGGGGGTCCAGCTTTGTTATGGAGCTTGCTTTTCCAAACAAATGATGGCTTCCTGCTTCTGAATTGAGAAATGAACTGATTAAAATAGTACTTGGAAGCGGACTGTCCAAAATGTGATAGGGTGCCACAACCTCCTGTCACTGGCAGGCTAGTAGAATAGCCATCTATATAACTATCAATGTTCTGGTCCCCAAATTCCACCTTTCCTTTACTTCGTTGCATATAATGTAGTTGAGCAGATCATTTAATGCATATTTAAAATTACTTACTCTAAACCTTCATCTTGAAAGACAGGAAAGAAAGTGTGCAAATATATAAATATTACTCATGCACAGTTTTAAAATCCCCTTAATGGAAAGGCAGTCAGGAGAAATACTGTAATGGGGCAGTGTTCTGTGTCAGCTATATGGACAAACGGTAAACCCCTGCATTGGATACCTCTAGGCATTTCTGGCGTCCCTATTACCAGCTGATAAACTGAAGCAAAGGCATCTTTCCCAAGATCTTGAAGAGAAATCCTTTATGTGCCGCAGGAGAGCTCCTCTAGTGAAATGCTAGAAGACTGGAAGACACTGAACTGTTCCACATAAGTCTGCTGAAAGCCTGGCCATTTAAAATTGCAAAGGATGCAGCTGTTTTCCATACATTGATCTTGAGTGATATACTAATGTACTTGGTACTGATATAGGTAGGCCATGTTCTCCACAACAGTCTGGCATAATTTGTTCTGCTTCCAGCAAACGTCTTCATTATCACCTCATTTAACCCTTCTACTGAACAGTATTTTGTGTGGTGGGACTGTTGTGCAGTTGCATCTCCCTGAAATGCTGTTCAGTACTAATGGACATTAGTGAGGAACTTGCAGGACAGCTTGCTGACAGTGAAGCAAACACTATGCTTTTTGAGGGTATGTGGCCATAGAGGGTGTGCTGTGGTCAAAATTTATTTTTAGAATGCATACCTTAACATGAACATGAAGTTGCAAATTAGTCTAAGAAAATATTTCCATCCAAGAAACCTGCAGGATAGCCACGTGGTGTTCTCAACATCTTGATCTTTCCGTCTAATCATAATGTATGAATGGCCTGATGCTATTCTGGTATTTCAGGGTGCATGTATCCACAATCTGTAACAGATTTCTTGTTTTAAATTGGCCAGAAGCCAGCATGTCCAAAGTATGTATCTGTGAACAACTTCATTGGCTGTGCAGCTACCTTGAAGGTGAACGCTCCAAGGACATTAAGGAACATAGGTCTCCCATCTAGCACTAGAAGAACGTTTGTGCCAGTGGTTGTTAGATTCCTGTTTTTTGTTGTTTTAAAATTCATCCATTCCCCAGAACTGGGGTGTAAATACTTAAACTAATTCTAATGCTGTTGGAAATGATTGGTTGGGATGAGGATTATTCTGGTTTGTTAGTAGCAGGCAATTTCTCCCATCTCTGGCCAGCAGTCATCTTTGAGTTGAAACCCAAGAGTGTGAATCTGCCATTACTACAAAAGAGCTGAGAGTTGAAATGAGGAGTGAATTTCTTCATTATCCTCTCACCCAGTCCCATTATAGGTATTTGGTGCCATCTAGTGCCAAACTAGGGGTATAGCAAGCACTTTTTTCAAGCCGTGTCATCACATCCCCATGCCATATAAATATTTATTTAGACTTCCTACCCCACCCTTCCTTTCAAAGGCTCACCAGCCCTGTCATTCTTTTTCTTCCCGCTTTCAGTGGCATCGGTTGTTTAGCACATATAGCCTTGGTGAAAGGTTTTAGGTGCTGCACGGTTTGTGTGGTGAACATTCCTGATACTTAAACCCATGCTCAGTGCCTCTTCTGCCTAGGGCTTGAGCATAACACTGGGGTGTGTACCATTTGTTGTGGATATAAGCCTCAAGCCAGGAAAGACGGACCATGTTGTTTGGCTGAACATCTTATGGTCGGGATCTAATGGTTTGGTGATTTGGGAGTCTGCCAAGAATACTCCATGTCATCTGCCACTCTGGCCCGTGCCCTGACTGGGTAGGTGCCATCAGGGCCCATTCCAAGAGGCACTTCGGTGCCGATAGGT
The DNA here is from genome assembly GCA_003113815.1 of Sphenodon punctatus. Taxonomy (NCBI): domain Eukaryota; kingdom Metazoa; phylum Chordata; class Lepidosauria; order Sphenodontia; family Sphenodontidae; genus Sphenodon; species Sphenodon punctatus. Next base: position 452,156 of record QEPC01006374.1, read on the forward strand.
TAAAAGCTGGCATCTGTGCTGCCCAAACCTAAAATGTCAAATGTTTCCCCGGGTCGCCCGTTGCTGTGTCATAACCATTCTCTTTGCACCCCTCCATTCTTGAGTGTCAGGGTAAGAAATGCTGTCGGAAGTGGACCCCCTGACTCCTGATTTCCCCCCTCCCCCCGAACCTTCCCCAATGTTGGGAAGATCTCATGGGCACTGACGGCCTTGAATATATTGCCTCTAGTGGTCACCTGGCTCTTATCAAAACCTTTTGATGCCTCTCTCCACAGCTGTGGGGCTCATTCTGAGGGAGTGGCCATCAATGACCAGTGGGCCTCCACAGAACACTCCTTGTACATAATGTGCTTGAGCTCAGAGCCCTCTACTTAACCCTGAAGAAACCCAGGTTCGAGGATGCACTACCATGTTATGCACAGACAACCTTGTGGCTGTATATTATGTCAACAGGCAGGGAGGTGCTTGGTTGCTCCTGCTCATGCAAGAAGCTTTTGGCTTCTGGGAATGGTGTATTCCCCAAGGGGTGTTGCCAGTGGCAGCACACATCTCAGGGCAGAACAACAAGCAAGCAGATGACAGCATGGTAGACCTGCTGAGGTCTCATGAATGGGCCTTGAAACACTGTTGTCTGCTCCTTGCTGCACAGATGGATGGGGCATCCCCAGAGTAGACCTCTGTGCCTCACAACGCAACAGCAACCTGCTTGCTTGCTTCTCCTGAGCAGGAGTAGGTTGGGGCTCCTGGGGAGATGCTCTAGTTGCTCCCTAGCCAAAGAGACTGCAATGTGCTTTCCCACTATTTCCACTCATTCCCAGACTGATCAGATTCTGAGATATGCAGGGGGGGGGGAGGCGGACTTTATCCTGATTGTCCTGGATTGGTCAAGGCAGTATTGGTACCAAGAGCTCAGGAAGCTGGCCCTCAGTGGCCATTCCCAATGGTCCCAGACCTTTTTTACCAGCACAAAGGGAGTCTCTGGCATCTGAACCTCACTTCCCTGCACCTGATGGTTTGAATGCTTCATTACTAAGGAAGGAAGGAAGGGCAGGGTTGGTTCTATGGGGCACACAGTATCTTCCTGTCCAGTGGAAAGCCCTCTTCCCGAGGTTGCTATCAGGCCAAATAGCAGTGGTTTGTGACTTAGGCCCAAGACAGGGGCCTTTCTCTCATAGAGGTTTCAGTCTCAACTGTCCTGGATTATTTGGTGTCCCTGTTGGAGGGTGGAACATTTATCTTTTCCATTGAGTCCACCTAGCAGCCCTTAATGCTTTTTGCTTCTGTCAATGGGGACTTCCTTTTAGCTAGCATTGGTTGCTTGCTTCCTTAAGGGGGCAGTAAGTTTTTCCCTATGCTTAGAAGTCTGTTCCCTACCTGGAACTTGGACATGGTGTTACAGGCTCTTTATGAAAAACCCTTTTGAGCCAATGGCTTCCTTCCCCATTGATCTTTTCTCCGTTTAAAACTATTTTTGGTGGCCATCACCTCTGCCAGGAGGGTAAGCAACAAGTTACAGGCCCTCTCCTGTATACCTCCCTGTGTGTCTTATTTCCACTGTGAGAAGGTAGTCCACTGGCTACACCTGGTTTTCCTCTCTCTCAAGGTGGTGTCCGAATTCCACATGGGATAATTTAGATTTCTTCTAGCCTTGTCAGGGGCGGAAGGGGTTTTGCACAAACTAGATGTCACTAAGGCCTTGCTTTACTACCGTAGCCGATTAAGGATTTCAGGCTCATGGATGCACTCTTCTCTTTGTACTTTTTGACCCTAAGCATAAGGGATCTAGGGCATCTAAATAATCCTTCCTCTTGGTGTCCCCTGGGTGGTGCGGGGGCTACAATGGAGAGGGCGTTCTCAGTGGTGGCACCCAGGCTGTGGAACTCCCTTCTGGTAGAGGCCCGGGTGACCCCGGACCTTGCTTCATTTCAGTGACCGTGCAAGACCTGGCTGTTGCGCCAAGCCTTTGGTGAAGGGGGGGTGAGGTTGGGTGGGGAGGATGGGTTTTTTATTTTCTTTTATGCCTCCCTTTAATGTATTTTATATATTTTATGTATATTTTAAAATATTTTAGTTTTTGTAAGCCACCTCGAGCTGCCTAGGCGGGAGAGTCGGGGTGTAAATAAATAAACTAAATAAATAGATGGATTAGGGCATGGATTACCTGAAGCTACGAGTCTCCCACTCCCCTTGGGCATAAGGGCCCATTCTACTAGATCCATGGCCATGTCTGTAGTAGCCTTACGTCATGTCCTTCTGGATGAGATTTGTTGGGCAGCTACATAGAGCTCCCCATCCACCTTTATTACGTTCTATGCTCTAGATCTGGCTGCTCAGTCCAATGCCAGATTTGGTTGTTCAGTATTATCTTCACTGTTTTCATGAATAAAAAATATGAGATTAGGTTTACTGCAATCCACCTCCTAGTATTTCTTTCTCGTTTGTTATCCTCTCACCCAGTCTCATTATAGGTAAAGAAGGAAGTTAAGTTTCTTACCTGTGATGATTCTTTTTTGAGTTGTATCCTCTCTCACCGAGTCCCACCATCCATCCTCCCTTGCCACTTGGGTGAATGAGGGCTATTTATATGCCCAAGGGATGTGATGTCAGGGTTCAGTGCTAGATGGTGCCAAATACCTTTAATGGGATCTGGTGAGAAGATACAGCTTGAAGAACTATTACAGGTAGGAAACTTACCTTTATTGCCCATGCGTAATTACTGATCTATTCCTGTAGTGGGAAACAAGTACTCGCTTATCTGTTTTGGATTTTAAATGGGGGAAAACAGTGTGTATAAACACCCACTAATTGTATAAGCCATCTGATAAAAAGGAATAGAAGGTGACATAGAACCTAGGACACTGGGCACTGCTGCCCTAGGGCACACCAGAAGGCTCCCTTTTAAGGCTCTTAACTGCATGCTTTTTGTATGAACAATATGCAGTGGGCCCAATCCTTAAACATACTTGTGCAGGAGTAAATCCCATTAATTACAATGAGACTTACTCATGAGCACCTGTGTTGAGAATTGTGGCCAGTGTGTCTGATCAAAGTTAGATAGGGTGTCAGTAGTTGCTTAGGTAGCTCTAGTGGTAGAGCATTGGAAAGGGAATGGGAAGGCTAGGGGTTCAAGGCTGCTGTAGGCAAAGAAACTATGTAGACATCAGAGAATCCACCAAACAGGACAAAGGCCCCATATTTTCCATAGTAAATTTACATATGCAAAAAGTCGCATCTTCAACTTACCACATGGTCCAGATTTGAAAACTTGACCTATCTCCCCTGTGTCCTGTTTGACCACCAGAGTAATAGGAAAGGGGACTAACAGCAGTGCTTGACTCAGTCAGCAGGAGGAGGACTCTGCATGGTGCACAACAAGTTAGATAGCAGTTTGTAAGGCTTCCACAGATGCAGTTGCAGATGTCTGGGTAGCTAAGCTTGGTGGCTGCTGTGCTAGGGATGATGGGTTCTAGACTACAAATTCTGAAATCTTGGGTTGGGTGTTTGACCAGTCAAGAAATATTCAGTCAAATATTGTAAAATTAAAAATATTTAATTTGACTATTTGACAAAGAGTTTATTAGAATAACAGAATTCATAAAGTTAGATACTTATGCTAATTACCAAAAACAAGTTGGCTAACTGTTACTGAGAAACAATTACATTTTAAAAAAATTGTAATGCATTATAATTTTTGACAATATTAGTTGGGTGTAAATATGAATAATATTCAAGTCTGAACAGTTCTCCGTGGCTTTTTTCCTCTTTTTGTTTGCTGTTGGGTGCTTGGGTTATTTGTGGAGGGAGGGACTGTTGACTTTTGTTAGGCTTTTTTTGGCAGGGTTGGGGAGAAGGCTATGCTTAGGGTATAACTTTTTGTTTTGGAGTATGTTTGTGGTGGGTTGTGAGGAAAGGAGATGTGTTTGCTTGGGGATTTTGTGGACAACTCGGCCTGGGCCACAAGTGTACGAGAGAGCAAGAATATTTATTTAAATTTATAATTATGCAAATTTGTTCTGCTTGAAGTAAATTTAAAGAATTTAGATTTTTTTTTTTCCTGTGTGTGTGCGGAGCATGATGTAATGCAAAAAGCAGAATGCTGCCTATGCAAACACCATTCTTGGCTTCATTGAATACTTGACTGTGGCCAAATACAGTCAATTGACAGTATTTTTACCGGTCAAGTGACAGCCTTCCCAACTCTATGTAACTCGCACCACTTTTGAGTAGTCACTGGCTTAAGTTGGCTTCTTAGAATTTTACACTCTTGTCATGTTTTCTATATGGATTTTATCACCTACAGTCAGCAGAAAGGGGAAGGCTTCCTTGGGTTGTGAGTGAGCCTGAAGGGGGAGTTAGAGCAGTAGATTAGAGAGCTCTTGGACATGTCTGTGTTCAGCCATTAAGGATAATGAGTAAAGGATTATGTGTACATGTAATCGTTAGAATCAGTTAGGTGGGACATCTGCTACTTGTTTTTAACGGTGTAGAAATAACATCTCTTGACAACGTAAGTAACTTTTCATATTGCCGGCATTGTTAACATTAGTATATCTTTTGAATGTACTTTCTAAGGATTAATACAAATAGTTGTCGAATTATTTTCGACAGTATAAATATAAATTATCATAAGACCTGTTAAATAGTTTTATGGAGACAAAGCTGGTGATAATACTCACAAGAGAAATTAAGATCTATAGCAGTGTCTTGAAGCTGCTCAGATTTGATCATGCTCTAATGTAATTAAACTATGTCGGCTTTTGCTCAAATGTACAAGTTTTTTGTTTCGTAGGTTGCACGTCTTCAGCAAATGCCTAATGGTGAAAATGAGACAATGATTCCTGTTCTGTCTTCAAAAAAAGCGAGTGAATTACCAGTCAATGAAGTCGCAAGCATTCTTCAAGTAAGTAGTAGGAGAAAAAACAAATTGAAGCAGTACTAGAATTAATAATCTATTAAATTAGTAATCTATTTTTTATTTATTTGTTCATGGTAGGCTTTTAAATTGGGAGTTGAAATTATCTAATATTTGAAAAAAAAATTAGAAACTAAATGTGTTAATGTAAATACCTTGAAAGTGTTACAAACATACTTATTAATTTAAAATTCAATCGTGTGAAAGAAAATATAAACTTTTCATAATTGCTCTAGCTTTTTTAAATGCCAGATTTTCTCACAGTATCCTTTTTGCTACAAGCCAAGAGGAGAAGGCTTTGTGAATTTAACACATCTATGACTAAGCGGTTGAGAGCTTTCTTACTGTGTTTCTTGAAGAGGTTTTTAACACATCATATTAGAAACATTCTTCAAGTATTAATTATATTTCAAAATCCTAAATCTGCTTGATACTTAAATGCACACATTTTAAATGTGTTTGCTTTGTAGTCACTAGTTCTGTTTTAGGAAGGGAATATGTTTTCTGCCATTAGGAACCCCCCCTTCTTTGAAGGTGTGTGTATTATGAGTATTTTAAAAGTTGTTCATGAAGCATGTATTGTTGCAGCTTGCCTGTTTTTTAGTCTGGTTTGACATAATTAACTTAACCAAGGTTTCTCTAGTGGTATTTTAAAATCCAAGTATTGGAAACCTGATCCATTTCAAACACTGTATGTCAGAAATGTCCCAAGTACTGGAAGGCTATATATGCTGACTTGTGTTGCAAAACAACCCTTTTCTGTCATGCAGCGGTTGCACCCTAATTTAGACAGCATCCCTTTCTCCTCTTGTCTCTGAATATCCATAACCCTTAAAATAGTCCTTGGAATGAGAAGAAGGTTGTGGAAAACTGGAGAACACGGTTACCTGAGGGTTAGTGAACCCGTGATCAGGCACAGACCTTTTTAATCTCTCATATCCCAGATGTATACATGCTCTTCTAGTTGGTTGATGCCTGAGTTTTTGGCCAGTAAGAACCCATTACTTACAGAAATAAAATAGTTTCATTTTCAGTTCTTACACAGCTGAGTAACTTTAGAGCCCTTAGAAATTTGTCAATGCTGCAAGCACCATAGAAATCTAGGTGAGTATCTTCTGCAGAGGAGAGGTGTCATAAATCAGGGATACAGAGAAACACCCCCTTTTATAGGACTACTATGATCGCTAACTGTATAGGCTCCTTTTTGTAGGGACTATTTATTTGTAATGTGATAAGCTTCATTTTTAGCTGCTGCTGTAGCCAGACTTTATTCACTTGATTGTTATGAATTTGATGTGTGTAGAGTTGGTAATTGCACATGTGTATTCCCATAGACTGACCTTCAGAATGGCTTGAAAAACCGTGAAGTTTGTCATAGACGGGCATTTCATGGTTGGAATGAGTTTGATATTAGTGAAGATGAGCCGCTCTGGAAAAAATACATTTCTCAGGTAAGAGCTTTCTGATCCTTTACAAAAAATTATATATATTTCTTCTATTTTACTTCTGGTTTACTCTCAAGTTCTCAACTTCCTCAAGTGTTTGTTTTGTGAAAAGGGAAGTATCAGACTTTGTTGAATTAAGATTCCTGCCATACAAAATGCCTGATTTGTAGATTGTATGGCCTATTATAACCACACTAGCTTGTGGCTGTAGTGAAGATTGACAATTTTCCCCCTAAAAGCAGGGACATCTCAAGAACCGTTGCTGATAGAAAGAAACCAAAAGCTGCTTAATGGAATTCAGATAATGTGAACGTTTGATTTTAAGTTATGGGATAATCAGATATTTGTTTGCTGTCAAAAATCACACACTGGAGACATTTGCCACAAAATGGCTGACAATACTGAACTGGTTCAAGCCAGCTCATTTTCAGCCCTATTATTCCAAAGCGTTAACAGATTTCTAGATACATATCTTTTGTATAGAAACCAGGTGTCCTCCTTTTAAATGCACTTTTCCATATCTCAAATACTCATTTTGCTATTCCACTCTGATGGCCCTTTCTGTTCCTCTTACTGAAAGGAGCCAGCTAATAAACCAACTCAAATTTGCATGCGTTTCTTCAAGCACATGCCCATGTGTTGCCTTGGGAATGTTCCCAGAGCTGGTGCACAGGAGGTTATGAGTCTGAAACTCACTTCTGCTGATGGCTTCTAATATACATACCCATCTTTGCTTTCAACCTGTAAGGAAAATAAGGCTCTGTTAGGCAAGTAAGGCTTCAGTTTATAAACTGGCAGAAATTAAACCAGACCGCTTTGAGGACTAGAACCCAGGACTATCATGGTAGACCAAAGTTTAGCTAACCAGCTATGCTGCTTAATGTGCCTTGGATCTCTCGCAAGCAGCTCTGTAAGTTATAAGAAAGTGTGTTAACCACTTCTTTACTGGCTAAATTAGAAATACTTCAGTAGCTACATTGGTAGCTCATCTGATATCCTCTCATGTAAGCTAAACTTGATGTTCAGAGTAAATTAGAATGTTATGTGAGTGTGACTGACTTGTGTTTCAGATTTTTAGTTGAAGAACTTGTCTATTTAAAATGAGTCTGTAAACAATTTAATTGCAAAATGCAGTTCAAGGTAATAAAAAAATAAGCCTCATTGTGTTGCGAGCATTTCACAAAAAAACATAGTTATGCAACAAATGGCCAGAGAAACTTTGAGCATGAGGAGAAAAGAATTTTAATGGTCTATGACTTTACTGAACCACAGCAGAGGTTAGTCATACTAACTAAAGACACCAGACCATTTTTTAAAATTTAAAAAGCACAAATTGTTTAACCCATTGACCTAAATGTGAGTGAGGTGCTACATGCTATCGACCAACTTGCCTAACAAAGACTGGAAAGAAATTTGACACCCATATTTTGTGTAATTAAGGTATCTTTTTCTTAAGACTTGTTACTCTGAACCTTTGCTTAAGAACTAAAGCCTTTCTTTTTCCTTGTTTTGTGTAGATCTAAGAAGGCCCCACTTGCATATTCTTTTTAAATACATGTAGTATAAAGCAAAGAATAAAAAAAATTAAAATGGCTCTATTGATTCTGATGTCACTCCTTGTTTAGCAAAATCTAAACAAGGATTTAGATTGAACAGGAATGCCTAGTCCTAGATTGGACAGGACAGGAATGCCTGTCCTTTTTAAATTGTGAAGTGTGGTTTTTAATCTACAGGGTTTATTCAGCTGACCTGTTATGCATTTATCCCTATAAGTAATGGTCAGATATATAAGTGATCACTCTGTAGTTCAATCTCTGATTTGTATAGTCATCTGAGAGTCACAGCTTGGTCAACAAACTCTGTAATTATTACATTAAAGTCTGTTTTTGTTCATATCACTGGAGTTAGACTATCAGGTCTTGTATATGATGTGAAAACCATGTTTTTGAGCCATATGAGAATGTTGGCTTAAGAACAGAAACTTGTCTGGCATATTAAGTTGATCAAGGTTGATCAACTTAATATGTTGGGTGGGCAAGAATAAATTGTTAGCCCCAACATGCAGCCACACATCTGATCCCAGTTTAATTGGCTTCTATTTTAATTTAGCCAAGTAGAATCAGATGCTATCTCATGCTAAATCAAATGCCATGGTATGTCCACACTTCATTCACATGTCACTGAATGTTGGCAAGTGAATTAAATAGAAAACAGTCAATGGGCCATGACATGTCCAAAACCTCAAATGCTCACACTAAATTTCATCAGATCCTCATGTTTATTTAAAAATTACATTTTCATGTTAAATCATGGCTCCCTCATGCTGGCACTTTCACATGTACGTGCCTACACATACTTAGTGGCTGAAACTACTGGCATTTTCTTAAGGTGTTTTTAGACGAACTCCTCCCCACCAATCACCCAGCATCACGCATGTTGCAGGGCTGCATAGGGCACCAATGTGGCCCTGCAACATGCATGATTGGTGGGGAGGTGCTTGTCTAAAATCGCCTTTAGTTGTGACCCTACAACCCTGTTTAGAAACCCACAATGTTATCCTTTTAAGCCAACGTTGTTTTTAAGTTATGAGCATTGGAAGTTGGCAATACTACCATGTTAAATTGCCTCAGAAATTATATATTGAACTATTTTAAAAAGCTTTCCATATTTTTCTTTCAAGGTATTACTTAATTTGTTTTTTCATTTCCAGTTTAAAAATCCCCTTATTATGCTTCTCTTGGCTTCTGCAGTCATCAGTGTTTTAATGCATCAGTTTGATGATGCCGTCAGTATCACTGTGGTAAGATCACAATTTTTTTGTCTAGCTTTTTAAAACTATATGCATAATGTTGCATTTTATGTGAAAAACAATGAAAAACAATGGAATGCAGATAAGTGTACGTTATATATCTGTTGGCATGGTATACAGAGAAAACATAATAAATGACAAGAAATGCCCAATACAAAGTAGAACAGTTAGACCGCTCGAGTGGAATCCTCTCGTAGCTTTTTTAGTTTTCTTGAAATAAGGCTACTATAACATTTGAAACCAACATGTATAGTGTTTTGATGCAAGATTCTTAATGTTGATTTTTTTAAAACAATAACAATACTTGCACCTGAATTGTATGGCTGATATGAAGCGCAGTTCAATTATCTTTCAGTAGGAACTCTTTTTGTTTTAAATGTTAATTGCTTTCTTTGGAAGGCATAATATAGAATCTCTAGCTATACAAAGGAATAGTTGATTCAAATCTGATTAGAGCGTGTGTTCATTTGGCCAGAAAGAACAAAAGGAAGAAACGAACTGAAGTAATGAGAATAAATCTTGGCAGAAGTCCAGATAAAATGGCATGTGTAAGGTGGTGACAAGGCAGTGGGCAAAATTTTGACAGTGATACCGTTGAAGAAGTAGTCAAATTTCATTTAATTACTGATTTTCAAAAAGGTGATGGCTTATTGTGTTTTGATTCCTTTTATATCAGAAGTAGGCAGGAGTGGAGAAATTCAACAGTTTTGACCTACTGCCGTTTCATGAGAAATATTACTTCTGGATGAGACTTGGATAAAAAGACCTAGATTTAGATTAGAGTATTGCTGAGGAATTGAATTTTAACCCTGCTCCAGTCCTCTCCCCTCCTACCTTTTTTCTTCTACTGCCTGCAGAAAAAACCTTGCTTGATCTTTGCTAGGAAGAAGCTGGTATTAAGTGCTGGTTTGCTTTCTGTCTGGAGTATAACATCCTGGCTAGTGCTGGGGCTTGTGCTGAAGGATTGGAAGGTGCCTGGCTTGTGGTGCAATTGTCAGAGAGCAGGAGAAGAGCTGGGGCTTATGAGACTGGGTGCCTGGGCATCTAAATGGCAGATGAGATTTAATGTGGCCAAGTGCAAATTGATGCACATAGGGAAAAATAATCCAAATCGTGTACACAATGTTGGGTACTAAGCTAGGAGTTACCACTCAGGAAAGGGATCTGGGAGTGATTATGGACAATACACTGTGAAATCATCAGCCCAGTGTGAAGCAGCAGTTAAAAATGCGAACAGAATGTTAGGAGTTATTCGCAAAGGAATAGAGAATAAAACTGTGGATGTCATAATGCTTCCATACAAATTGATGGTGTGACCGCACCTGGAATATTGTGTGCAGTTCTGGTCACTCCATCTCAAAAAAGACACAACTGAACTAGAAAAGGTACAGAGAAGGGCAACGAGAATGATAAAGGGTATGGAACAGCTTCCGTACAAAGAGAGGGGACAATGCCTATCTACAGGACCACATCATCCTCTGGGTCCTAGATCGACCCCTCTGGTCAGCTGGGGGCATCTTCCTCAGGGTTTCCCGGGTATCTACTATGAGGAGGGCGTTCTCCGTGACTGTGCCGCAGCTGTGGAACTCCCTCCCATTGGAGATCTGCTTGGCTGCCAATCTCCCCTCTTTTCGTGGACAATGTAAGACCTGGCTGTTCCGCCAGGCCTTTCCCGAGGGAGATGGGGTGGGTAGGTTGGGTTAGGGTGGAGGGGGGGGGGAGATGGGGTTTTATATTCTTAATTGTAATTATTATTGTTTGTTTTTAATGTTTAAAATGTTGTGAGCTGCCCCGAGATGCCAGAGGCAGGAGGGGGCGGCATATAAATTTTATTATAAATAAAATAAAAAAATCTTGAGTGGTAGATAGGGAATGGTTATTTATCCTCTCAAATGGTACTTGAACTAGGGGACACTCAATGAAACTAGCTGCCAGCAGATCTAAAACTGATAAAAGGAAGTACTTTTTCACTCAACGCAGAATTTGTAGGCAGAGGACGTTGTCAAGGCCAGTAGTATAGCTGGGTTTAAAAAAGGTCTGGATAACTTCTTAGAGAGTAGATCCTTTAATGGCTATTAACCAAGTAGCTTACAGAATGAACTTCTTACTGTCGGGAGCAGGGAGTGAACAACAGGGTATAGATTGTCCATTGTGACTGTTGGTTCTTCTCCCATGGGATTGAGATTGGCCGCTGTCAGGGGACAGGATGCCGGGCTTGGTGGACCATTGGTCTGACTCAGTATGGCACTACTTAATTTCTTATTCTGGAAGCAAGGCTGCTTTCACACCTGTGTGAATTAGAAGGTTGGGAGGAGGGATGTGCATACAGATCAGGTGCATCTTTGATAAGGTGTGAATGCCCAAGGCGGGTGATTGATGATTTTATGTGTATTTACAAAGGCGATAGACCGAGCTGTGAAATCCAGCTCTGTTAATCACCTGCCTTACCCGTTCGTGCAGGTATGAAAGGGGCCTATGTGTGATTCTGCAAATTCTCATAGACCACAAGATTCATATATCCCTCTACCCAATGTTTTATTTGTAAAGTTACTCAAGAGGGAACAGGATCTTGCAGTATTCTGCAGTATTCTGCTCCTGCTGCAGGGCTGTTGTTTGCGTTTTTTTGGCTTTCTAATGTACAATTTGAGAGAGACAATGATCATAAATATTAGTAACAGAAGCACTGTGTTATTTTTGGCAAATGCTGTATCCTCCATAACAAGCGTTATATATTTTAAGTTTAGCATTCTATAATCTGTTAACAAAATGCTACTATAACCAAAGTTAATTTGGACAAAATTGCTCACATTGAACATTTTAAATTTATTTATTTAAAATTTATATCCCGCCCCTCCTGCCCTTAGGGCAGCCCGGGGCGGCGAACTACATTCAATAAAAATATAAAAAAATTTAAAACAATTTAAAATTACAATATGTGGGGAAAAACCCCACCCCACCCCTCGCCAAAAGCCTGACGGAACAGCCAGGTCTTTGAACATGACTTTGCCACTGCCCTTTCAGAGGCAGTAGCAGAGCCAGAGGTAAGAAATACTTCGTCTGGTCAGTGTTTGTGATCAATTCCAATTGGTGATGTCTGCTGAGGCAACAGACGTGCTAGAATCTGTGTGAGCCCCAACGCATGAACTGCACCCTTTCCCGTCCTGTTTGGTTAAGGCTGCTAGGGAGACAATGGGGCTGTTGGTGGTGGGGGTGAGCCGTGTGTCCTTGGGGGAGGGAAGGTTACCGGAGTCCCTTAAGGGGACTGTGGTCCATCCTGTCCTCAAGAAACCATCTTTGGAGGTTGATTCCCTGGTGAGTTATCAGCCTGTCTCTAACCTCCCCTTTTTAGGGAAGGTTATTGAGTGGGTGGTGGCTTGTTAGCTGCAGGCACGTCTGGACAGTGTGTTTTCTAGATCTTTCACTGTCCGGATTTCGTCCAGGTTACAGCACTGAGACTGCTCTTGTGGCTTCGGTCAATGACCTCTGAGTGGAACTGGATAAGGGTCATTTGACCCTGCTGGTTCTGCTCGATCTTTCGGCAGCATTTGACACAGTGAACCATGATGTGCTGGTGACCTGCCTGTGGGACCTGGCTGGGTTGGATGAAACAGTTTTACGATGGTTCCAGTCCTTCCTAGTGGGTAGAACACAACAGGTGGTTCTGGGAGATGGTACATCTTCTCCCAGAGATCTCCCGTCCCACAGGGTTCCATTCTGTTCCCCCCCCCCCCACTT
>QEPC01006374.1:484919-497269 GCA_003113815.1 Sphenodon punctatus
ACGTCCAAAGATGGTTTCTTCAGCAGGGGGCGCACCACAGCCTCTTTAAGGCAGGGCGGCAACCTCCCCTGCCGAAAGGACGCGTTCACTACCCTCGCCAGCACCGTCCCCAACGTCTCCCTGGAAGCTTTTATTAACCAGGACGGGCACGGATCCAGTTCACAACACGTGGCCCTCACAGACCCCAGGACATCCGCCGCATCGGCCAGCGTCACTTCCTGAAACTCACCTCCGTCCCCCCGCGCTCCTCCCCTACTGCCATCAATCCAGCGTCAAAGTCGGTCTGAATCCGAGCGATCTTGTCTGCGATGGAGAGGGCATTCTCGCTGGTTGGGCCCCGGTTGTGGAACTTCCTCCCGGAGGAAGCATAGCTGGCCCCGAGTCTAATGGCCTTCCGTCGGGCCTGTAAGACATGGCTTTTCTCCCAGGCCTTCGGAGGTGGGGAGGGGAGGGTGGGTTTAATTTTTGTAGGGGGGTGTTTTAAAATTGTTTTAGTGATATTATGGATTTTTTATGTTTTAATAATTGTCTTATACTGTGATGGAAGCTGCCCCGAGATGCCGTGGGCATTGGGGGAGGGGGGGAGGGGCGGCATACAAATATAATAAAATAAATAAATAAGTCAATTGCTTTTCTACAGACCTGTTTTTACTATAGGTGTAAGAACTGCTGGATGTGTATTGGAGTGTATTAGCACTATTGACTACAAATAAAAAATAGTCCTCCAGCGCACCTAGCAGAGTGGGTTTTGAGATACCTGTGGTATGCCAGATGACATTACTTGACATGCTTATATTTGAGCGTACGGAAGATGTACAAAATGCTTGTTTCCATTTCAAGACAGAAGGATATGCCTGTGAAAAAGCTTATTCTGTGTCTCTATACACAGCAAAGCTTAAAAATATCATCAGAAAAAAATGGCTTGAGGCCAGTTATTCATTAGTTGATCCATAAACTATCATTGTCCAGTCATTAAAAACTGAAATAAAACTCCAACCCTACTTTGTTTTTAAGTCTGAATTGATTTTCTTGTCTTGTAGGGGATAGTTATTGGAACTGGAGAAAATTCTGAGTTTGGGGAAGTTTTCAAAATGATGCAAGCGGAGGAAGTAAGTATTACTACTTGTATGTGAAATTAAGAGAAACCTTGACAAGATAAATCCCATTTCTGCCAAATGTGGTCTATTTTTATAGAGGTCAGTTGGACGCTTAGCAAATTAATTTGAAAGTCCTTTTATTTAATAGTATCAGGTGTTTTTCTCCACAAAAACATAGGTGTGTGGTATGTGCAAACCCTGATTTCTCCCCCTGCTGCAGTCAGTCCTCTGGATGGGTAGCGCCTCCTCTTGACCGACAGGGGGCAGAAGATAATAAGATCATCTGGACATGCCCCCTGAGCTACCCCTGCTCTTATCACCAGTTTGTTCTTCTGCCTCGGACCAGCAGGGCACGTTTATCTTCACTCCATCAGGAGCAATTTGGACTTTTGAAGGACATTCCCAGTCCGGAGACAGAATAGCCTAGGGGCTCTTGACGGGGCCTTAAGGGCGACTTCTCCTTGCCGAGTTCCTGGAACCAGCACTAAGTTCCTGGCATTTGCCCGTGAGCAGAGAGCCGGCGCCAGGACCTGAGGACTCCCCATTACGGCCGCACCTCAGTGAGCCCGTGTCTCCCCCGTCCTGAATGGACTCTTGCGGGGCCAGTGAGTCCGTTCTGCCGGTCGCCCCTCTTGCCCCCCCATCTTTCTCGTGAGGGCGGCACACCCAGCTCCTCTTCTCCCTTGCAGCTGTGGAGCGAGAGAGTGACAGGATCATGGATCCCAGCCTCAGACCTGAGGTGAGTCTTTTCTGTCTGTGGGGGGTGGCGGTGTATATGAGTGATCCTGCTCCATGGGGTCCCTCTCCCCCTTTTTTCCTCTCATCCTCCCTGGGTCCTCCGTTTTTTCTATGTGTCTTGTCTCCCTTGTAGGCTTCCTCACAGGGAGACCTGGCCTCTACTGGCTTACCAACCCCGGCTGAGATGCCGTTCAACCAGTCAGACCCCTTAATTGCCCTTAATCATACTATGGGCAAAATGCTGGACTTCCCTGACCTGGCTCTGTGATAGACAGGGCAGATCAAAGAGAAAAGGATCCCAGGGAAAAGATAAGGCTCCTAGGTCAAAGAGGAGGCAGTTAAAAAGGGCAGGAAACCCTCTTCATCCAGCAGGTGGCGCTGTAACACGCATGTTGGAATCCCCTCAGTCTTCAGACAGCTCTGCTGAGGAAGGGGGGAGGGGCGAGCTGGCCGCTGATTTCCTCAGTTTTCGTTCAGACTCTGAGGCTGACTATGCCCCAGGAGTCCGATTTGGAGGAGGGGGAGTGGCAGGAGTCCCTGGCCAATCCTAGAGACCAAGACAGGCAGTTTCCCTCTCAGTTTAGGGAGCAACTTCTGTCTCAAGTCGTAAAAACGCTCCACCTGCACGAAAAGCCTTCTAAGGGGATTCCTCGGACTCTGGGGAGTAGGATGACAGAGATCTAATCCCCTCTGTTCAAGCTAGGGATAAAGGGTTGCTCCTCGACAGAGCCTTTGAAAAATTGGTTCTGTTGGAGTGGAAGTCTCCTGGAAGGGTTTTTTAAAAGGATCAAAGCCCAGGAGGCACTCTATTCTTTTTCTAGAAAAAAGGAGGGCTTGTTTAAAAACCCGAAGGTGGATGGAGCTGCTGCCTCCCTAGCGAGGAAAACAGTGTTTCCTATTGAAGGGGACTGTTTCCCTAAGGACCCCACAGATAGAGCCATAGATGGGGTCCTGAGCAAGGTTCTGGATTCCACTGCGGCCTCCCTTAGAATAAACATCCTCTCCTCTTATGTTGCCAGAGCTATGATGTCCTGGACGCAGGAGCTTCAGTCCTCAGACATTTCGGACAAGAAGGCTAAGGTTCTCTCCTCCCGCGTCAAGATGGCGGTTGCTCTTTTGACGGATGCCACCACAGACACTCTCTCCTGGTCGGGCCGTTCTGTTGCTCACACCGTAGCAGCAAGGAGGAGAGTTTGGCTACGTTCCTGGCAGGGAGACCCCACGGCCAAAAACATGCTAGTAGAGGGCCCTTATAAAGGGTTTTAATTATTTGGATCTTCTTTAGACAAGGTACTGGCCGATGCCACTGATAAAACTAAGACCAAAAACCTCCAACAATTTGGTACAAAAAGATCCTTTCACGCCCTAGCCTTTAAGTTTGGCAGCCCCTCTTCCTCCTTTCCCAGGAGGAATCAATCAAATGAAAGAGACTCTAGGCAGCCCTTTCCTTTCAGAGGGCAGAGGCAGCATGGTGCTGGGAAATTCAAACCAAAAGAACCCATCCTCCAGTCAGTCCAACGAGCAGGCATGACTGGCAGGGGGACGTGGAGATGGGGGCAGGCTCCAAGCTTTCTCAGCCATTTTGGAAATGTCAGTCTCAGATGCCTGGGTATTGCAACTGATTCGCCAAGGCTACTCAATAGAATTTCAAAGGTTCCCCAAGGAAAGGTTCCTGTCTTCCCCAGTCTCCAAGGACCCCCACAAGCACCTCATCATGTCCACAAAGCTACACAGATTATGGTCCCTAGGGGCCATAGAGAGGATTCCTCCCGGGGAAGTCGGCTTCGGCCTCTACTCAATAATCTTTCTAGTGGCCAAAAAGTCGAGCCAGTGGAGGGCCGCTCTGGATTTGAAAGCACTAAACAGATGAGTCAGGCCCCAGAAATTCAAGATGGAGATGGTGAAATCCATCTGCCAGAGCCTGGCGCTGGGGGATTGGATGGCCTCCTTGGACTTGAAGGCCTATTTGCACATCCCAATTCTTCCAGCACACAGGATATGACTTAGTTTCCACTATGACCAGAGCCATTGGCAGTTCAAGACCCTCCCATTCGGTCTCTCCTCGTCCCCTCGCACCTTCTCCAAGACACTCATCACACTCCTAGCAAATCTGCGCAGGGAGGGGAATCTATATTTACCTTTATCTAGACGACGTCCTGGTCAGGGCTCCTTCCTAGGAGAAGACGTTGGTGGATGTTACCAGGGTGATACAATACCTAAATCACCATGGCTTTGTAGTGAACATCCTCAAGAGCCAACTGGTTCCCTGCTGCAGAATAGAGCATCTGGGGGTGGTGATACTTTAGGCGCCGTCTTCATTCCCCCCAAAAGGCAGAAGAAGATCCGCTCTGATCTACATACTGAGAGCCAGCCAACGGTTGAGGCTAAAAACGCTTGTGGAGCTTCTGGATCTCCTGGTATCGTGCTCCCAGCAGCTCCAGTGAGCCCGATTCAACCTCAGACCCTTGCAGCAGCTGCTCAGGCCTTTTCAAAGAGAGCTCATGAGAGGGTACAATCCATGGGTAAGCATTCCAAACCATCTAAAATCCTCCATATCCTGGTGGTTAGAAAAGGAAAGATTCTCAAGGGGTGTTCCCCTGGTGGAACCCCTCAGAAGGATCCTCACCTTGGACGCCAGCTTAATAGGTTGGGCAGCTCATCTGGAGGGCCGCTCAGTCCAAGGCCTCTGGTCGAGGATGGAGGCGACCAGGAGTATCAACTTTCTAGAGCGGAGAGCTATCCGCCTCGCTCTACGGTACTTTTCACCAGTCCTTCTCCATTCTCACGGGCTTGTCTACACAGACAATACAACGGCAAAAGCCACCAAGGAGGCTCGAGGTCCCCTGCTCTCCAGGCCAAGACCAAGAGACTTCTGAACTGGGCTCAATCCCATCTTCTGTCTTTAAAGATGCTGCACGTAAAGGGCACAGACAATTATCGTGCAGATTGCTTGAGCTGGAGAGATCCCCACGAATGGTCCTGGAACAGGGAGGTGTTCAGGCAGCTGGTCCTGTCCTTCGGCTCTCCGGTGATGGACCTATTTGCCAGCCCCGAGAATGCTCAAGTAGACCTTCTCATGTCGCGTTCTCGGTGCCAGGGAGCTGCAAAGACAGATGCCCTGAACCAGAGCTGGCCTGTGGGCCTTCTGTACGCCTTTCCGCCCTTTCCCCTGATTGCAAGAACAGTGGAAAAAATATGGAGAGAAGGCCCAGATTATATTGGTGACTCCATGGTGGCCGAGACGTCCTTGGTTCTTGGACCTCATGGAACTGAGTGTACAAGACCCCTATTCTCTTCCACCCAGACATGACTTGCTATGCCGGGGCCCCTTGTTCCACGAGGGCATGAGTTCTCTGAATTTGACAGCCTGGAGGTTTAGCGCCTAGCCCTTGCTCGAAAGGGTTATTCGGAGGCAGTTCTTAAGACACTCCTGGCCTCTAGGAGACCGGCTACCAGGCGCTCCTACAGGGCAACCTGGAAGGTTTTTTAGCTATGGGCAGTGGCTAGGGGTCAGGACCCCTGTAAGGCCTCAATTCCTCAAATTTTAGAGTTCCTTCAAGCAGGATTGGACAAGGACCTCAGGTATAACACCCTAGATTGACAAGCGGCAGCTCTAAACTCGGTGCTGCATACTGTATCCAACAAGAATTTCTCAGCACAGACACGTCTGTCAGTTTCTAAAGGCGGCACGACACCTCTCTCCGGTGGTCCATAGGTGCCTGTCCTGGGATTTGAACCTGGTCCTTGATGCTCTGACCAAATCCCCCTTTGAGCCCCTTCTTCAGGTTTCTCTGTATATGCTATCCATAAAGGTGGCACTCTTGATTGCAGTAACGTCAGCTAGGAGAATGTCCGAGTTGGGCGCTCTGTCGATGGAGGGAAAATTCTATGTTTTCCATAATATCGGTCACCCTCAGATTCGGTTGGTCGTTTTATTGTTTTAGCTTAAGCTGTGACAATTCACCAAAGCACAAAGCCCCACAGGGGACTAAAAGGAAAAAGGTTAAAAATAGTACATTATTACAAAATATAAAAACAAGGAATGAGGAACTCCTAACATAAAACAGAAGAATAAAAGTAAAACTTAAAGCCACCATTGGAATATTTATATCCTACTCTCATAATCTGTAGGGCTATAGGCTTTGGACTAAGCCTAGGTCTTATTGTCTCCGACAAATCTTTTCAGTTTTGCCTGAGTCATTATCCCTTTTATTCTTAAACATCTATCTATTGTCAAGCAAAGTTAACTTAGCAAATTGCCTTTTAATCCATAGAACATAGGCAAAAAATTTACCCATTAATTTAGAATCCTCAAGATTCTGGCTACTCAAGAGCCTCAATAAAAATTCTTCTTGTGGCATTTTAGCATACTTCTCATTAAGAGCGCTCAGGAATAGCCTTTATTCCAAAGTGTAATTCTCTCTTCCACAGATCCCAGGAACTGGTGCTTCCTTCCTTCTGCCCGAAGCCAGTGCACGCGAAGGAGAAGCTGTGGCACACCCTGGACGTCCGTCGGGCGTTAAAAATTTACCTCTCACGAACTCAAGGCTCTAGGAAGTCCACAGCCCTTTTCATTAATCTGCGGGCAAGCCTAATCGGTACCAAGGCTTCTAAGACCTTGATATCAAAGTGGGTTAAACAGGCGATAATCGAGGCATATAAGGCCAAGGGAAAGTTCCCTCCCTTGCAAATTTGGCCTCGCTCTGTGCGGCAGGCTGCCACTTCGTATGCCTGTAAGGCGAGAGCCTCGTATGACGAGAATTGTAGCGCCGCGACCTGGACCTCTATCCATACCTTTGTCAAGCATTATAAGATCAACACCTACCAATCGGTGGACGCAGCCTTTGGTAGAAGGGTTCTACAGGTGGTGCTAGATACTTCTGTCGCTGTTTGTTCCCACCCTTAAGGTTCCTACTGCTTGGGTATGTCCCATCCGGAGGACTGTCTGCAGCAGGGGAAGAAAAGAGAATTGGTCACCTACATTGGTGAATTCTTTTCTTCTCCTGCTATGCAGACAGTCATCTGGCCCCACCCAAGCAAACAGCAACTTTTAGCAAGTTGGGTGTGTGTGTGTGTCTTTATTTGACAATCTCTGTCTATCCTGATGTCCCACATAAATAGTTGGTTCATTTGTGCCTTTTGCTGTTGGTGTTTTTTCTCAAAGTTCAGGGTTAGGTCTGGTTTTCTAAGTCTACATGAGCCAGTCCTCTGCTTTGAAATCCCCTGGTGATAAGAGCAGGGGTAGCTCCGGGGGCATGTCCAGATCATCTTATTATCTTCTGCCCCCTGTTGGTCAAGAGGAGGAGCTACCCATCTGGAGAACTGTCTGCATAGCTGGAGAAGAAAAGAATTCACTGAGGTAGGTGACCAATTCTCTTTTGTCCCACTCTTTTAGCTTCAGAAAGATACTCATCTACTTTCTCCCGCATCATGTAGTTGTATGTTGTTGTTTTTTTCTCAGCTGCATCTGTGGGAATCCTAGGTCTTTCTTTGTAGTGTTGTAATAAAACGTGATGTCAAGAGTTCCCTACTTTATTCAATGGTTTAACTTGCCTTAGGAGGTCTCTTTGCTTGCATCTTAACAGCAGAGAGTGTAGCCTATGACCATTTTTACACAGGCACTCTAGCACTGATAAAATGGGTGTTACATTTTATTATACATGGTACAGGGCAAAACTGCAGCCCTGCAACATGGGCCCTTTTCACACAAGATGCCTCCACCCAGTTTTGCTGGGTGGAGGCGTCTGTGTAAACACCACTTGCAGTGGGTGGGGTGTATTTCTCTGGGTGAAGATGGGTGGAGGTGTCTGTGTAAACACCACTTGCGGTGGGTGCATGCTTGTGCGCAGCACCCATCTCCACCCATCCACGGAGCAACGAACTCCACTGCCGATTGCTCCGTGGGTGGGCGGTGGTTGGAGATGGGTGTTGCGCGGGAGCATGCACCCACCGCAGTGGTGTTTACACAGATGCTCCACCCATCTCCACCCAGAGAAATGCACCTCACCCATTGCAAGTGGTGTTTACACAGACGCCTCCACCTGGAGAAATGCACCCCGCCCCCTGCAAGTGGTGTTTACACACTCCTTCACCCAGCGAAACTGGGTGAAGGCATCTCGTGTTAAAAGGGCCCATGTTGCAGGGCTGCAGTGTTGCCCTGTACCATGTATAATAAAATGTAACCCCCATTTTATTGGTGTTAAGAGTGTCTGTGCAAAAAGGGCCTGTGTGTCAGGCCTGGCAAATTTATCATGTACACTTTAAATACTGGCAAGTTCATGAGCTTGTTGAAAACATAGCTAGGCCTGGCTGAATCTGACCCCCTGAGATTTGCTCTAGAACTCTTATTTATTTATATTTATTTATTTATTTATTCAGTTTTTTCCTACCCTGCACCCTCCTGCTCACACCTCTTGAGAGTAACTTTATTGGCTTATTGAGGAGAAAACAATATATATAAGCTTATAACCAATATAATGAAATTAGTCTAAGGTACAAATTCAGTAGTTTGGTTTTCTTTGTGCGTAATTTTACTCCCAAGGGTTTTGTAGGTTTAGGATTCATTTTTCAGTCCAGACACACAATTATTTTTCTTGGACATTGGCTGATTCAGTCCTTCCCATATGTATTTTCCATATGGCAGTTTCATTAGTATTACCATGTAGATAACATTCTAGACGTTTAGCATAAGCATTCATGTTTATATCCACTTCACTTAGTTCTGTACATAGTAATGCTTCAGTGCTGGCATGGAGCTACTTTTCTTAGAAATCAGCCAGTTTAGAATATCCTACAGATGACTAAATTGTTCCTTCTAGGACACATGGTAGTATATCAGGATTTAATGCTGTTTTGAACCTTGGAAAAAGTCAGACTTTTCTTCTGTTGCCCAGAGCCATGGGATTTTCAGAACTAGGAGGCTTCTGATCCACTCTACTCATTTTGCAAATTTCATGGTAAATGAGCTTATAAAAGTCTTGGGATGATTGGAACACCAGGAAGCTCCTGAAGAATATTGCCACTCATTGGAGACTCTCTATTCCAGTGAAGAATTCTTGCGTCTTGAGCTCAACTTTTTAAAAGGCTGTAGCACAGTACCTGGGTAGTGAAGAGAGCATGGCCAGCCTAGAAGTGCTTTCTCAGATTCAGTGCAACGATACTGTTTGGAGGTGTCAGCATTGATGGCAGTCCTTGATTTTACTTTAGAAATTTAATGATAGAATTTATACTGTGGGATTGTTTAACACTCTTAAACAAATTTATTTTCTCTCTACTTTCCTTTTACCAAGGCTCCAAAGACACCCTTACAGAAGAGCATGGACCTCTTAGGGAAACAACTGTCCTTTTATTCCTTTGGCATAATAGGTAAGAAAATATATATCTTGCTGGTCCTGTCTCTCTCTTTACACTGTATCCTTGGGAATACTCATTGAATCTCATGGCTCCCAGTATCACCTATACGCTGATGACACTCAAATCTCTCTCCCTCTGCCCCTCAATCCAGTCTTCCATCACCAGCTGTCATTGGCATCTCCGCTTGGACATCTCATCATCAACTCAAGCTTAATGTGTCCAAAACTAAGCTCATTTTCCACTTCAACCTTTCTCTCCCTCGTCCCTCTCTTTCCATTGGTAGTGTCGCCATCCAGCCTGGGGTTCATCTTTAATTCCTCACTCTCCTTGACACCCCCGATTCAGTCTGTTGCACATAATAAATACGCTTCTGCTTCTGTTGGCATAATTGCAAAAATCTGGCCCACCCTTACTGCTCTCATTGGCAAAACCCTAGTTACATTATCTGGTCATCTTTTGCCTTGGCTACTGCAACCTCCTTACTGAACTTCCCCATTCACACTTCTGTTCAACACTTTACTGCCAAGATTGTCCCATCTTGCTTGCTGGTTTAGTCATGCTCCTCTTTCTCTGCTACCTCTCACCCTTTGCATCCAGTGCAAACTCCATAACTTCACCCTCAAGGCTCTTAATGACCGTTTCATCCTATCTTCTGCACTCATTTCCTCTTACATTCCCACCCGGGAACTTTGCTGTTCTTCTGCCACCACACTGACTTGCTCAGTCTCCTGCTTCCTAAACTATCTTCACAAGCTGTCCCTCTGTGTGGAGCTCCCTTCCTGAACACATTCTCTGCTCCCTCTCTTAAAGTACCTTGTAAAAACCTACCTCTTCCAAGCTTTCACTAGCTCCTCATCCACAGATTGCTCACCGATGCTTCCTCTACTGTCTTTTCATTGAGTCTCCTTTCTGCTTGTAACCAAGCAAGGCATGTGTACATGTGACTTCTCAACGTTGTGTCTAAGTTCTCCCCTCCCTTTCCTCTCTTGTCCATCCTAGACTGTAATCCCCTAAGGGTAGAGACTTTTCTCTAATGAACAGTGTCGGGTATATTACTGCTGGCACTATATAACGTATACATTTAATAACATTTTAATATACTTAATAAGGTATACATTTTGCACGTATGAGTAGCATTTTTAACCCACTCCTGCTCATTCCTAGGCAGGAACATTCTGTGTAAATCTTACCTTATCTGTATTTTTCAGGTTTAGTATAGCAGTTAGTTGAAAGCTATTAAAAACATGTTGCTATCATATAGGTGGGTCTTTACTTGCTCTGGCTGTTGCATGCCTTTTTCCATCAACAATTTTCTGAGGATTTCTCATCTAAATCCTCCTTTCCTTCTAGATTGTCATGTTGAGCTTCTCTAGCTCAAGGAGTCTCAGTGCCACTGCTGCTCCATGGTTTAGTTGACAGGCATTTGCCTTCCTCTCTACTATTGAAGTTCATAGACCCTTTTTATGTGAGCCAAGGAAACTAGAATGCTGCTGCAGGACACAGGTTTTGATGCTTTCTCCCAACATCTTCTCTTCATCTCACTCAAGAAAAGCCAACATGGTGCAGAGCTTCCCCCTTAGTGTTGTGAGAGAAATTTTGAATTGCAAACTTGTGCTGATCCCATGCCATAGGGAGGTGTTGAAAGCAGTAAAGAACACTACTACTGATAAGCTGCATTTTCCTTAATTTCTGATCATCTTACAATATCTTTGTATTCTGTTGCAGGGATAATTATGCTGGTTGGTTGGCTGCAAGGAAAAGCTATCCTCGACATGTTTACTATAGGTGTGAGGTAAGATGTTATCTAAAGGAAGGATATCTTTATTCAAATACCAAAGCAAGCATCTAAAAATTAGTTGTACATTGCAGCATGCCTGTGCAATATATATATTACATTCTTCTCAGCTGGCTACATTTTGAACAAGTGTAACAGATTAGAGGACTAGCCCTAAACTGAAAACTTGATATTCGCCTGATGAGTACTGTCCTTCAGAGACTTCCCATTTTAAACTAAAATCATGCGTTTGACTTATGCCATTAGTGCATGTTAACATCTAATGGCATTTTTATAAAGTAAAGCTCGGCATATGCATATACTGATGATAAGAAACATTCCTAATGACGCAGCCAACAAATCATTTAAACAAGCAAGAGCGCAAAACTCTAGTTTCGGGGGGAGAAAGTGCTAGAAAGCAGATGATTTTAGCATCATGTTCTGAAGTTAATTCCTGTTCTTTAGTGGTAGGAGTAAGGCCACTTGCCCATGGTACCGGGGTTGAACACCGATCTCTGCGTGTGGGCGCAGGTCATCTGCCACCTTCAGTGACTTTTTTTCCCTCTCTGAATGTCAGGGCTCGAAATCCAGCCCTGACGTTTGGAGGGAAAAAAGGCCTCTGGATGTGGCTGATGACGCTGTTAGCCCCGTGCCCACATGCAGAGCTCAGCAAAGTTTCCCAGCCGGGAGATTCCCCGCTGGGAGAATTGCTGGTAACATGGGAAAATGGCCTAATTTTCCTAGCAGAGGAACTTGCACAGGTATAACCTGTCATGCCATTCCCCAGCAATCTTCTCTAGGAAATATATTTTAAATTAAGGTGGGCTAAAACTGTACAGATCAAAATGATACTGTGGGAGTATCTAGGAAGACTTAAGTCTTAAAAGTCCAGGTCTGTTAGACTCTGTAGGGCTTATTGCTAACCATATCACACCAGCCGTACTCTTTAAATGCCATTATGCCCAGCTATCAGCCCCAAGTAAAGGATGAGCCAAATCTAGAGGTGACGGTCATGGATCACTGGTGTGGTGTGCATTAGAATATGAATTTGTGATCTTTTAAGGAGATCTATGATGTCTAAAGAGAAGGCCATGATGACCAAAATACTCTGCCCACCCCTGGACTAGATCACTAGAGAAGTTCCCAAGTGCCACATACTAACGTTTTCTTATCGCCAAGAGTCACGCGTTGCATTGATCACTGCTTCTCCTTCTGCCCCGTCAGTGCTCCGCACGAGTAGCTCTGCGTATGGCCGACAGGAGGCAGAAGAAGAAATTAGTCCTGCGCATGCGTGGAGCTGCCCTGAGTCACCAGTCTTATCTTCTGCCTTCGACCGATAAGACGTATTTTCGGCTCCGCCGATCCAAACCTAGGAAAGAAGAGGAACG
>QEPC01006374.1:519213-539963 GCA_003113815.1 Sphenodon punctatus
TTTCATTTGGATCTACTGCTTTTCAGAGTATATGGTGGGTAAAATCAGAATATTATTGTCGTCTGGGAAGGGCGGGGTAAACATTTAAATAAATAAATAAATAAATGAAGAAATAAATGAACACTTTAATGTTTTTTTCCTTAGGACAAACCAGAGATTTGTTTTATGAAAGGTGCTTATGAAGAAGTGATTCGATACTGTACAACATATAACAGCAAAGGACAAACCCTGTCTCTCACCCAACAACAAAGAGATCTATATCAGGAAGAGCAATCCTCTATGGGTTCTGCAGGGCTTAGGGGTAAGGCCACTTCACTATAGTAGCCTGGGTAAATCAGGGGTAGAGCCCTGTATGGTCTCAAAAGTGAAGACTAAGCCCAGACCCAATGCAGGTGGGCTCCCTTGCACCTGATGAGACAGGTGTGGCCCTGTCCCCATGAAGTGCCATGAATGTTTTCCTTCGTAGTGTCATTACATCATGCTGCCCTGTGGGGGCAGAGAGAAAGGGGTATTACCTTGTGCATTACCTGATTTGGCTCTGTTTTACAGAGCACTGTGATGCCATGATGCTTCACGGGAACAGGGCCTCTTGCCCACTATATGTCTCGATGGTGTCTCTTTGTCTGCTCCCTTTCCAGTTACTGGGTCTAGCTTGTGGATCCAGTCCCCTACCCTCCAGCACTGACAGTGATGTATCCATAGCATAGATCTGAGATCTGAATGCTTGTCTTCCTTCTCTCATCTTGAGCACATGCCTTAAAGGACTAATGTCCCAATTCCTATTTGACCCCACGGAGCTTGCACTCATTTTTAAAGTGACTCATGGGAAGGAAGATTATCCTTGCCCCCTCTAGTAAAATGAACTGTTTGAAACAATAAAAATGAAGTTGGATGTAGTAATCTTTTCCATGTCTCTGTTGTGGTGACCACTTTATTTCCAAATCAGGAGTTGTGAGAAATTGGTATTCCATTTTAAGGTTGAATTAGTAATAGGGCTAATACCAGCACATTGCCTGGCTAAAGGGCTGAATGTAACTTCTTTCTGTGCAACACTCAAACTTGGTCCGACCCGATCATTAAAGTTATTTCCATGTCTCTGGGATCTTGAATACTCATGGGGAGTAATAGTCATTAGCATTTGATTTCTTATTCATAGATACTTACACTATACACAAATATCTGAGACTCTTTAGGTTGGCACTTTCTTTTGCAGTATTGTTTCTTTACGTTTTTGCCAAATAGTAATGCATAATCTTAATTTCGTATTAGGATCCCTTAATTTATATGCAAAAGCTGACATTTAACATGAACTTCTAAGTGTATTTAAAGCCTATCTTGAGTGTATTTAAAGCTTTCTACTCGCATATGTCATACTGACACTACTTTATGACCTTAGATCCAAATACCCCTTTCCAAATTTCAAAATCTATTACTCCTTCATAACTAATGATTTAGTTTTCTTTAAATCCAAAAGTTACTATGGTGCCAGGCACATTCCTCTTCAAAACTTGGAAGGTGGGGCTAGAAGGGAAAGGTACCCAAAAGCAAATAACTTCAAAAGCTGTGAATGCTAGAGACTACTACAGCTAAAAATAATTTTCATGTCAAGAAGTTGTCCTATTTTCTGTGGCATCATAGTTATTGATGTCCATATCCTACAAACATACAATTTGTGATCACACCCATATGAGCCTTTTTGCCTAAGTCCTTTTGCACAAGGACTTAGTTTTGCTAGACTAGATTCCTATTAGTTCAGTGTTCTCAAATTTCTGAATATTATGGCTGGCTATCTTGACTAAAATGCTTTCCTTGGAGGGTTGGGATGGTTAAGATTTATTATGCTGGTCACATTTTTAAAAAACCAAGTTTTCCTTCTCTTTTTAAAGTTTTGGCCTTAGCTTCTGGTCCTGAGCTGGGGCAGCTGTGCTTCCTGGGTCTGGTTGGAATTATTGATCCTCCAAGAACTGGTGTAAAAGAAGCTGTTAATACACTTATCACCTCAGGAGTAGCAATAAAAATGATCACTGGAGACTCTCAGGAGACTGCTGTTGCCATTGGTATGTATAACCAATATCACATTTGGAATATACTTTAGGCTAGCCATTGACAAGGCAGTTAGAATATCAGCCTCTCTTTCTCATATCAACCTCACCCCCTCTACTGGCTCCTTTGCTTCAGTGTTCAACCATGCCACTGTCTCCCTTATTCTTAAAAAGAAAAGAAATATCCACTCGTGAATCCCTCCAGCCTCTCCAACTATTACCCAATCTCTCTCCTCCCCTTCGCTTCCAAATTCATGAAATGAGCTGCCTATACACATTGTCTGTCTTGACTATTTATCCAATTCATCCCATGATCCCCTTCAATCTTGTTTCATGCTCTCCATTCAACTGTGACAGCACTTGCAAAAAGCAACCAACCATCTTCATGTAACAAAGTCTAAGGGCCTCTATTCCATCCTTGTCCTGCTTGAGCTCTCTGCTGACTTGGACGCTGTTGACCTTCCTCCTCACTATCTTGGTTTCTGGAGCTCAGTTCTCAACTGCTTCTCTTCCTATCTCAGAGTGATCATCAGTGGTTCGTCATCACTCTGGAGGGGGAAGTATTAAGTGGGGTCATGCAAGCCTCTGTCCTGGGTCCAGTGCTATTCACTATTTTAATTAACTATTTTGATGAAGGAATGGAGAGAAAACGTATCAAGTATGAAAATAACACAAAATTGGGAAGGGTAGCTTTAAAAACTTGGAAGAGATTTAATTTTTTTTTAAAAATCTTGATAGGTTGGAAATCGGGGCTGAAATTAATAAAATGAAATTTTACAGAAGTGAAAAGTTCTGCTTGTAGGGTAGAAAAATTAAATGCAGAAGATGGGGGCGGCTTGGCAATAGTGCATGTTAAAAGGATCTAGGGATTGTAGTTGATCACATACTGAATGCAAGTCACCAGTGTGATGTGTCTACAAAAGAGGCTAATGCAGTTTTAGACTGCATTGACAAAAACATTGTCTCCAAGTCAGTGGAGGTAAGAATCCCACTGTATTTTATTCAGCATTGGTCAGACCCCACTTTGGAGTATTGTGTCCGGTTCTGGGCACCTCATTTTAAGAAGGACATTGACATGTTGGAGCAGATTCAAAAATGATAAAGGGTCTGAAAAGCAAGTCTTATGATGAAAGGTTGAAGGGACTGGATATGTTTAGTCTAGCCAAGAGAAGATTAAGGAGAGACATGATAACAGTGTTAAAAGGCTGCCACCAAGAAGGCAGAGCGCACACCTTGTTGCAGAGTGTAGGACTAGAAATAATGGGCTCAAATTACAGGAAGTTAGATTTCGGTTAGGTATCAGGAAAAACTTCCTAGCAGCAAGAGCCGTGCAGCAATGGAACAAGTTGCCTGGCTCTCAATCACCGGAGGTTTTTTATTTTTAAAAAAAGTTTGCATGGCTACCTGAGGATTTTGTAGTTGCTGTCATCCTGCATCCAAGCAGGGGGTTGGACTAGATGACCCTCGAGATCCCATCCAGCTCAGCTCTAACTTTCTATTATTCTATCTCTGACCAGTGTCCCTTGCTGGTATCTCCTCCCCTGCGTTCCCCCTTCTTCCCCCAGTTGGCATTGAACAGGGCCCTGTCCCAGGCCCTCTTCTTCCTTACGCTACCAATCCCTGCATAAATGCCTCAAATCTTAGCTTCCAGTTGTATCTGTATGCTGCTGATAACCCCACTCATCTTTCCAACCCTCCATACGGTCTTGCTAACATATCCACTCAAGCCTCGCATGTAAGATTCAACTCATCTGCCCTCCCCCACGTCTTCACTCTCTACCTCCATTGGTCACGTTGTCCCTCAGAGACATAGTTTGGCAGTTCAGCTTTTGACTTTTCCCTCTTTTACACCACATATTCAGTCTGTTGCTAATGTCTGTTGCTTCTCCCTGCAAAACATCACTAAAATTCAGTCCTTCCTTGACTGCTTCCACTGCCAAGACTCGATCCAGGGGTAGCCAAAGTTCCCAACCCCAAGAACCATGTGCCAAAATCTTCTCATGTCTGAGAGCCACAAAACACCTGCATGTGTGTGCATACACCTCTCTGCTACATGATTAGTTACTTATTTATTTATTTATTTCGTGGCATTTTTATGCCGCCCCCTCATGCCCACGGTGTCTTGTTGGCAGGGCTGGTGTTCTTCTCTACTAGGGTGAAAACAGACATGACGCTAACCACCCTTTAACCACCCTTGGTAGTCATTTATGCGTGTTTCAGGGCTGCATAGGGCACCAATACAGCCCTGCAACATGCATAAATAACCACCAAGGGTAGTTAGCGTCATGTCTGTTTTCACCCCTTGTTGTTGGGATTGAATACCAATAGCTCAGCTGCAAAGACTTGGGTGCTGTTAAGTATAACATAGGACCATTAAGGCAGCACAGTGCCCAGGAACAGCCCCTGACCAAGAGCCACATACAACTCTCAAGCTACAGTTTGGCCACTTCTGCTGTAGTCCTCTCATGTCAACTATTGCAAGCTCCTTACTCGCCTTAGCAGCTCTCACCTTTACCCTCTCATCTCTGTTCAACACTCTGATGCCAAATTCTTCTACCTAGCCAACTGCCTTGATCATGATCAGTCCCTTGTCTACTCACTCCACTGGCTTCCTTTCCACTTTCTCATCCAGCACAAACTCCTTGTCCTCACTTTCAGGGTTCCTCATGACCCTACCCCGTCCTATCATTCTGCCCTCATTTCCCACTACATTCCTACCCATGCTGCCTCTGCCACCACTCTTGCCCATCTCAGTCTGCTGCTCATTAAACCATATCTGACCCTTCTCTCATACTCGGGGACCCGAGTTGTCTGCGTTGCTGCAATTTGCAGTGATTTTCGCAGAATCAGCCAATCCTGACCATGACCTGAGGGTAAATAGGCCCCTGGAAGTTGAATTGTGCTTGGGTGGGGTCTGAAGGCCCTACGTTTGCGTGAGGGAGGTGCTGAAATTTCAAAGGATTTGAGTTGTGTTTGACTAGCAAAGTTGTGATTCTATGTCAAACCTATTGCAGATTTGCTTCCCAGCATGCATAGTTATGCAAATCAAGTTAATTCTGCAAATATTAATGCTCGTGGTGAATTTGCAGAATTTGGCTTCACTGGTTGCAGAATTTAAGATTTTTTTGGTGCAGTCAACTCGGGTCCCTGCTCATACTGTCTCCTACAACTGGAACTTCCTCCCTGAATGCGCACTCCTTGTACCATTTAGTACAAGGGCTGCTCCCTCTTTCCTGACCTTCAAATCCCATCTAAAAACCTACTTCTGTCAGACTTTTCCTAGCTTCTTACCCATATAAACTATTTGATTATGCTTCTTATACTATCTCATCCTACAGGATCCACCTCCTCCATTTTAACTAAGCCAAGCACTTGCACCTGCAGCATCATGAGTTATCACCTTTTGTCCCTGTATGTCTCTTACCTTGCCTTTTCTAGAACGTAAGCCCCTTGGGGCAGGGTCCTTCTCTAATCATGACTGTTCCACACCAGGCATATTGCTTGTGCTATATAAATAATAGTAATACATTTTTAATCAGTAATAAAAGTCTAGTCAAAATAAGTGGAAATAAGGTTTTGTAAAACATCTAAAAGTTAAATGTTGATGTTTACTTTGATAGATGTAGATTACTGTTACACATGGCAAAGTATATTTAAGGCACTTGGACCATAATTTTTATACCTATGCATGTTACAATAGCACATTGTTTTAGTTTTATTTACTTTGTGTGCTTAACAATATTGTGTGTACAATTTTTTCCACTTATTTTTTGTAGACTATAATTTCCTCCTGTTCATGCATTGCACAATTTGGGAGAACACTGCTCTTGT
This sequence comes from Sphenodon punctatus, assembly GCA_003113815.1. Lineage (NCBI taxonomy): Eukaryota > Metazoa > Chordata > Lepidosauria > Sphenodontia > Sphenodontidae > Sphenodon > Sphenodon punctatus. The sequence goes on from QEPC01006374.1 coordinate 525,087, forward strand.
TCTCCTAGTCCTCATCCACCCAGCAGTGAGGAGTATTCCTTACTACTCTCCCGTTGGTGGAAATGGACAGATTTCTTTAAAGATGATCTGCCTATAAAGATTGCTCTTTGGGATGTGCTTTACCCACTGGCATCTTCTCCCATTTCCCCTCTATCAGTGCCCTAATTGGGAGTAATGAGGTTTTGAGTTAAGGGTTGAAAGAACTGAAATAGGAGAAGTGGCTCTCCTTCGTGCCAAACCTTTTGACGAGGGAAGGAATGGAGGTAGTCCAATGGACAATTGCTCTACAGAGTTCTCAAAAGACTTGCTGCTTATGCATTCCTGTTGGTGTGAATGGACAAAGCGTATCTCAAAGAACATCAGGTACAGGTCTTTAAGCTTGCTTTACCCTATCCTTTCTCCAGCCCTTGACTAATGAGCTGCTTCCACCTGCCTTACTTTAGGTTATAAGACATTTGGTACAAGGGCTGTCACTATTTTTGTGACCTGTCTCAACAGATTTGTGACTGAGGCTAGAGCAAATATAAAGTTAATAAATTTGATTTCATGATGCACAGTGTGCCTACAATGATTTTTGAGTGTTATACTAGTCTATTAAACTATTAGCACAAATACAAATGTATCAAACTCTAAAGCAAAAAGTGAACAGGCACAGTAATCCTGTATTCCTTATTACACTAGAAAATGTTATATTGCTATTTTTTCCTCCCAGCTAGTCGTCTTGGATTATATTCCAAAAATTCTCAGTCGCTCTCAGGAGAAGAAATTGACACTTTGGATATTCAACAGCTTTCACAAATAGCACCAAAGGTTAGTACTAAGTTACTTGTTAGTACACTTAAAACAAAACCAAACAAAACCAAACAAACAAACCCTGTTTCCTAACCTTAGGGAAGCTTTCTTATTTATGGAAGCTTAAAAAGGAGTAATTCCAAGAAACTCTTGGAGTGCTCTTAATAAAAATTGAGAACTTTGTAAATTGTTGAATGCCAAAGCCCTGTACCATAGGAACATTGAGACAGTCATACTAGTTCTGACCTTGAGCCTTGTATTTTATCAGTGTCCCAAGGTGCTTTAAAAGAAGATGCAAAAAACCTTGCAATGAACAATCTAGGAATGGTTTGCCCAGAAACAGCTGTTCTAAATTTTCTCAGCTAGCAGTTGGAAGAAAGTATGAAGATGCATCTCTTTCAAGCTTTTAGTCTTTAGTTTTACTAATTTACTTGTGGATGCTCCTTATAAATATTCAGTCTTTTTTTTTTTCTTCAACTATTTGAATCTATTTATATGTATTTACATTTTTCTGTATCAGTTTGTTATAACATGCATATTTTTACTATATGCGCTTAATTGCTTCCTTGAAACAATCCCAGTCTGCATTTCAAGCTTCTTGTGTGTCTGTGAATGGCATCTAGCAATGCAGTTTTTGCAAAGGCCTGTTTATACTTAATTTACTCAGTTAATTCCTTTAGTTTTGATAACTGAATTGTTTTCAGAAGTAGGATTACCTGCCTGTATACTAAGAGACCAAATTAAGATTCAGACAAAAAGTTTGTACAATCTTGACTGTACTTTCAGGGTTCAATACAATCCAGTTACCAGTGCATGCTTGTCTTTGAGTTACTTCACAAGAATAAATTGTGCAGAAATGGAGGGAGACGGAGGGACATTGTTAGGCTAGAGTCCAGCAACTTATTTGTTAGTAGGTCGCCATACTGAGTAGCCTCTGATTATAACAATGGTGTGTTCTTATTCTTACTAAAATGGTTCAAGTGATTTCAGTTATGAAAATGAACACCATACTGGATGGCCTGGTGAATGGGAGGCTGCTCATGGTGTCTGTAAGTTCTGTGGCTGTTTGAGGGTGTTAAGTATAAAATGCTGAAAGATTTCTTGACAAGCTTGTATTGAGTTGGAGTATGGCAATTATATAAGACAGCCAAGAAAAAGAAATTTGTTGAAAGGTGCTTAGTCATGTTGAACAAAAATCTTTAACATAAAAAGTTCTCATATGTTAACTCTTTGCTCAGTAAAGTAAGATAACAAAACTGGGAATACATGGAGTAGCTTGGTAATAATTAAGGTACCGGAGGATGAGAACTATTAGAAGATTCAGGGTGGCAGTTGATGTTGCTGGAAATATTTGCATAATTAGTGAATTAAATTTGTCTAAGATCTCAGTACATGAAAGAATTTTAAAATTATACAGCTGTCTTAAAACCAACCCAGTAGCTAACTTTAAAACAATGTATATACTTCTGAATGAAATGGAATAATTTAGCTCATGGGACACTAATAATCTTGCTGTAGAGATATGGAAGCATCATTAGTCCAGGATCCACACTAGAGCCCCATAAAAAAGTAGTTGTACAGAGAATTGGAAAATTTTGTATGTGCTTCAAGAGAAGTTAGCTACAAAATTGACTTGGGTCAAAATTGACTTCCCGATCATTGCAAGTGGTATGGTTATCAATGATGAGGTTGTCGCTGCAGAAATGTACAGAAATGGTGATAAATAGGAAGTTCAAGAGCTCAGTAGCAGGAATGAGGAGGCTATCAGCACATCATGCCACATCTGAACTTGGCGGTTCAGCATGGTGGTGCCCAGCATGTTGTAATACTTTACAACGATACAGGCATAGTAGCACTGCTGCTGAGGTACATGTCAGTGCTCAGTATCAAAAGCCTAACAGAGTTATGGGTTCGGTTTGGGACTGGGATACAAAGATGCTTTATTCATTTGTATCCCCTTCTGATCAAGCTTGGACTGAACTGTGCAGCATTTTAGTAAAAGCACATGTTTTAACTGGAAATGATGCTTTGGGCAAGATTGGAACCAAACATGCAACATTGATTGCATGGCCAGAAAACTTCTTGGTACAATTTGAAGGGACAGATGCCCTATCAGAAAAAGACATTGAAAATGCTGAAAGGTATCTCGTCAGTGTGTGGACAGTATCTGCAAAAATGAACACTTTTGATGAGCTGAGGCTTGCATACAGAAACTGCACGGCTTGGTGAATGGGAGACAGGAAAATTGGGCACTTAGCTCCTGAATTTTCCTTCTACTGGGGGTCCTCCTGGACAGCCAGTCAGCACAGTAGGGTAGATCCCTGCCATTACCAGTAGGAGGTAGACATGATGATTTTGTATCCATGTCATGGGGATCTCCATTCTCTCCAGTATTTTCCAGCCTTCTTGCGTACTGAGAACATTCTACTATAGAAAAAACTAACAAACTTGAATTTAACATTTTGACTGTAAACTCAGGGTTCTGATCCCCTAAACAATTTTCCTCTTTTTTAAAAAAAATCCTGGATTGATGAACTCAGTCTAGACCTCTGTCAATTCTTTCCTGTTTCTTGCCCTAGAGGGTAGCGTTACCCCTCTCTACTCTTGGTCCCCCAGAATTCCTCTTCATTCCGGGAGGGTCTGGCTGTCCAGGAGGACCCCCAGTAGAAGGAAAATTCAGGAGGTAAGTGCCCAATTTTCCGTTCTCCCTGGGGGTCCTTCTGGACAGCCAGTCAGCACAGTAGGGACTTTCCCAAGAGGTGTCCCCAATTAACCTATTTTAGCTGATGGGGAGGGGGGGAGAGAAGAAGAGTAAAAGAAGAGAGCATCCAGCTGGTCCTGTGGATCAACTGACCCTATACCACCGCCTGGAGCACCTGTCTCCCAAAAGCTGCTTTGGCCGATTCGTGTAAAGAAATTTTATAATGCCTTGTGAACGAATGCACCGAGGCCCATGTGGCTGCCCTACAAATTTCTCCGTAGGAGGCTGCATTTCTGAAAACCTGAGTGGTGGCTGCCCCTCTTAAAGAGTGGGCGAAAATCCCTTCAGGGGGAGCTCTTCCCTGAACTCGATAGGCCTTTTTAATACATAGCGTTATCCAATGTGCTGTTACCGCGCTATTACTGCTTTTGATGCCTTCTTCCCCTTATTCTGCAGACCGTAAGACACACAAAGCGCCAATGATTTTCTAAAATGCACTGTACGGTCTAAGTATATTCGTAATGCTCTGGTGACAACCAACTTGTGCCACACCCTGTCCTGGGGGTGAGATGGATTCGGGCAAAAGGACGGGAGAATAATCTCCTGCTCCCTATGAAAAAATGAATTTACCTTGGGGAGGAAGGAAGGATCTAATCTGAGTATTTCTGACGACTCCCTGAAACATCACAGGTTCGACTCCATGGAGAGGGCCCCCAACTCAGATATCCCACGGGCTGACATTATGCCAATAAAAAAGCTATTTTTAGAGAGAGGTAGTATAAGGATACCTCCTCCAGTGGTTCAAAAGGGGTATTAGTCAGAGCCTTGAGTAGTTAATTTAAATCCCATGAAGGAAAGCGATGAATCACCGGAGGGGATATCACTCTAGCTTCCCTAAGGAAACGTATTATGTGGGGGTGTCTAGAAACTCTATAGCCCCTAACCGTGGAGAGTACACTTCCTATGGCCGCTACTTGTCTCTGCAAAGTGTTAGGTTTTAAACCTCTGCTTAGACCTTCCTGGAGAAAGCCTAAAATCACCTTCGTTGGGGCCTTACCTGGTCTTACTCCCTTATCCTGGCATCACCCTGCAAAACAAGCCCAGGTGCTTTGATAAATGCATTTGGTTGCCGGGCATCTAGACTGGAGCATAGTTTCCAAAACCTGGTGAGAATAGTCTAATCTTCTAAGGGCCTTCCTTTCAATCTCCAGGCCGTTATCGTGAGAGCTTCCGGGTCCTTGTGGCGAATTGGGCCCTGCGACAGAATATCCTGTCTGAATGGGAGTCTGAGAGGCAGACCCAATGCCATTTCTAGCACGTCCGTGAACCATGGGCGACAAGACCAGTAAGGAGCCATTAATATTATGTCAGCCCCCTCCTTCTTGACTTTAGCCACTGTCCTGTGGATCAGCAGGAACGGAGGAAATGCATACAGAAGCCCTTTGGGCCAAGTCAGGTTCATGGCATCGAAGTCCTCTGCTTGATGATTCGGGAATCTGGATATGAATCTCCTTGTTTTTGCATTGTTTGGGGAGGCAAACAGGTCCACTACTGGACTTCCAAAGGTGTCGACTATGGACCTGAATGTTGACAGGTGGAGTGATCACTCCCCCGGGTCCAAGGTTTCCCGACTCAGCCAGTCGGCCTGTGTGTTCCTGACCCTTGCTTTGTGGACTGCTTTGATTGATTTTAGGTTGGCTTCTGACCATCTGATCAGGGCTGCAGCCTGCTGATACAAGGCTTCCGACCGTGATCCACCCTAGTGGTTGATGTATGCCTTCGCCACCGTGTTGTCCGTATAGATGACCATGTACTTCCTTCAAACCCACGGGGCTAGTTCCTGAAGGGCTCGGTATGCTGCTCTCAGCTCCAGCCAATTGATGTGGTGTCTTCTTTCCCAGACAAGCCACTTGCCTTGTACGACCCTGCCCTGTGCTTGTGCTCCCCACCCACGTAGGCTTGCATCTGTGGTTATTGGTATCCTGTCGGGGTCTGTAAGGGGAATGCCGGTTCTGAGCCTCCCCTTCTGCGTCCACCAAAGGAATGATTTTTTGACGGATTCCGGTATTGTAATCCAGGGGTTTTCCCCCTGTGTAAGCCAGTCCTGGCAAGGCCTCAGGAACCGTTGTAGTGGTCTGGTGTAAAATCTGGCCCATCTTACTATGCCCAGGCAGGATATCATGCTGCCCAGCAGGCTGGCACATTCTTTGAGTCTGGCTCTGTGACTCTTGTTCACTTGGCTGATTAGGCTGAGTAAGCCTTGTCTTCTCTGATGTGTCAGCGAGAGTTCGTAGTTGAGGGTGTCCAGGATCACTCCCAGATGTTCGATGGACTGAGATGGTTCGAGCTGACTCTTCTTGAAATTTATTATGAACCCGTGTTCCTGTAGGTATTGTATGAGCCTGGATGTGTCCCTCACCGCCTGGTCGTAGGTCGGTGATCGAATCAGGATATCGTCTAGGTACGGGTGGATCTTGATCCCCTCCCTCCGCAGTTTCGCTATGAGGGGAATGAAGACCTTGGTGAATGTCCTGGGTGCTGTTGCTAGGCCAAAAGGTAGTGCCGTGTATTGCCAATGGTGTTGGCCGTATTTGAATCTGAGCCACTGTCTGTGGGCCTGAAGAATGGGTACGTGTAGATAGGCCTCCTTGAGGTCTAGTGACGTTAGCCACTCTTCTCGAGACACTGCTACCCGTATGGATTGCAGGGTTTCCATCTTGAACTTCCTTGTTCTGACGGATTTGTTTAGATGTTTAGGTCGAGTACCCCCCGCCACTCATCCAATTTTTTTTGGTAGCAGAAATAGGATCTAATATAGACCTAAGCTCTGCTCGTGTGGAGGCACCTGCTCGATGACTCCGATGCTCAGGAGTCTGCCTCTTTCTGTTGTCATTGCTAGGTGTTTTTCTGGGTTGCGAGACCTTGGCGAGACAGTGAAGAAGTGTCGTGGGTATCGCTCGAACTCTATTGAATATCCCCTCTGGACGGTCTGAATTACCCAGGAATCTGAGGTGGTTGCTACCCATTTTTCCTTGAATTTTTTGAGCCTCCTCCCTAGCTTGGGCTGGTCCTGGGGTTGCAGGCATTGGTAGTCATGCCTCTGATTTGTTTCAGCCCGGTCCTTGGGTTGCTTGATTCTAGGACCTGACCCCTTTTATTTGTTCCATCTGGGCCTATATCTATTTTGGTGTCCTCTGTTTGGGAAGAACGGGCGTCTAGAGTTTCCCGTTGTCTGGCGTGAGCTGTAGGAATGAAAAGTCTTTTTTGTAATGCCTACACTTTGCAGAGTCTGTTTTTTAGACTTGTCAGCAGCATCCGTGAGGACCTTGTCCAGGCATATCCCGAAGAGTTTTGCCCCTTGGAACGAACCTCCTGCCAGAGTGTTCTTTGCTGTGGGGTCCCCTTTCCATGACCGGAGCCAGAGGTGTTGGCATGCTGCCACATTGGAAGCCACCGCTCGGGCCGCCCAGCGTAGCATGTCCGTGGAGGAATCTGCGATAAAAGCATAGGCCAGTTGTATCCTGGTGGACAGAATTCTGATCATCTTCATTGATACCTTAGGGTCTCTGCCCCACTTAACCTAGGTCATGAGCACCCTGGAGAAATATGATGTTAGTGTCGCCATCTTTATAATTGCTGCTACCTCCTCAAAGTTTTGTCTGAGGTTACGCTCTATTCCCTTATCTGTGGGGTCCCGAGGGTAGCACTCTCCTTCCGTTGGGAATACCGAGTTTCTAGCCAATGACGCTGTCACTGCATCTACCTTTGGAATGGAGAGGAGGGCCTCTTTGTTTTTTGACAGTGCATATAGGGATAACTGGGTTTTGTTCATTTTGAACAGCTTATTAGGTTGCTGCCATTCCCTCTTTATAATATTTTCGTATGCCTTGTCAAGCACCATCCCTCTCTCTGGCTCTCACCCGGGGTATATATTCCCTTGCCTCGTCTTCCTCCTCTGAGGAGTCAGAGGAGGCATGCTTCTCCTTTTTTTGTTGTAGGTGCAGTGCTCTGATGACCTGTTAAAATATCTGGTCCCTATATTTTATGGGGAACTGTCTATCCGGGTTGGTTGATGCCTCAAACTCTGGTTCCTCTAACTCTTCCTTTTTCAGGGGAGATGGTTCCCCTTCGTCTCCTGAATCCTGTTGATCCTCCATAGTCTGTGCTTCTTGGCCATCCTGTTCCTCCCCCTCCCCTTCCATGTCTCTCGAGGGGGAGATGTGTCTTTCCCTTGTTTGGGATTTCTTTCCCCTACTGGCTCTCCCTTTGTCCGAAGAGGAGACTGACATGAGCTCTTCTGAATCCCCCTCAGTAGAGGTGGGTGGAATCTAGGGGTCTCGCAGACCAGTGTTGCCGTTTAGACCTGGGGCATTTCCCCTTCCCTGCCCCCTTTGAACAGCCCTTGTAAGCTGTTCTCTCTTTTCTTGGGGGGTGGGGGATCACTCGCGCTTCAATTTCACAAGGATTTCTTTTAGGACCTCCATGTGCGGGTCCTGGGGAAGAGTAGGGGTGGTGCGAGAGGGGCTTACTGCGTTTGTCTGCTCGCCCAACTCTGCCGCTGCCGCTCTGTTTCTAGTGGACATACTTGGCTGCGTCCTGATCAGTTCTAAGAAAGAACTTCTGGGGTGTGATGGCGCCCGTCTTGCTGCCGGTGGGAAGATGTGGGTGCAGTGAGCTTCCGCGTGCTTGCGGCGAATTTCCTCCCCTCACCATCGCGCGTTGTTGCCCTAGGTGGCTTGTGCATGCGTGTTGGAGTGACCGATAGGAGAAGGGGGAGCATGCTGGATGGCACACCCACCGGCGCTGCCGGGCTTCTGCCATGGCTGCAAACCAGTGACCATGGGAAAAGGCCAGCTGTGGACCCCGATGCCCTGTGTGTGTGTGTGTGTGTCGCTGGATGGTGTACCTGGCGGCGAGACCGGGCTCCGGCCACGGGGCATTGTCCAATCCACCCCGGTTGGGGGGGGGAGGAGGGAGCGATATGACACCGAGCCATAATGCGGCCCCCGCTATCTGGGGCCCCAGACAGCCAGACTCCTCTGTCTCTGGAGCCGCCCCCTGCGATTCAGCCTCTGACTTCCCTCCCTTCTCCATTAGAGGAGGGGATGTGGTGGTGGTGGTGGGGCGTCGTTGTGCCAGTTTTGTCGGAATCTATGCCGCGGCAGAGGCTGTGTCTGGACGTGCTCCGGCATTAGCGGGGGAGGGATCCAGAGATCAGTAGTCAGCCCCCTTTTTTGGGGGTGCTATGCCTCGGTCTTCGGGGGCCCCCTGCCCGTAGGAAAAGGGGGGAACACCCGGCACATTTCTCCGTATCCCCTCAGCTGGAGGGGGGTTGAACAGAGGAGAAATCCTCCTTCCCTGGCACCCGGAGTCCTTGTATTGAAGATTTTAAGCTGCCTGTGTTCCCTCTGTCTAACTATTGGGAGGCAGCTCGCCTGCTTCCTAGTAAGTTAAAGGCAGACAAACAACTGGAGAGAATGGAGATCCCCGGGACACGAATACAAAATAGTCATGTTTGCCTCCTACTGGTAATGGCAGGGATCTACCCTACTGTGCTGACTGGCCGTCCAGGAGGGACCCCCAGGGAGAATGCTAATCTCTTGCTGGTCTGCCACCAACTTCCAGCTCCATCACAGTATACATCCAAAGAGCATTTGCTGCTATCAGAGTGTCACTTGCTCTCTTGGACCTTGATTACACTGCTGAATCCACTAGACTGCAGTTGGGAAGAAGTGGACAGTGTTTTGACCATCCAAGTGTCTTAATGCCTTTACCAGAAGAATTGATGACCGTGTGTGAGTGCAAAACATGCAACACAAGAATGTGCAAATGCAAGAGGGTTCACAATGACTTACTACACTTTATGCAAATGTGAAAGGCTGTGTCACCGTGCATCTTAAATAAGCCCAAGTTACTTTATTTGCATTTGTCAATCAGAAACTTGTTGATTGCTATTTCTGATTTTGCTACCAAAATGAGCTTTCTACATGTGCTATTTCTTGAGTTACCACATTCACATCTGCCATCTTGGAAAACTGTAGTTACAGAATTAATGCCACAGAATGAACATGTCTACTCAGTCAATTTTGTAGCTACCTGGTCCTGAAACACATACAGACTTTCAAATTCTCTGTACAACTACTTTTTTTTATGGGGCTCTAGGACTAAATTTTTATCTTTTATTGGACTAACTACAGCTGGTGGAAGTTGGCAAGCTTTTGGACCTCACCGGGTCCTTCATCAGGGAGACGTGCATATCTCCACCAACTGTAGTTGATCCAATAAAAGAGATCACTTAACTACTTTGTCTCTGTTGCCTATATTTGAGACGTGTAAGGGAAAACCCTACATTCTCTACTGGACTAAATTTGGCATTCCAAGTGTTTTTTTCCTTTCTAATTTCAAAATATCAGTTTCAGCAGTTAATGGTTTTTTTCCAACTTTGATTCTTTTTCCTTTTTATCAGATTGCAGTGTTTTACAGAGCCAGTCCTAGACATAAATTGAAAATTATAAAGGTAGGTTTCATAAGCAGGTTTTAAAAAAACAACCATCTTTAAAAATTGTATACCATGGTATAATGATTACTTTAATAAAGAAGCAATAGGTTAATGTGCCAGAGTGAAATTGGTATTTACGTTTTATTTGTTGTAAAATAGAAATTTGAAAATAAGACAAGCAGGAAAAGTTGTCAGTGCGTAGAAGGGAAAAACAACATGCAGTAGGTTTTGCACAGCAGAGCACTTTCAGAGATGCTAGTGGGCCAACTAAAATTCAAGTGCTGTACTGCAATTGAATTGATGTGAAACTGAGGAGAATCTACATTTGTACTACTGCTTACAGCAGAGTGAAAAGACAACTTGCCTCTGTATGTAATGTTATGGTGCTGAATGAAAGGGAATGACTAAAGTGGTACATAGGTAATAAAGGGATTACAAAATGAAGACCAACGTGTTCTCAATGATGGCATAATAGTGAAGCACAAAATTGGAAAAACAAGATAGAAAATGTTCAGGGAGGTATGGAATTCATTGAAGTAAGAGGTAAAACTCTCAAAAAATAATCTCTATTGAGCTTTCCATTTGCAGGGTTTAAATAGAAAAATAAAATAATCTATGACCCAGAGCATTCTAACTATTGAATTAAACTTTCCTCCCTTGTAGTCCCTACAAAACAATGGTGCAGTAGTAGCTATGACAGGAGATGGAGTGAATGATGCTGTAGCTCTGAAGGCTGCAGATATTGGAATAGCAATGGGGCAAACTGGTACAGATGTCTGTAAAGAAGCAGCTTATATGATCCTAGTGGATGATGATTTTCAGACAATAATTTAAGTTTGCCTTCTTTGAACACTTTCATGCCAAATAAAATAAGACTTGAAAAGCACTTTTATAAACAAGTTTCTTTAGACATGAATGTCTTTTTCTTCTATGCTATGTCTGAATGTCAGTGAAGCTTTAGAAATGAATTGCCACTAATCTCCATAGCCTAAAACAGGCAATTTTATTCTTGCTGCTCACAACACAGTAAATGACCCTATTATATCTCAGTTCAATGTAAAACCTGGGATGGACTAGTCTCAATCACAGTGGGATACTTTAGCACATTGGCTAAAATCATGAAATAGATCCTTCACAAGCACTACATGCAATACAGGTGTTACTTGTCAGCAAGATTTCTAAGCACCCAATCTGAGATCAAGCAAAGATTTATTACTTTCTCTTACCTTGTACCCTGGTATTTAGCCATTAGACCTTGCCTACACTGGAATTTCTACCATAGTTTCCTGTAGTTCTACCTCCTCTAGTAACAATACTGGGACAAGATGCTAGATTTAATCCTTGTGTTCTCTAGATTGTCTGAGAGAACAAGGCGGGTGGTCTGCAAGTTATTCCATGAGTAGACCTGGAATAAGAAACGTAATACAAATAAATTAGTAATAGGAAAGCTGAGTTAGCATGATTATAACTGCCTTCTTTAAGATGCATGTTGCAAAACTTGCAAAGGTACTTAAAATATAGTAATTTGTTTTGGAATTCACTTTTCTACATAACTTTCAAGTATTGCTGTTTTTATACTATTCCTATCTAATAATTTAAGTTTTATAAACTTGTTTTTATATTTTAGGTCTGCAATTGAAGAGGGTAAAGGAATTTATAATAACATTAAAAATTTTGTTAGATTTCAGCTGAGCACGTAAGTTTGCAACCTCATTGCCAATGTCAGAAGCTTCAAATTGCACTGTAAATGAATTGAGCCTAGTTAAACAGTCTTCAGAGGAGTTTACTTAAGAAATGTTAGCGAACATGTAGTGTGGATTGGTGCTTGACATATCACTTTAAATAATATATCCAGTTGACTGTGGGCTGTAGTTGTGATTTCCTGGTCATTAGTGGTTTTCAGTTTGTATTTCATTCTTTCTGATTTTGGACAGTTCAGAAATAAAGCATAAGCAGTCTAAGACTTGACACTGAAAGAAATTTCTATATTTCTAGGGTGACCCTAGCCTTTTTAGAAAAACCCAGTAGTGTTTCATTATTAATCAAATCATGACAAATGATGTTTCTTGATATATTACTAGAAGTACAGAAACTTGAATTCCAAGAAACTCTCCAAATGTTTAGGTTTCTGTGCTTCTGTTTAAACATGCAGCACAATCAAACATTTACCCCATAGGTAACTAGGTTGCATAATTAGCTAGTCTTAAATTAACAACCATCTAGATTAGCAGTTTGGAAACTTTCAGACTAAAAGGCAAACTTTGTTTTGTAATTCAATAATGTCCAAAACAATTCCAATAATCTATTTTAAATATCTTTTGTCACAACTGATCTGCCAAATGATTGCTTGCTTTGTCTTGAAATGTTAGGATTACTCATATTTGTGGCGGCCTTGGTCGATGACCTGCGCCTGGAGATTGACAAAGGGATTTCTGCCCTTTTGATCCTGTTAGATCTTTTGGCGGCCTTTGATACAGTTGATCACAAGGTGGTGTTGACACGCCTGTGGGACCTGGCGGGGCTGTGCAAGACTGCTCTTGAGTGGTTCCACTCCTCAGGGAGGTCCCGGAAAGTGGTGATGGGTGGTTACTCATTGTCTGCTCAGGACCTCCCCGTGGCGTCCTGCAGGCTTTCATTCTGTCTCCCCTCTTGTTCACCGTGTATATGGGGCTGCTGGTTGAGGTCAGTTGGAGGTTTAGGGTGAAGTGCCATCAGTATACTGACACCCAGTTCTACCTCTTTTCATCTGACCCAGGCTCTGCAGTCTTGGTGCTTACCTGTTGCCTTGGGGACTGGATGAGGGTGAGCCAGTTGAAACTGAATCCAGACAAGACTGAGGTGGTGATGATTGGCTGGCCTTGTTGCCTGGAGGGGATTAGGACTCCTCTTATTGATGGAGTCTGGCCCCCTCTGGTCAGTTAGGTTCACAGTCTTGAAATGCTTCTAGACCCCTTGCTTTGCCTGGATTGTCAGGTGGCTGTGGTGGCCAGGACTGCTTTTTACCATTTCCAGCTGGTGAGGAGGCTGCGGCCTTCTCTTCCTAATTCGGATCTGACCACTGTCATCCATGCTTTCCTCACCTCAAGACTAGATAACGACAACGCGCTCTATGTGGAGCTGCCCTTGATGACTCTTCAGAAGCTGCAGGATGCGGTGGCTTACCTCCTTTTGGGGATGAGGTGCTGGGAACACATTACACCAGTGCTCTGTAGTCTGCACTGGCTCCCTATAGCTTTCCAGGCACAATTCAAGGTGCTGGTTTTGAGCTTTAAAGCCATAAATGGTCTGGGCCCCACATATGAGACACCGCCTGTCCTTCCATGCCCCCTTGTGGCCCCTGCGATCGACCAGGAGCACGTCCCTCTGGATACAGTCTGTTGCTGCCCCAATGCAAGCTCCTTTCCCCCAGAGGTTCTTTTTGAGCCTGAGCATTTTCTGAGGTGGTCTAAGACATGCCTGTCTGTAAAGGCGTTTGGCAGGCAGGGATAGGAGATGGGAGTTTTGTCGGTGGGTTTGGAGTAGGGTTGTGAGGGGTGGGTTGGGTGTGGGAAATGGGGAGGTGGTATTGGGTGGGTTTTGTGTGGGGTTGGGGGTTATTGTGTTTTACCGTTTTTATGGATTGTTCTTATATATGTTGTGAGCTACCCTGAGCCTTTTTTAGGACAGGACAGGATAAACAGTTAAACAATTTTGCTTTAAAGATTAGTTATACATCCTTGTTCTTCACACTTGAAGTCTTTAAGTATTATCAACAAATCTGCAGAAACTTACTGTGCTGACCATTATGAAATGACTTCTTTTAACAGGAGCATAGCTGCATTGACTTTAATCTCATTGGCCACATTAATGGACTTTCCTAATCCTCTCAATGCCATGCAGATCTTGTGGATCAATATTATCATGGATGGACTGCCAGCTCAAAGGTAAAACATTTTTACTTCTAATCATACAAGAGAATGTAGCTAATTCCAGCTTCTGGGTGTACTATAAACTGTCTTGTGTGTAACTTTAGCTACCAGTTACAAATTGTATTCTAATTCCACAAGTACTTTTTAACCGACACAAAAAATTCAGTGTACACCTTTTACTTACCACATTAAGTAAGGTTGGGTGGTCTAGAGGTTAGACTCTCACCTATGGAGCCTGAGGTCCCGGATTCAAATCCCCTTTGGTGCTCCTATCGAGTAAGGGGGCAGGGGAAAGAGGAGAGAGACCGTGCCTTTTACTTCTCACATTGCTATCCAAAATGATTATTGTAGCACAAAATCCATATCTGTCACCCTGGTTTAATGTATATACAAGGCTTCATAGTATGTTGGGGTTGAAAGGGACCTTGAGGATTATCTAGTCCAACCCCTGCTTGGATGATTACAACTACAGCATCACCGACAGATGGCTGTCCTGTTTGTATGGGGGATATGAATGCTTTATCTCCATTATGTTGATAATTTATTTCCCTCTTAGCACCCAAACTCTGCAAACCTGGCCGCTCCCCATCCCCCAATCTCATCCGCATCCCATGCCTTCCCCAACACCAATTGCTTTTCTCCTGCTCCCTGTGGAACTGCCGCTCATCCGTGGCTAAAGCCCCCTTCATCCATGATCTCTTCCTCTCTCGCCCCTTTCAACTCCTTGCTCTTACAGAAACCTGGATCTCGCCCTCCAACTCTGTTACCCCGGCCACTCTATGCTCCGGGGGCCTTTCGTTCTCTCACCATCCCCGCCCTGAGGGCCAGGGAGGTGGCGTGGGTTTCCTCCTTGCCAAGCACTGCTAATTCAAAACCCGTTCCCCTCCTCCGTCCCTCTCCTTCCCTTCCTTTGAGGCCCTCTCTGTGCGCTTATACTCCCCTCTACACCTTCGGGTTGCTGTCATCTACCGCCCCCC
>QEPC01006374.1:544083-564809 GCA_003113815.1 Sphenodon punctatus
CCAGGCTGGGCAGGGTGGGTGGGGGGTGTCCCCCCTTCCACCCGCCAGGCCTGGGAGGGGGAGGGGGAGGGATATTTCATTGGTTTCAATGGGGACACAGCGCCCCATTGAAACCAATGGATTAAATCCGGTACCGGTATACCGAATTTAATCCGGGAATCCGGTTTTCCCAGAACCGGTAACCGGTAAAATCCGGTAGCCGGTAATGGGTCCGGGGCCCGCCCCTACTATTTAGTTTACTGTTGGCAGACTGAATAATTTGGTCTTCAGAAAACCTCTTATTTTCTGAGTAATTGATTACATTTGGTGAGTGAGTCCAATCTATATGATTCTAAAAAGGTTTCTTTCTCCCCTCCCTGCTTCTTTCCTAGCCTTGGTGTAGAGCCTGTGGATAAAGATGTTATTCGGAAGCCTCCAAGAAATGTGAAGGACAGTATTTTGACCAAAAACTTAATAGTTAAAATACTAGTTTCATCGATAATTATTGTGTGCGGGACACTGTTTGTCTTCTGGAGGGAGGTATGAAAATTGACCAATGTGAATACAATAAGTTTGGGATTTGTCCATAGTTAAAATTCTCAGGTTACCTGTTTTCATAGTTTGTTCTCAAAAGCAGTTCATACGACAAAGGTAAAGTTTAAAGTCTGGAAGTTTTGTCATGTCACTGGAAAGAATTTCCAAGAGGCAATTGAAAGGAAGAGCTACAGTATCATCCAATATGTTACGTAGGAAAGGAGCTTTCAGAACATTCCTGCTTAGGCCTTCAGTTGTTTGGCAATTCTCTGGGACTTCAAAGCTTAATTCTTGGGACTTTTAAATTCAGATAGTTGTAAAATGAATGTGGTACTTAGCTTTCATTTGTCTACGGGTAAAAAAATAATGATCATATCTTGGTTCCTCTGTGTTCTAAGGTCTGGTTCTGTAAGTATTCAAATGCTTAGCTTTATGTGTGTATATGTATTTTACGGTATTGGGGGGCCTTGTGGCAAGAAGAAATTAGTTTTAAATACTAGAGGAAAGTGTTGTTAAAACAAATGCGTTATTAAGCTTCTTTATTGGGGCTTAATATTCCTTTCTTCTTTTGACAGCTACGAGACAATGTCATAATGCCTCGAGATACAACAATAACATTCACCTGTTTTGTATTTTTTGATATGTTCAATGCTTTGAGTTCCAGATCGCAGGTATGTGGTCTTATAATTCGAATTGCAGTAAAATTTTGACTGTCCATGTAGGGATGATCCCTCCCTCCTAGCCTCATTAATGAGGTGACTGCCTGTGTGCTGAAGAACTTCCCCTCATAGCTGGTGGGCAAGTCTGAGGCCACTTGCACAAGAAGCGGGAGCAGCGGGGAGAAACTGCCATGAGCCAAAATCACGGCTGCTGCTCATGTGCGCGGCATTTTAAATGTCGTTAGCCCATTTCTGGTGTGACTTCAGTCACAGATTACAGGGCTGAATTTTGAACCCTGTAATCTGTGAGTGAAATCATGCCAGAAACTGTTTAATGACGTTTAAAACCCCACGTAGATGAGCACTGGTTAATGTGATTCCCCCTGCTGTGATTTCGCTCACAGCAGTTCCCCATCCCCATCTCATGTACAAGTGGCTGCATTCTTACAGTAAGGGAAGGGTATCTGAAACTAACAAGAGAACATCACACCACACACACACTCCATATCTGGATTCTTTTGGAAACTTGGGAGTCTGCAGCTTCATGAAACGAGGCCCTAGAATTCTGTGAGTGAACATAAAAATTGGGGAGGAATGGGAACAGTGTTGGCATCTCATTTGTTCCAAAAGAGCAAAATATTATTCCTAACAATTCTCAGAAGGTGTTAAATAACAAGATGTTAGCCCACTGCAGTCTGGGTTCAGTCCATGCAGCCCCCACTCAGATGCTTCACATGTCTAGCATAATAAACCGGCAGCCTTCAGTATTTTTTCATGTGCTTGTGGGCAGTGCCAGTGAGAGCAGAGAGGGGACAGGAAGCACTTGTTCCTTGGATGCTCTAGGATTTTCACCTGCAACTCTATGGTACTGGTAGACCTGGACGCACAGAGGTGCAACCTAATTGATGGGACATGGACATGTGAGCACACGTTAGCCCACATTCACCCACACGCATGGTGGACTCCACATTCTCGGAGACCATACCATGAGTGAAGGCTGTGGGTCCAGTGGGTGGTGGGAGCTGGAAACCCACCTGGTGTTGGCTAATGTCTTGTTTAGCATCTAAAGTTATGAAGCTGCTTGGAGTATTGGTCCTGCAGTATTTAACTTTGTAACATCTGTTTTGGTGACCTTTCCTCCACATTTGAGGTCATCTTGTTTTTTTCAGCTGTACTCGGGAATGGCAGTTATGTTACTTTCCACTGAAAGCATATGAAAATTTTAGATGCCAAACGGTCATTTGTGGGTCTGAAAACTCCCTGCTTTTCTGCTCAGAAACGATAGCCTTGTAGAGTGGAGTGAGTCTCTCTGTACTCTAGGCCGGTCATGGTAGTAAGAAACAGGATATGGTGGTACCGCTTAAGATTATTGTACGGTGAAACTGAAGATACCAGCAGGTTGCATGAAAATGTATTCTGCAGAGTTAGGACATTAAATAGTGAAATCATCTGTTAACAAATGTATTGCATATGTGCAGTAGCCATTTTTTCAAGAGTCTAGTTCTGAGTTATCTGCATTGACAGTTCAACAGAGCTATACTTCAAGGAAACCTGAAAATAGTCTCATTGCTTAATGAGTGCCAAGGACTTTGAATGCTTTAATAAAGTCAATTGCACGTAACATAGTAAGCTTTATTTAAAAACAAAACTTGAGTAAAATGCATCAATTTGTTTTTGTCATTTAAAAAGGCCTTAATTTTACTTGCTTTTGTGGCTATAATCAGGGACCCGAGTTGACTGCGTTGCTACAATTTGCAGTGATTTTCACAGAATCAGTCAATCCTCGCAGAATCAGCCAATCCTGTCCATCACCCGAGGGTAAATAGGCTGTGGGTGGGTGGGGTCTGAAGGCCCTATGTTTGTGTGAGGGAGGTGCTGAAATTCCAGAGGATATGAGTTGTGTTTGATTAGCAAAGTTATGATTCTATGTCAAACCTATTGCAAATTTGCTTCTCAACATGCATAGTTATGCAAATCAAGTTAATTCAAATATTAATGCTCGCGGTGAATTTGCAGAATTTGGCTTCACTGGTTGCAGAATTTAAGATTTTTTGGTGCAGTCAGCTCGGGTCCCTGGCTATAATATCAGGGCAACTGAAAATATCACAGCTGTGTGGTATGTGCAGAATTTTTTTAAAAGGTAAACAAAGCAATACAGAACAAGATGAAACAACAGTGCAGCTAGGTCTGCATTTTAACTAAGTAGATTTCCTTGCTCCTGTGAACTTAGGTCAGACTGGAGCATTACCAAGACATTGTTTTGGGAAACTGGTGCATGAAACTCCACAATTAAAAAACCGATCATTGATTTGTGAAGTCCAATTCTTCAACCTTGTTAGATTTGGGCAGCTGCTAAGCTTATTAATGTGCATTAAGCTCAGTGGTGTGGGTTTTCTGTCAAATTTTGAATTGGAAAATTTTCCCATGCAAATTTTCTTGCGTATTAAAATTAATTTGCATACTAAAATTTTGAATCAAAGTTTTCCTGTGCAGAATTTCCTATAGCCCTGGAAAAGTTTCTGCAAAAAAATTTGGTAGTGGAAAATCTTCCATTGTGGAAAGCTTTCGCCCACATAACTGATTAAGCTGCATGAAAGTATTTTTGCACCCAATTGCATCATGTAAGAAAAAATTCTAAAACCAAAAATTAAGTGCCAAAATAGTAAACACAGAAAAGTTGTCTTGTGTCAAAATGTAATTGATTAAAAATGACAGTTGTTGAAAATGAAATGGAAATGCTTTGTGTGCCACAAAGTCTGCTATGGAGTGCTTAAACCATAAGATGAAAACAACAAAAATGAAATGAGCATTTGCTGTATATTTGCTTGCAAATAACTAAAGTGTTAGGAAGAATTGGTGAATGAAAATTATTAACTTATATTTACTTTATAGACTAAATCTGTGTTTGAGATTGGACTTTGCAGCAACAAAATGTTTTGTTATGCGGTTCTTGGGTCGATAATGGGACAGCTACTGGTGATTTACTTTCCTCCACTTCAGAAAGTTTTCCAGACAGAGAGCCTAAGCATACTTGGTAAGAAAAACCCTATTTTCTATTTAACACTGTCTGGCAAAGGATCATCAATGTCTAATCCTGTTGGTGGAGGTGGCTGAACATTTCTTGCCCTTATAAATGAAATACATATAGCACAATGATGTATTGAATGTATGCAGTACAAACCAAATAGGTTAGTAATGGAAAAATATGCAGAAAATTTATACGGATCCTGGTGTAGGGCAAAATACCAATCAATTCCTATGTGACTTTTTAAAAACTGCTTAAAACAAGAGGTTCAGACCCTTGTTCAGACCAGACCGTAATCCTTTGCTTAACAATCTTGCAGAGAAGTTTTGCTTTTTTCTAGTAGTGCTGAGATTTGAAAGCTTCCGTCTTGCTCAGCACTGAAAGATTACTGTTAGATTGACCAGCATAGTAGTTTTATGCTGTATTTTTCAGGTTAAAACATAAAAGTTTAAACATTAATTGAAAAGTTGCCATTTAGGATATGAACATTTTAAATAGACTTAAATCTCATGTTAAATACCAATAACGTGATTGAAACATTGTTTGTTTGCTAAAATTTGCTTCATTCATTCTGAAAGGTATCACTAACAAGCATACCCAGTTAATTGGAAGGAAATAATACCCTGTTCTGCAATCTGGAATGTTATGTCGTGTGCATGTGCTTGTGAGGAAAATTGCCAAAAGCAAATTTAAAAATTAATCCAATTGTTTTTTTAGATTTGCTGTTTCTTCTTGGCCTCACCTCCTCTGTCTGCATAGTAGCAGAGACTATAAAGAAGGTTGAAAGAAGCAAGGAAAAGACTCAGAAACGTGGCAGTTCTTCGTCTTCATCTTTGTCATCTTTTCTTGATGTATGATGCACATTGCATTCTTTTTATTTGCAAACTAGAAATTACAGTCCGAGGATGTAGAAAAGGGCAACATAGAGGATAAAGAAATCCTGAGGACTTTTGAGAAGTCCTTCCGATTCACTGACTAAAGATGAACATTGCCGTTTCAAGACTGTTGAGAATTTACAACTTTCAGCTGTGGGAGTTAACAAATTAAATTATGCAACTTTGGTAAAACTTTTCCTCAAACGTAAAATTTACTTTTGAGATTGAATGGAACTTTGTGAAGCGCGCGTGTGTGTGTGTGTGTGTGTGTGAGGTTATTTTAAATAGACAAATGTCAACGCCTGAAACCCACCTTCTGCACTTAAAATACCTGTATAGAAACCTCTCTTGAATATAAATATTTTAGTTGTTTTTATTTAAAAAAAAAATGTATTCCTTTCCTTTTTATGGTGGTGGGACTTTATTACTAAAGCAAGGATAAACCTTTCAAAGGCATTCCATCTGGTATAGAATTTTTGAGTCACAAGAGTGCCATATTTCAGCTACTGTATTTATTTACTTTATACTGCAATGTGTACCTTGTCTACTATTTTTTGTATCCTGAGTTTTTGCACAGGATGTGACCACTTTCGGATCACTGTTTTTCTTTTCTTTCTTTTTGTGATTGAAAAGCTTATATTGCAATTGAAATAAATGTTTGCTTTTCTTAAAGAATTGTGAAAGTCTGACTTGTGTTAAAACGGGTGCATGCATCTGATCATCATGCCTTTTTGGTGCGCCTGAAGGTAATCAAAGCTTCAAATTTTGCTATAAACATTACATGCCTACCTTTAGTATGAATCTACACACTTATTTGTATTGGTGCTTTCCTTAACCCTGAACTTACCATTGAAAAATACAACATTACGTGGCTTGTGGGGTAGATTTTTAAACTTGTCCTTTTGGCACGTAACTTACTTGAATGTTTAAACTAACATAAAATATGATGGGGCAGAAATCTACCCTTATGCTAAAATGAACTGGGGTATGTTTCTATCCCAAGGGCCTTTTTGGTCACACACAAAAAATGGTTAATGGTAACCAACTTTCCTTTGGGAATATTGTGTACCTCTGTGTAGGTGACAATGTCCTAAAAGGGCAAAGTTGGAGAGCCACTACCTTGTGTGTGTGTGTGTGTGTGTGTGTGTGTGTTTTTATTCCAAATCTTGTACTGGCGAATAACCATGACAAGTTATACGTACATAAAAACAAAAATAAACAACTAATACATTTAAAACATATAAACAGTTAACTATCCATAAAGAAATTTCCTTATAGTACTTCCCAATAATTACAAATAAAAAGATCATATACATATCATCCGGGCAATAATGGGAATTCCTTCTGTAAAAAGGATGCCCGAAATGCAAAACGGGCTACAATTTCAGAGATTTGAGCTTTCGTATCTGAAAGACAATATACCAACAAGCCCAGAGCTGACAAACTCGGGGCAGATTGATCCTGCTCCACATGTCAATTCTAGCATGCGAATATAACGGGCAAGACAGTAAGTAATGGATAAGATCCTCAACCAGATTACTCCCACAAGGGCATTTCCTTTCTTCATAGGGTAGGCCCGCATATCTACCTGCAGATACTGCAGAGTCAAATGTTTGTAGTCGAAGGGCAGTGAAGGCCCACCTCAAGCCAAAATCCATTAAATCGGTCAAATATTTACAACCATTCTTGGAAGGTAGAATATACTGATAACAAGGGGAAATCCGCACCACCCTAGCTTGAGCCCTTAAAGTTTGTAATTCAACATCTCACAGTCTATCTTTTACCATTTTAACCCTGATCTTAAAAGAGAACTGTGACAAAAAGGAGATAGGAAGACCCAAGTTATTCAACTTGTTATGGATTGTTCTGGCCCATAAATAGCCATCTTCTTGCATCTCAGTTTTGAAACATGCCCCTGTAATAGAATTCAGTGGCTTCAAAGTCAACTTTAACACATAACATAAGAGTGTTTTTTCTAATATAACACCAAGTGAAACACATCCTGTTTCTAATTTAACCACCAACAAAGATGTACCAGGAGGGACCCCAAGAAGTTTACGTAGAAATTTATTCTGAACTGGTTCCAAACGTGAAGTTGCAACCAGGGCATAACCTGAAACCTGAGCACCATAACTAAGTTTTGTCACTACTTTCTTTTTGAAAATTTCAAGAGCCGGGGCAAGAAGATGTCCCCCTTTGGTGGTATAAAATTTGTAAATAGCAGCTGTACTTGCTAAAGCTTCTTGTTTGCACTACCTTGTGAGTTATTGCAAGAGATATGCACCCGGACTCTGACAATACCCCAAGATCTAATACTTTAAAGGAGCATGCAATGAACTATATTTGAAAGCGAATTCACTATTTGGTATCATGATCTCCTTATTTCCTCTCTCCCTCCCCCCAAACAAGTATAATTTCATCTTATTTGTTGCTACTTACATTTCACATTCCTATTTGCGTTTGCCATCTGCCCTCAACAATAATCCACGTTGTAGCCAAAAGGTGCGATCCTCACCCATTAAAGTCAATGGCTTAGCTCCCATTAGCTTCTGTGAGGGCAGAATTGCATCCCTGGTCTGGGGGTGGGGGTGGGGGAGAGACCCGTACCACATTTAAAACTAACTTTATCTTGCAGTCTAGTCTGGTAGCTAACAGTAGGGTTTCTATTGTGGTGTCCTGGCCAGACGTTCTGGACACTGGGGAGCGATCTCCAGCATGAGCACCAGGAGGCAGTATCCTCTGCCTTTTACTAGTGTGCCTGCTCAGGGGACTAGCGACCCTGAACTTCAGTTGGATCTCTGCCTCGGACATGGGAGGAGCATCCAGTGCACAGGGGCACATCAGATAAGAGAAACTTGTTTTCCACAGAGGTTAGAGTCTAGTGTTAATTAGTACTTGGCATAGGAGAGGTTACTGGAGAATGAGGGAATGGGGATTTAAAGTTTTTTCCCCTCCCTTATCCTGTCAATCTAAGACAAACAGGCAGAATCTGTCCCAGACTCAACCACCACGCTGGAGTTAATCATTCCACGATTTGTCTAAATTAAATGTTTACCTGTTGCTGAACAAGAACTCTTGTTACAGAGCCTGACTTTTATCTGTGAGAGGAGCCATTCCCGCAAGGGGAGAGGGTGTCACTCGCTTAAAAGTGGCATTTGGAGATAAGTGACCCACCCTATTCATTGAGCCGAGAGAGCTCAATTAAGTCTATTGAGCATATCAATGGTTATAGAACTCGGTCTAGAGTGACAAATCAGGGGTTTAAAGAAGCCTGTGGCTTTGGGCTACAGTTGCTTCTAACAGTCATTTCAAACTCCATCACAGCTCACAGTCCGTTTCTGAGGGCGCGGCATTAATAGCCTAACCAACCGTCCCAGCAGGTGTGGTTTGAGGCACAAGTAAGGAGCCAGGAACTCTTGCTTGTTTAAAAACACTCTGAATGAGTTCCCAGAACAGGGTCCTTCAGACATTTAAAACAGAGGAAACTAATTCCTTTGCTATTTTGTCTCCTTTGGAAAGGTTACAAATGGAGGCTTTTAATAAAATTATTGCCTCATTGGTTATCTGCCTGACCCACGTGGGGGGAGCATACCCTCGGCCTGATCTTCAGCTCTGGCCTTGAGGCGGGGGGTGCGGTTGTGGGGGAGGTTACAGCAGTGCCCTTGTCATGGACGGACCATTATCTCCTTCAGGCAAGTCTTCTAGCGCACCCCCTCCAGAAGGGGAAAGGACCAGTTAGGATGGTCTGCTCTCCGAGGCTGATGGAACCCCAGCGGTTCCAAGAGGTCCTGAGGGAGTTAACCTTGGACTTGGACGGTCACTCTGTGGATGAGCTAGTCCAGCTTTGGAACAGCTTGCTGGAGGAGGTCATTGACAGGGTGGCTCCGAGACGCCCTCTGCCTCGGTCTCGTCACCGCAGGGCCCCTTGGTTTACTGAGGGGCTGCGGTTTATGAAGCATGTAGGCAGGAGGCTAGAGCGACGCTGGCGGCAGACTGGATCTGACTCCAACCATCTTCTCCATAGGACCCATTTGCGGTCCTATGTTGAGGCTGTGAGGATGGCAAGGAAAGAGTTCCTTGCTGTCCTCATAGCGTCTGCAAAGTCATGCCCTGCGGAGCTGTTTCGGGTGGTGCGGGGGCTGGTTAGTCCAGGCTCCCTCTGCCTGGATCGGGACTTGTCCCAAGCCCGCTGTAAGGAGTTTGTCAACTACTTTGCAGACAAGATCGCTCAGATTCAGACCGACTTTGACGCTGGATTAGGGGCAGTAGGGGAAGAGCGCGAGGTGGTAGAGGGTTCCGTCTGGTCCAGTTTTGTGGGGGGAGTTTCAGGAAGTGATGCTGGCCGATGCGGTGGATGTCTTGGGGTCTGTGAGGGCCACTTGTTGCGAACTTGATCCATGCCCGTCCTCTTTGGTGAAAGCCTCCAGGGAGATGATGGGGACGGTGCTGGCGAGGGTAGTGAACGCGTCCTTGCAGCAGGGGAGGTTGTAACCTTGCCTCAAGGAGGCTGTGGTGCGCTCCCTGCTGAAGAAACCATCTTTGGACGTGGATGCGCTCGCCAGTTTCTGACCTGTCTCTAACCTTCCCTTTTTAGGGAAGGTTATTGAGCAGGCAGTGGCACTCCAGCTCCAGGGGCATCTAACCAGCATCGGTTTCCTGGACCCTTTTCAATCTGGGTTCTGTCCCGGCTATGGCACTGAGGCGGCGTTGGTGGCCTTAGTAGACGACCTCCGCCGGGAGATGGATGCAGGATGTTCAACATTTCTCATCCTGCTAGATCTCTTGGCCGCTTTTGATACCATGGACCACGGGCTGCTGGTGAGGCAGCTGCGTGATCTGGGGGGTCTGGACGGGACTGTTCTTGAATGGTTCCACTCATTCCTCTCGGGGAGAAGCCAGCGGGTGGTGCTGGGGGATGAGACATCTTGCCCCTGCGTGTTATCATGCGGCGTTCCGCAGGGTTCTATTCTGTCTCCATTATTATTTAACGTATACATGCAGCCCTTGGGGGAAGTCATGATAGAGTTCGAGGTGCGGTGTCACCAATATACTGGTGATACTCAGCTCTCTTTTTCAACTGACCCAGACCCGGCTGTCTCATTGCTATCCCAGTGTCTGGAGGCCGTGGAGGAATGGATGCGGCAGAGCAGACTGAAGCTCAAACCCGATAAGACGGAGGAGATGTTGGTGGGGAGAGTGAGGGAGGTAGTGGCTCCCCATAGCTCAGCAGGTCCAGAGTCTGGGGGTGATATTGGACGCAGACCTTCGCCTGGAGCAGCAGGTGGAGGCAGTCGCTAAGGCTGCCTTCCACCAGTTATATCTGGTGCGTAGGCTGCGTCCGTTCGTCTCCGGCCTGGACCTGGCCTCCCTCATCCATGCCTTCATCACCTCGAGACTGGACTACTGCAATGCGCTCTACGTGGGGCTTCCCTTGTGCCTGGTTCGAAGGCTGCAGCTAGTGCAGAATGCNAGCCAGGTTCAAGGTTTTGGTGTTGATCTATAAAGCCCTTCACGGTCTGGGCCCCTCGTACCTTAGGGATCGCCTCGCCCTCCGTGCCCCAGAGCGGCTCCTGCGGTCAGCCGGGGGTGCCTTCCTGGGGGCCACAATGGAGAGGGCATTCTCGGTGGCCAGGCCGCGCCTTTGGAATTCCCTTCCGGAGGAAGCGCGCCTGGTCCCAAGCCTGTTGTCTTTCCAGCAGTGTTGTAAAACCTGGCTGTTCACTCAGGCCTTTGGGGGGGGGAGAGGAGGGGGGGGATAGGGTTTTGTTTATCACCCCTACCCTACCCTACCCTGTATATTGTTTTCATGTTTATCAAGTTTTATTCCCGGGGCCCTGTTTTAAAGTATTTAAATTGTTGATGTTTTAAATTGTTTTATATTTTATAACTTTTTATTGTGTTGGAAGCCGCCCCGAGCTGTTTTCAGGAGGGGCGGGATATAAATGTCAAAAAATAAATAAAAATAAATAAAAATTGGAAAGGATAGAAAGCAGACAGCTTGGTAAAGACGTTCCCAAATCCAAAGGAGTGCATAAGAAGACTTCCTTTAAAGGGAACTCAAAAGTGGCTGGTAAAGGCAAAACACAGGCATCACCAGCAAAGAAATCAAAGGCAAAGAAGAGCCCTAAAATAACTCTAAAGGAGTTGTTTGGCACTTCTTCTGGCTGAAGATTTTGAAATTGAAGCAGGAAAGTCCCCTTCAGAGGAGGGGGAAGTTTCAGAGCCAGAGGATGACTCTGAGAGGAGAATAATTCTAATCCAGCTGTGACTGGGATTGTAAAACAAGGAATGTACAAAGCTAGACTGAGAGCAGCAGAGAGGGAAGTGTAATTCATGAGAATGACTCTGCTGTAGAGGAGGATCTGCAGACATTCTCAATGATGTTGCTATCAAACCAGGCAACAGACAATTCCCAACCTCTTTAGAAGAAAAAATGTACTCTAAAACTATAAGGACATTAGAGACAGAAGCTGAGGAAAGATGAGCAAGATGTTTCCTCTGATTAATCAGAGCGAGACTATATGCCAAGGACTAATAATAAAAGCAAGGGTTTATTACTAGATAGCTCTTTTTTAAAAAAATAATTAAAAGAAAATGGAAGAAACCTGGTAAGGCACATGCGCTTTCAAAGACACAAGAGATGCATTATTGTTTTTTAGAGAGCAAACAATCATACATACACGCACCGAGAGTTGGTGCAGCTGCTGCCTCACTTGCAAGGCATTCAGTGATTCCAGTGGAAGGGGATGTTTTTCCTAAAAATACCACAGACAGGAGTGTAGATGCGAGTTTGCGTAGGATTTATGAGGCTCTATCCAATAATTTCCACATTTCCACAGCATCTTCATATTTTGCTAGGTCTATTTTGAAATGGTAGAGTCAGTGAAAATGCAGAGCTGTCTGACAGAGCAGCAATAAAATTAAGAGATAACATTAAATTGTCAGTAGCATTTTTAACTGATGCTTCAATGGATACTTTCATATGGTCAGCTCAAGACATGGCAGCAAGTGTGGTATCACGCAGAAGATTATGGCTTCATTCCTGGAGAGCTGATAATCATGCTAAGAATTTATTGGTAAATGCACCATTTCATGGAAACAAGCTCTAGACCACGTTTTGGCAGATGCTTTGAACAAAGATAAGAAGCAATTGAATCCATCTAAGTTCTTTTTTCATCCCTACAGAGGCTCAGTAATTTCTATCCAACCAGCTCTTACAACAAAAAGGATCTATGGTAATTCAAACAGAGGAGGAAGAGATTGATGGCCCAGATCAACTCTCGGAGCCAGTTTTCAAAGAAGCAGACAGAGTCTAAGATCAGACGCAGGGAAGCAGGAAGCATGACTTTCTGCTTCAAGCAGAAAGTCTCTTGCCTTCAGAACTTCCAGTTGTGGGAAGACTTCTTTTTGCAGACGTTTGGAAGGAGTTCACCACCAACAGGTGGGTCCTTGAGACAATTCAACAAGGTTATTCAATGGAGTTTTGGAAGAACCCACGAGACTTGTATCGGGGCTTGCCAGTGTCAATTCTAAGGGGAAATCATCAAGCAATGTCACAAGAGATTCAAAGATTAGTCTCCATAGCTGCTATTCAGAGGGTACCAGAGGGCCAAATGGGTCTAAGCCTCTATTCTGTTTTGTTTCTAGTACAAAAGAAAACCGGTATATGGAGAGTTTTTAAATCTAAAATAAGTCTCAACCGGTATCTTCATCTCCACAAATAAAAAATGGAAACTATAGGGACGATTTGTGCAATGATCTCACCAGGGGATTGGTTGGCATCTCTCGATTTGAGAGATGCATATCTGCACATTTGCAATAAGAGTGCACAGAAAATGGCTCAGATTTTCCTACCAAGAAATACATTGGCAGTATACCGCACTCCCTTTTGGCCTGGGATCCTCTCCAAGGACATTCACCAAGATACTGGTTCCTCTAATAGCCAATCTTCATCTACAGGGTATAAGGATTCATCCATATTCTGATAAGAGCACCATCAAGAGAGCAGGTAGTTCAAGACTTGATCACTACTGTTCAGTACCTGGAGAAACACGGATTCCTGCTAAACATAGAAAAGAGTCTTTTGGTACCAACGCAGGAGTTGGAACACCTGGGGGTGGTAATCAACACAAGACTAAGAAGAGTTTTACCCAAATGAGACGAGAGAAGATCAGGGCATTGCTTCTGAGCATAGCAAGCATTCAAAAAGTTCCATTGAAGCTTCTGGCATTGGTCCTAGGTCTGTTTTGTGGCTTGTATTCAGCACCTGCAGTGGGCCTGATTCCATCTTTGTCCACTATAGAGTTTTCTCAGACCTTGGCGGCAACTGCAGATAATGTCGAATCAAGTGGTTTTTCTCAAACTTAGAGGAAGTGAAAAGATCGTTTGAGTGGTGACTGAATCCCGTTCTCTTCAATCAGGGTTGGCCGCTAAAGGATCTGGAAAGACTGACTGTCACAACAGATGCCAGTTTGCTGGGTTGGGGGGCTCATCTCAACTCCAGTTACATCCAGGACCATGTGGTCGAATTGAGATCTTCGACATCTGATTAACTGGCTGGAGCGCAGAGCGATTCATCTGGCATTGTTGGGTTTCGAATCTATCATCAAGGGTCAGCATGTCAGAGTGTTGGCAGACAACATCACAGCGATGGCTTATATAAAGAATCGGCAGATCTCAATCAACCATTCTGCATCAGGAGGCAATACAGATTATGAGTTGGGTAGAAAGGAATCTATCTGTTACGGCCCATTGTATAAAGGGACATCGCAACCAACTGGCGGATTATCTCAACTGTCAACAAATCAATCCTGGAGAGTGGTCTCTTCATCCAGAAACAGGCAGATAGATCCATTTCTGGCTCTCTGTAAACTTGTACTATTTGCAACACCACAGAATGCAAAGTAATTCAGATTCATGACCGGGACTTACCACCTGAAAGCTCAAGCATGCTTTGCTCTCCTTCAACCATGGCCACAGGGAACTCTTTACGCATTCCCTCCCTTTCCTTTGATAGGAAAGGTAATAGCCAAGTGCAGAAAAGAACAGGCCAGGTTGATTTTGGTGACTCCCTTCTGGCCACACAGGCATTGGTTTGCAGATCTGATTGCAATGCAGGAAAGACCGCCGTTATTGCTACCTCCAAGACAAGATCTTCAGCCAGGGTCCCATACGTTATCCAAATCCAGTATTTCTAAAATTGACTGCTTGGTACTTGAACACAAAGCATTAAAGAGAATGGGTTAGTCTGAATCTGTATTGAATACCTTAATGGCTGCTAAAAGACTGGCAACGAGTAGAATTTATCAGAGCACTTGGAGACTGTTATATCATTGGTGCAAAAGAAATGGGATTCTGATTCTCATCATCAGTTAAAGATGATTTACAATTTTTACAGGATGGTCTAGAGAAAGGTTTGCGACATAGCACGCTTGTAAGGCAGGCAGCTGCATTAAACAGCACATTTAGTATGATAAGAAAGATTTAGGTTACAGCACATCCTCATGTGAGAAGGTTCTTGAGAGCAGCTAAGCTGCTTGCTCCATCAGTAATACGTAGATACCAAAGTTGGAGCTTGAACACGGAGCTCCAGGCATTAGTTAAACTACCCTTTGAGCCATTACAGGAAATTCCTAATTATTTTCTGACTTTAAAGGTTGTGTATTTGTTAGCAATAACATAGGCTAGATGTATATCAGAATTGGGGGCACTGTCAATAGACTCTAACTTATGTATTTTTAAGAATGAATTGGTAGTTCTGAGGTTAGATCCGGCCTTTATGCCAAAAAGGAACACAGTATTCCATAGGTAACAGGAAATTGTTCTTCCGTCATTTTGCTCTAATCCAAAACACAACTTAGAGCATTTATGGCATAATTCAGATGTAAGAAGGGCACTAAAGGTTTGTGGTAATTCTGATTGATTCAGTATTATGTTTTATTGTGTTTTATTTCGTCATGTGTAGATTTGTTAGGGCCAGCGGCCAAACAATAAAGATTTGTTGATTGGAAAGGTTTATCTAGAATGTACAAAGAGTTTTAGAAAATCTTAGGCACTTTTCATTTGCTACACCACTCGTAAGTCAGGAAAAAAGGCACCAAAGACTGTGATAGCTAGATGGGTGACAGCCTGCATAAAGGAAGCTTATGTGGTTTCAGAATTGACTCTGCCTTCGGGAATTGTGGCCTATTTCACGAGGGGGTCAGCCACTTCTAGGGCTTATTCGGCTAGGCGTTGTATGAGGAGATTTGCCGGGTGGCAACTTGGTCTTCAATACGTTCCTTTACGAAACACTACAAAATTAATTTGTTGGATTCAGAAGATACAGCATTTGGAAGAAAAGTACTGCAGGGGGTCTTGGATTAGTTTTCCCCACTCACAATTTTAGGACACACTGCTGTGGTAATTCCCCAGTGTCAAGAATGTCTGGCCAGGACACCACAATAGAGAAAGCAATTAGACCACTTACCTTCGTGAATTGCTTTTCTATTGTTGTTGTCCTGGCCAGGCATTCAACCTGCCTGGTATGTTAGTGTGAGTTGGAATAATTCAGTTTATTAATAGTTGGTTAATAAGCATGGGTCTATTTGTTTACTTTAGGCTATTGTCATAATTTATTAAGGAGAAAGTTTTAATTTAGTTTAGCTTACAAAGGAAACGTTAGGTTTTAGTGTTTAGTTTAGGCTTGGATATCAATTGAAATTCGGAGGTTGCGAGTCCCCTGAGCATGCGCACTAGTAAAAATAGAGAATGTTGCCTCCTAGTGGTCATGCTGGAGATCGCTCCCCGGTGTCCAAAACGTGTGGCACTGTACTCTGTTTTAAACTTGAAATGCGTTTGGGAACAAACTTACTGAAGGGGAAAAACCAAACGGTGGGGTCAATCCCATGCTGCGTGCACGTCCATAGAGAACACATTGTCGCATGCAGATCTCACTTGGGATTGCGGCCAGTGACAAACTAAAATTGAGTCCCATTCATACTGGAGTCCACAGAAATTGGAAAACAATCACTTTTTGAAGTTATTGCCTGCATTAGCTTATAAGCACATTATTTCACATAAGTTTAAGGTAACTTCATTGCCAGTAATGCTTGGTATTGGGCTGCTTAACTATGGAGGAAATGTTGGGCCTTGAAAGTACAGCAAGCTGACCAATGCATGGTTTATTCTAGGCTTGAATCTTCTCTGTGCATAGTGTCTTGTTATGAGGACAGTCCTTTTTATAGGGCTGCAGGATAGTGCTATTTCTGGCAGTAGCTACACTTCTAGCAGGAATCTTATTTTGTTTAGGGGAGGAAAAGAGCATTTTATTGAGATGTCTGACTTCAGTTAAATCCATTCAGTCTAAGCTTTAGCGCAAAGCTTCAGATCTTTCTCTAGCCTTGGCTGCTTTGATGGAGGGCATGTTGTGAGCCAACAGGGAAACTGATGGAAATCTAAGGTCTAGTTTGAATAGTTGGGGAAAATATATGGGGGGAATGGTATAGAATGCAAAGAAATCCACAGCATACAGCTAACAGTAAATCACTTCAAGCTACAGTTGCATAGCAGAATATGTGACCATTTCACCTTGTGGAAAGAGAATAGCATATGAGATTGGAGTACTATATCAATGATATAGTGCAGCAATAAAGCAAAAGAAATTAAACTTCACTGAAGTACTGTAGTACAAGAAAAGGCAGGAAGAAGACATGAGCTGCACATTTATCAGTGTTGGTGACTATTCTGTACTGAAATCAAGCTGATGGAGTTCAGGCTTTTGTTTCCATACTGAATCATGCAGCTGGAGCATGACTGAACAGGAATAAGCACACATCATCTACTGAAGCCCTCTGGGAACTGGGCTTCTGGCTTGCTTCTCAGACCTCTCAACTGTTTTGTGAGACCAGTCTGGGGTAAACTTGAAATCACAGCTTCACCAGCAACTGTGGGGGTATAAAGTGGAACTCTGCTTGGTCTGGAAGTCCAGGCCTACCGAAACCAGGACCTGATGTGATGGGGGTAGGACCCAGGAAGTGCTGGCATATTTAATCACTCTTAAGGGGCAGGGCAATGTCAGAAAGGGATGGGAAGAAGGCAATAATATTTAAATTGTAATCTCTAAAGCAGGGACCATGTCTATCTTATTCTTTGCAAGCGCCAAGTACATCGCTGGCGCTATATACACGCTTATAATAATAATAAAAATCCCTATTTTTATATAGCGCCCCCTGCCATGGCACTTGGAGCACTCTACATATAACTAATAAACACAACTTTTAATCCTCACAACAACCCTCTGTGAGAGGTTAGGTGGAGAAAATATTTTGACTGTCCTGGCTTTTCCTAATGCGGTCATGCCCTATGAAGCTCTCTGTAGGGGGTATGTTCTCCCAGGCTGGGCAGACAGCATGCCTGATTCAGGACTGGTCGGGAACCTCTAGCGCAAGTCTTATTACTAATAACATACAAATGTTTTATTAACCTATAAAAACAGTTAAAACAAATATATATATAGTGCCAGCGGTATACCTGGCACTTAGTTATTGTGATATGTAAAAAGCTCCTGTCTCCATTCCAGCTACTTCCTTGGGAATCCCAAAGGGTTCTTTAATGAGATCACCTGTGTTCTCACCCCCCCACCCCCTTCTTTGTATCTAGACACATGATCCGGCTCAGGGGCTTCCTAGCTTATCCCAACCACCTATCTTGGCCGCCTCCTACAGGCAAAAAAAGCACTTTGCACTGAGCTCGTGACTCCCATTCTCATCACCATATAGGCAACACTTTATACTCTCCAGCATGGATGTCAGGACAGCCACCCTGGACTCCTTGAATGTTTTATTGTATGCCACCCTGACTATCAGCAAAATACCATTTCCTGCCATGAGAGCCTCTGTACTGGCCCCCATATCACCAGTTCTACTCTCTCAATTCCACATCTAAGCCAGGTGGAACAACTCCCTCCACTTTTCCAGGGAGACTACCAACTTTGACCCCATTGCGTGCTCCAATCTCGAGTTCTGAGGTGATTCCTCCCGTAATGGGGTCTCAAACCCTGCTCATGTAGTTAACTGTGGCACTATCAATCAATCAATCAATTTATTAAAAGACGTGACCTTAGGTCATTGCCATACAATACAAAAGAGAAATAGAAAAACAAAGAGGAAAAAAAAATCAATCCATACATACATACATAAAACTTAAAAAAAAAAAAAAAAACACCACAAAATAATAAAACTTCCTAATCGAACCATGGGAACAAATAGTTTCCCACTGTGGCACTATGATCCATACTGGGATCGGCAAAACCTTTTTGTACCCTTGACTAGCACATCTTCAGACTTCCCCCCCCCCCCCAACCATCGACAATAGTGGTAGCTCAAGCGCCATCGGAACAAGTACCTCTAACTTTGGCTCCTCCTTTACCCCCGGTACCAACAATGTCTCCAGCACCATCACATCTTTCTGTAGCTTCAGCACCAGCAATCCTGACAGTGCTTTCATTCAGCACTGTGTATCCCTACCACCTCCTTCAGTGGCACCACAACCCCCATCAGGCCCCCCTTGAACAAGACACCTGTAACCACACCAAGCATGGTGAATACTATGGTTCTGGTACCAATCACACCCTCCATACTTACAATGATTAAGATATTTATTGAGGACCAAGAGCCACCTCAGAAAGAATCACTAACTGCAAGGAAACCCCCTCATCCAAAATTGGACACTTCTCAGAAGGATACCTCATTGTTCCCTTCAAGCACACCAAATAGTTCCACAGAATCTGAAGACTTATCACCTACAGACAACATCTCAGACCCGATCCAAACCACACCGTAAGAAGTTTCAGATTCTAATTCATAAAATAGCAACTGTTTTCACTCACATCGGAAGACAGTTAGGAAAATTTGGAGTGAAATGCCATCGGTACGCTGATGACACCCATAACTCACTTTTTCATCTGATGCAGGCCCTGCGGTCTTGGTGCTTACCAGGTGCCTAACTGCCATTCAAAACTGGATGTGAGTGAGCCAATTGAAGCTGAATCCAGATAAGACTGAGGTGATGACTGGCTACCAGACTGGCCATGTGACCTGTGGGATACAGGGACTTCTTTAAGGGTAGTCCTACCCCACATGGCCCAGGCCAGAATGTGACCACAAGTGTAGCTGTAGAATGGGTGGGTATTTATTCATTTGGGATATTTACTATCCCACCCCATCCTGCCTATGGCAACTTGGGGCAGCGTACACATAGAACTAATAAAACCATAAAACATACAATAAAACCATCATATAAAAATCAATAAAACATCTGATGGAGCCAAGAAATGCCCGCCCCAACCAGCTTCCCCACTACCCATCTCCCCCACCAAAGGCCTGGCGGAACAGCCAGGCCTTACACTATCGGCGAAAGGAAGGAAGACCCTGTTGGAAAAATTGTTTCACCAAAAAGCAACGTCTCTAACTCTTGTTTAACCTTCATCCAGTGTCATGAAAAAGGTGACACATTTGGTATCATGGGGTAACTCTCTACCCCAGATACAAAACTGTTATTTGACATATACCCTAATCAGAATTTTAGCTGCTGTTATATCAGATGTCAATATGTACCACAATACACACTCCCACCCCATCTCATGCAAAAAGAATACACACAAGTAAAAGCGTACTCTGTGGGGTATATCTGTAATCCATACACACAAAAGCTAACCATTAACGATTCCAGTTATTTAAAACTATCAACTTTATTTAAATCACGGAGCAATGCATGAAAGAGCATGCGATATGCCCACAAATAACCTATTTGAACTGTTCAACGAAGTTACTGTGATAGATAATATTCAAAAATACAAAACCAAACAACAAACCTCCACCCGAGAATCCCAAAGAGAACAGTAACTTCCCAAAAGTCACATTTCACATGGAAAATGTCCAGAAAATGTTCAGACAGACACACATTCTGTGCAAAGCAGCAGTGAGGTAAAGTGCTGCTGGCAAAAAGCCGTTCACAGTACTCACAGCAACCTTCGGCATTTCCGGTCCTCTGACCTGTCAAAGAAAGCACAGCGTCCACTTATTGGTAGTTCTGCTGTTGCTGGCAGTTTGGGAATGGTGTACTGCAACAAAGTCATAGCTGCTGTGACGGGCTTTGTAAGATAATGCACCTCTGTCATTCTATGTTTAATCTGTTCATCGATCAACTCTTCTCCAAGACCGATCAAGAATGATCGACGTCTCAACCTTTTAGCATTTGCCCTCCAGGATGGGTTATCATCAGGGCCCCGATTCTTCTGCAAAAAAAATTCTAAAATTCTGCGACCCAAAATGGAAAATTCTGCGACCCAATAAAGTTACAAAACCAGTCTAGTAAAATTAAAAATGAGTTCTTTAATAGCAGTAATGACATCTTTATAATTAAAAAAAACATTTATTTACATATTTGCATTAACACATTTTACAGTCCAGCAAATAAAGACATTTGTTTATTTGCATTAAAACACATGAAAACAGATTGCCATCTCCATTTCCTTGTACCAATGAATAAAAAATCTGGTTATAATTTGTTCTGTTTTTCATTTGTTTTGCTGTTTCAAAACAGCAGGAAGCCCACCCACAAAAACACACAAAAACCACATGGCAAAGCAGCAAGGCCACCGACATGGCAAAGCAG
>QEPC01006374.1:565511-597486 GCA_003113815.1 Sphenodon punctatus
GCAGCGGCGGCGGTGGTGATCCCTGGGCGGCGGCGGCAGCGGCGGCGGTGGTGATCCCTGGGCGGCGGCGGCGAAGGCGGCGGTGGTGATCCCTGGGCGGCGAAGGCGAAGGCGGCAGCGGCGGCAGTGGTGATCCCTGGGCGGTGGCGGCGAAGGCGGCAGCGGTGATCCCTGGGCGGCGAAGGCAGCAGCAGCGGTGGCGGCAGTGATCCCTGGGCGGTGGAGGTGAAGGCGGCAGCGGCGATCCCTGGGCGCAGTCTCAAGTGGATCCAAGAGCAAGCAGGTAGCATGTGCTGTTGCGACCTGCTTTATAAAGGCCACGCAAGCCCCTGATTGGCTTGTGGCCTGAATAAAGCAGGTCCTGGATTGGCTGGATGCCAAGGAAGGGAAATCCCACGGGGATTTCCCCATTTCTGCGCAAATTCCACGATTCGCGGGAGCGCGGAAGACTCGGGGCCCTGGTTATCATCTACCCAAACAATAAAACTGGCAACAGCTGCAACGTCTAACATATTGAAAAATAATGTCATCGGCCACCTGTTTACCTTGAATTTACATGCGGTCATCCTTATCAAATGGTCAAGGTTATTCACTCCATCTTTATTTTTATTGTAATGAAGAATGACATCAGGCTTCCCACTGTCTGCATCCACTGCCATCTCGTGGTGTATGCTCGATAACAGAATCACTGACTTTTTCTTGGGCACAAATGACCCTAATGTTAGCTTTCCATCGTAACCGAACACTAATGATGATAGTTCTCGTTGTGGATTTGCCTGCATTTCATTTGGAATATCTGGCTTGTTTTTCCGGATGGTACTGACAT
Organism: Sphenodon punctatus; assembly: GCA_003113815.1. NCBI lineage: Eukaryota > Metazoa > Chordata > Lepidosauria > Sphenodontia > Sphenodontidae > Sphenodon > Sphenodon punctatus. Next base: position 566,338 of record QEPC01006374.1, read on the forward strand.
TGTCAGGTCTTCACGTAGCAGATTCACCGCTAGACCCGTACTCGTAAAGAATTGTCACCCACAACATTATGTCCTGATCGGTACCAAGGCTGGACCAAGTTTTCGACTACTTGGCTTCCAAGATTGGTTTGCCGTGGCCCTACCGTTGGTTTGCCCAGGTAGATGTCAGCATTTAGGAGGAATGATGACCTTGCATCGCAACACCACCATATGTTTAACCTATATTTCGCTGGCTTGCTGGGCATGTCCTACCTAAAGGGACAGCGACCCCAAAGCTACTAGCTGCTCATCCACAGTAACGTCTAACCCAGGTGCGTACCACTTTCCGAGACTCATAGTGGCATGAAAGTATGGGCATCCAGTGCGTTCCCACAATTCCTCAAGTGGTTCATGATTTACAGTGTTGCCAGCAAGCAATAGGAGACCAATATAGGCTTTCAATTCCACTGCATTAAGCCGTCTCCATGTCTTGATGCATTCGGGATTCCTCTCATTCCAATCCCTGTATTGCCTTTCTGCCTCTCTGTTTGTTTCTTGCATGATCACATACAGGATACTGTCTGTGATATACAGGGAAAACGTTTCTAGCACTGTTTCTTTTTTACTACCAAACGTTGGCCTGCTCTGTTCATGCACGATATCTGCGATGTTGTGCTAGTCTGCCCCCACAAGCCTTGCCAAGCCTTGCTTACTGTAGAAGGGAGCTCCATGGTTCAGCTTGCTGTTCGTTCTTCTCTCTTGCTCTTGTTCCTGGAGAAGTGATACAATTGTCTTCTAGGGGCTCTGCAAGTATAGATCCCCTCCTCCCCCGACAAGTCCCATGGCAAGGTACGCTATTAGGTGCCGTGGCAACAAATGTGATGTGAACCCAATCCCTTGGTGCTCTGACAATAAAGCTGTCCTGAAAGGAGAAAAACAGGTTTAACCCTTAGAAGGACTGCAACCCCACCCCAGAGCTTTGCAGACAGCCCAGCTGCAATCCCCCGCCTCCCAGGGTAGTACCCCAATAGACCTCTGTTGTCATGGTCAAAGGATGGAGCAGCAAGAGACTTATTTTAGTGTTGGGGTAGTTCGTTACCCCAGGCGCTAACATGGGTTGGGGTAACCTGTTACCCCACCCATTGAAGTCAATGGTCGTTTTGGGGTAAGTGGCTACCGCAGGGGTGTGGTGGTGTTTTTAAAAAAAGCCGTTGATGGCAAATGATTGTCCTTTGCTGATATTGTACCCAGGGGGGAGGGTGACAATGCCTAAATGGACAAGGCCAGAGGACCACAAATTTCTGAGTTACTTTACAAAATGCACGTCTGGGGTTGGAACTTACCCCATGAAACTGGATGAAGGTTGACCACTAGGGGCAATAGACATAGTTAGGTAAGTTATTCTCCTTTCTTCTTTTCTTATGTGCTATCTTTGTCTGTAATGCATGTTCCTTAATTGGTCAGACTGATATTCTCAGGACTCTTCATCACTTCCTTTTCCTGCTTCTTGTTCCCACAATTCCTCCTTTTTCTCCATACTTGCACACTCACGTGTGCTCATCCTTCCTGTAATGGCGGATGCCTCCAGACTGCATGAGAAACACGCAATCTGTCTTTCTTAGTAAGTGGTAATTAGCTAGATTCTGATTCTATAGGCTTTTCTATTCTGAATGTTACTTCTCAATAAAGATTTGTTTACTTGTTTAAACAAATCACCCAGTTCTCTCTCCTTTTTAATTTTTATTTCTTACTGGATGCAAACAGGCTTCCGCTGTGTTACTTTCCATTAACTTCCAACAGTAGGGTTATGGGCCCAGATTGGAAGATTTAAGATTAAAGAGAAAAACTAAGAGGTACTGTGGTGAGAAATTACATAAGGGAAGAAAATAGATCAGAATAGTCAGGATGGCAGCCTTTGATTCCTTTAGGAGATCAGACATCGAGCAGCTCACTGATGAAAACTAAAAAATGTGGTCTTCTCGTTTGAAGATGCTGTTAAGAACCCTGGGGCTATCCTTCATTCTGACCAAACGGAGACCAACGGAACGGGGCAACGATCAGCTGGACTGGGATGCAGCAAATGAAAGAGCCATGGGGCCCATCTCTTTATCCGTGAGTAATGACTTAATTTTTCATATAGAAGATAAAGAGACAGCCGCTGAAATGTGGAAGTCTTCGGAGGAATTATTTCAGCAAAATTCCATGAGTACTCAGGTCTCTCTAGTTTTAAAATTGACCAGGATGAAACTTGAGAGTTCAAGCAATTTGAGTAGCCACATCAGCTCTTTTCTAAGTACGCTAAAAATGATGGAAGAACAGCAAATTATTTTGCCAGAATCTGTAAAGATCAGGTTACTGCTTTCAACGCTCCCTAATGAATATGAGGACATAATAAATTTGCTTCAAATTAAAGAAAATGTAACTTTAAAGTTTGTTCAGGAACAATTATATGAGTATAAGCTCAGAAAGGAGACATTGCATAGAGATTTAAAGGAATCAGAAAACCTGGCATACAAAGCAATCAGAGATTCGCATTTTAAAAGGAATGCCAGCACTAAACAAGGAGTCTTCCCCAACAGACTGGTTCTGCAACATTCCAGAAAGATGACTCACCCAACAACAGAAATGCTGCCAGGGAAAATGCAAGAAAGTAGCAGAGGCAGACAAAGTTTTTTTTAAAAAATTATTCCAAGCTTTGCCTTATCAAAGAAAGCATTTGCAGGGCTAATTCAGAAAAAACGTATGAAAAAATATTTATTGATAGCGGAGCTACTTCACATTTCTTTAATAATCTGGAATATTTCTCATAAATAGATCAAACTTGCAAGGTCCCAATTTACCTAGCTGATGGACAACCCGTTTTCACAGAAGGGAGGGGGACTGTGCATCTAAATTGCAGCCTTAATGATGAAAGCATGAGTAATGTGCGTTTGCCAGAATGTTACTATGCTCCAACCTTGGAAAACCGCTTGCTCAGTGTGAGAACCGCAACCCGGCGTGGCAATAGGGTTATCTTTAAGAAAGAGTTCTGCTATGTTCTCAAAGGCAAATAATTAATTATGAAGGGAATTTTGAAAAGCGATGGACTTGATGAAATTCAATTTCATAAGGAGCAGGCTAATTCTGCAAAGGATTGTAGTCACAAAGGTTGTCTATGGCACCGTAGATTTGGACACAGAAGCACTGAATGCATTTCAAAACTAGAAAAAGAAAATTTGGCCAGAAACATAGAAATTAAACCATGTATTGTTTCCAAGTGCTCTGAATGCCTCAAGGCAAACGTGACTAGAGCCACATACAGGCCATCTACTGAAATGCAAACCAAGGAACCTTTACAATTCATTCATTCAGGTATATGTGGCCCTTTTTCAGTAAAAACACCAGGACAAAAATTATATTTCCTGACCTTTATTGACGATTACTCAAGATATGTTTACACTTATTAATGAGAAAAATGAAGTCTTGTCAAAACTCAAAGAATATGTCGCCAGAGTAAGCAATACATTTTGAAAGACGCCTCAGGCCTTGCGCTCTAACAATGGTAGTGAATATGTCAGTAAAGACGTTAAAGACTACCTAAAGGAGCAGGGCATTAAACATGAGAAAACCATTGCCTATGCCCCAGAACAGAATGGAGTAGCAGAAAGGAAAAATAGAACATTATTGGACATGACTAGTAGCATGCTACTTGATGCTAAATTACCAAACAAATATTGGGGTGAGGCAGTTATGACAGCAACATACCTACAAAACAGATTGCCCTCTAAATGCAGAGGAACAACACCATATGAATTATGGAATGGATACAAACCAAGTATCAAGAACCTCAGAGTGTTTGGATCCAAAGTGTATGCCTATGTTCGTAAAGAAAAAAGGAACAAGCTAGATTGCAGAAGTCAAGGGATATTCATTGGCTATGAATTGGGTTGTAAAGGCTACAGAGTCCTTGAGTCAGTCAACTGAGAGGTCAACGTGCGTAGTACGGCTTTCTTCGATGAAGGACAGAAACCCAATACTAATGAAGTATCAGAGTTCAATTTAGATATCCCTACAGAAGAAGCAGCAGTACAACAGCAGCAACCACAAGTCGTGACCTTTGACATCAAAGAAAAACACCATCAAGAAGGGGCTGCAGAAGCTAAACCAGAGGTGAGACGCTCAAGCAGACCCAACAAAGGGGCGCCACCCAACAGGCTTTCACTTCTAGCCAAAGGGGAACAGACTCCAGAGCCTTCCAGTTGGCAAAACATTGAAGGGATGCCAGATACTGAGGCAGACAAATGGAGACAAGCTGCAAAAGAAGAAATTGACTCTCTTCACAAAAACAAAACGTGGACTCTACCAAAGGGGAGGAAGACCATTGGATGCAAATGGGTCTTCACCATAAAGCGAGATGCAAAAGGGGACATCCAGTGCTACAAAGCCAGACTAGTTGCCAAGGGATACTCCCAAAAATATGGTGAGGATTACGATGAAACTTTTGCACCTGTTGTCAAACACACCTCCATAAGGACACTCCTCAGTGTCGCCCCCTCAAGGAAGATGCAGGTACAGAACCTAGATGTCAAAACCGCCTTCCTGTATGGAGACATCAAGGAAGATATATACATGCAACAACCACCAGGATTTGAAGAACCTGGAAAGGAAAGACTTGTATTACAAATTACAAAAGAGCATCTACAGATTGAAGCAAGCTGCGAGAGCATGGAATGAAAAGCTTAACCAAATGCTTCATAAGCAAGGATTCAAGGAAGGTGAAGCATATCCCTGCCTATACTCCAGATGCAAGAACCAGAAATGGACATTTATTTTGACTTATGTGGATGACCTCTTACTCTGTTATGAAGATGAAGAAGATGGACAAGAAATAATCATCTAAACAAAGAAGTAGAAGTGAAGCAACTTGGAGGGGTCTCCTATTACTCTGGCACGCAAGTGGAAAGAGGAAAGATGGAAGTTTTTACCTCAACAAAAAGTAAAAGATCTTAGACCTGATAGAGCATCTCAAGCTCACTGAAGCTAATGAAGTGGATACTCCAATGGAAGTGAGTTTCCTTGAAGACAGTGACACTAATGAAACTCTACAAGATAACAATCAATACAGGACAGCAATTGGAAAGCTTCTGTACATATCAACTGTAACAAGGCCAGACATTGCTGCAGCAGTAGGAATGCTATGCAGGAAAGTCAATTCACCAACCAAGAAGGATTGAATTGCAGTCAAAAGAGTAGGAAGATACCTCAAAGGAACTGCAGACCTGTTGTTGACGTTACTTGCAAACAATAATCCCAAATTAGTGGGATACATGGATGCAAACTGGGCTGAAGATAGAAAATCCACCAGTGGAAATCTTTTTTACTATGGAGGTGGAATAATCAGCTGGACAAGCAAGAAAAAGACAGTTGCTGCTCTCTCCTCTACTGAAGCAGAGTACGTATCTGCAACTCGAGCATGTCAAGAGCTGAGTTGGATTCACCAGTTATTATTGGACTTTGGAATAGATGAACCCAAGCCAACCAAGATGTATGAGGACAACAAGAGTTGTATCATAATATCTCAGTCGGAGAAGAATACACCTCGCACGAAGCACATTAATACTAAGTTCCACTATGTCAGAGACATGCAAGAGCAAGGGCTTGTTGAAGTTGAATACTGCCCAACAGAAGAAATGGTAGCAGATATACTCACCAAGCCACTGCCTAGAGACAAGTTCCAGGAGCTTCGAGAAGTGATGGAAGTCGTTAACTCAAGAGTGAGACATTGAGAAGGGGAATGTTGGGGAAAAAAATTCACCAAAAAGCAACGTCTCTAACTCTTGTTTAATATATTGGCCACTAGGAGCAATAGACATAGTTAGCCAGTGGTAAAGGATTTTCCTTTCTTCTTTTCTTTTCTTATGTGCTATCTTCGTCTGTAATGCATGTTCCTAATTGGTAAGACTGATATTCTCAAGACTTTTCATCACTTCCTTTTCCTGCTTCTTGTTCCCACAGTTCCTTCTTTTTCTCCATACTTGCACACACTCATGTGCCCATCCTCCCTGTAATGGAGGATGCCTCCAGACTGCATGAGAAACACGTAATCTGTCTTTCTCAGTAAGTGGTAGTTAGCTAGATTCTGATTCTATAGGTTTTCCTATTCTGAATGTTTCTTCTCAATAAAGCTTTGTTTACTTGTTTAAACAACTCACCCAGTTCTCTCTCCTTAAATTTTTATTTCTTACTGGATGCAAACAGGCTTACGCTGTGTTACTTTGCATTAACTTCCAACAGATCCGAGGACATACGGACCCCTGCTGGGAGGGAGTTACACAGCCTTGGAGTGGCCACCGAGAACGCCCTCCCCATGGTCACCTCCTGAGATACTCGGGGGACCTCGAAAAGGGTGCTCCCAATCGACTGCAAGGGCCAATCCAGAACTCGGGGGGATGAGGCGGTCTTACAGGTAACTGGGACCTGACTCAATTCCTTCAACAGCTGCAGCAGCCACTGCAACAAACAGCTGTTGTGGTCTTGACCCTTAGTCCTACTGTCTCAGATTTTTATTTCACAACCTTTTGCATAGAGTTCTTGTGGTGAGATCTTTGTATGTAGTTAATAGATTCATTATATTAGTCTAGGGGTCAATGGATGAAGCACAGTTCCAAGAAGAATTAAGGTTGCAGGTAAGCCACTCTTATTTTTCAAGCTGCACAGTAAACACCATTACTTCCAACAAGGAATAGGTCTGCTGTCTTCCTTTTGTGCTATTAATGGGTGTTTTTAGATGAGATGCTACCCCTCGTGGCCACCTATGAGCCACAGAGCTCATACTCGGTGGCCCATCTGAAGGTGGAGCGTCTGGATTATTATTATTATTAACAAACATTTATATAGCGCCAGCAGTGTACCTGGCACTTTACAAAGTAATAAAATAGACATGGTCCCTGCCCCTAGGGCTTACAATCTGAGAGACAGGAGCTGGGGGAGAGACTTAGGAAGGGGAACAGAGGGAGAGACAAGGGGTCTAACATTCATGAAGATGCGAGGTCTCAAGTGCATGTGCTTGGCTTGGTTACGATGAGAATGACAGTTCTCAATCCGAGGAAGACTGAGGTGGTGGTGGTGAGAAGGGGCAGCCGATATGAGGATGCCCTTGCCTCCCTCGGGCCCCTGAATGTGGATGGGGTCTGGGTGGAGGTAGTGGGCCAGGTTAAGAACCTAGGTGTCATTTTCGACCACGCTCTGTCCATGAAAACCCAGGTAGCGGACGTGGTTCGGAAATGCTTTTTTTAATTATGCAATTTACGTAAGTTATGCCCTTATTTATCCCAGGCTGACCTTGCCACAGTCAGCCATGTCCTGGTGACTACGAGGCTTGGTTTTTGTAACTCCCTCTTTTACAGGCTGCCGGCAGTGCTATCTCTCGCTTGCAGCTTGTTCAGAATGTGGCAGTGCGACTGCTTTAGTGGTTTGAGCAGCTGTGATCATATTATGCCTTCTCTGCATTGGCTGCTTGTGGAGCGACAGATTGAGTTTAAGATTGCACTGCTGGTTTTTAGGGCCCTGAACAGTTTAGGCCCTGGTTATATTGGAGACCTACTTCTGGAATCTCAAACTGATGGATATCTGTTCAGGAACCACCCGCTGTTTAGGGGTTTCACCATTGTACCTTAAGTTGGCGGGTGACTGGGCTTTTGCGGTGGCAGGCCCTTTGGTGTGGAACTTGCTCCCTCTGGATGTTCGTCTCAGTTTCTCCCTCACCTTCAAAAAGCACCTTCTAGGTGCTTTTAGGATCCACTGCTGGTTCCCTTAAGTGTACTCTGTCCTCTTTTTTCCTTCCCCCTATCTTAAAGTATTTTAAATTGTTTTAAATTGTTGTATACTTTTATATTATTTTATATTCTGTAAAGCACTCTTGCGAGGCAGGGGGATGCTATATAAATAAAATTATTATTATTATTATTTTTATTATGGCTTAATAATATGTGTTTAATTATTTAGGGACATCACATTTTACAGAAGAAAATGGTATTATAGTAAGTGAAGGACCTTAGTATTTTTTAGAATTGAAAAAGGTCCTATGAAATAGTTTGTGGGTGGTTAAGAAATACCCACTTTGCAACTCTGCTGCTTAACCATTGTTTCATGACTTCAAGGGGGAGTCGTGCTCTCTGTAAATTTGGACAATTGGAGGCCTATGGTTCTCAAACCAACTTGGTAGCCTCTCTTATCACACGGTTTATCTTAACATAGAACACCTTAAATTAGGTACTTAAATAAATTAACAAATGCAACTTGACATTTTAAAAATAGATTTCTGTTTCTTGCTCTGTTCACACTTGGGCTGTTTTTACACACGACGGGGGAAGGCTGTTGGAGGAAGGAAAAACGCTCTCAACACAATACAGGTGTTACTTGTGTACAGCGCGACGTTTTGAACATGTTAGCGAACACAGAATGGACACCCGGAGAACACGGATTGTACTCACCCTTTTGCCACGAGTTTATTTCCTGTGTTCGCGATGAACACCTTTTCATTGTCACGTGTAAACATGTACCGCAGCATGTCTGCGAATACTTCCTGTCACATGACTGAGTTGAGTGCATTGGAGGGTCTGGTGAAGTGGTTCCGGGGAGTGTATCTGGAAGTAGTTACGGCTGTGCGCAACACGCCTTTTAATTCAAAGTGGGAAATTAAACCAGTAGCCGAATCGGCCATCAACATGAGCAAAATCAAGCAATAGTTTTTCACAATGGATGGGAGATCAAACGTGCCTGCTAGCAGCAGAGGATGTGCTGGGAAAAATGGAAAGGCGAGGGGCCGTCCTTGGGAGACAGAGGAAACAAGAGTCTTCATCAGAATTTGGGGTGATCCCGCCATGCAGGAACTGCTCAGGAACTCTCACAGGATTGAGTCTATTTTTAGACAGATTTCCGAAGATATGAGGCAACTTGGATTCGAGCGTGATATGCAGCAGTGTAGGCAGAGAGCAAAGGACCTCAAAAGGGGCTACAAGGAACTTAAGGATCACCAGAATAGATCAGGAAGAGGTAAAAGAACAGTTCCTTTCAAAGAAGAACTAGGTGAGATTTTTCACACCGATAGAGCCATTGAACCTGATGTACTCATTGGCAATTATGAGGATGCTATGCGTCCCAGGCTTGAGGTACAGCCACATTAATACCATCTACAGCAGTTAATAGTAAATGATGCTTTGGAGCAGGGTGGACCAAACCCACAGGGTGGGCTCGTAACAGAAATGTCAGACCTACTAATCAATCAAGAAACAGGATGAGGAGTGGACCTATGATGTCCTGGTGCCAGACACCGATTCAGATGCAACAAATGTTGAGGATTGTGCAAGGGGCAACCATGCTGAATCTCATCCAAGGCGTCAGATGGAAGGTACAGTTGCAGAGACAGGTGAGTTGTGTGTTATATTTTTTTTGACATGTGAATGCATTACTTATGTTCCTATGGCAAACTAATACGGTTTCTTGGTCCTTTGCGAAGCGTGACTGTAATGTGTCATTAGTATGGGGGCCATTACTGCACAAATGTATCAAAAGATCAGGCTTGAATCCGGCTTGTCCTCTGTGGAGATATGAACCACTACAGTCAGAAAATTGTACTTATGTTCCCCACTTCACAAAACCCCCACCTACCACATCTTCGATAAAGGACAAGGCCATGAATGTATTTATGTACATTTATTTCCAAGAACAGTGCAGGACAATTGATGTATCCCTTAATATTTTTTATTTTATTTTTCCATCTTCCTTTAGCACCTTGTGAACAGGATAGCATCTCTGAAGAGGAATTACCCGATCAAACGCAGGTAGATGTCCCAGGAGATGTTGTAGAAAACCTGCATAATAGGTCACGGGTACCTGAACCCGCAAGTGGGGCTGAACGATCCAGACGTTTCCATCAGAGGAGAAGGCAAAGGAGGGACGACATAGCCGAAAGAATGGTCAGCGAGACAGGGAAGCGTGCCGATACCCTTCTTCAGACAATACAAAATATGATGGCAGAAGAGCGAGAGATGCTGGCCGAGGATCAGACACTGCGTCTAGACCTGCTGCAATCTGACAGACAGTTCTATAAGGACTTTCTTGATAACATGGATTCAGTGTGGGCAGACTTAAGAACTGAATTTGAAAAAGCTAACCGCATGCAGGAGCAGTTGCATCAGGAAGAGGTGGCAAGGGAGTGTAAGGAGGAGCTGAGACGGGCATCAGATGCTGTACAGCATCTTGCCTGGGTGATATTGGAAACACGGCCACGGTTAAATTTCAGCAGACCATCCATGCCTATTACCCCACAGTATCAGCCCGCCAACCATGATGTGCATACACTGATCCGTAATTTCCATGCACAGATCCCTGATTTGCATGGACAAATCCCAGAAGTTCAAGCACCGATCCCTGATACTAATGTGCCAATCCCGAATCTGCATGCAATACTCCAACAGGGCAATGCTAATATATGCAGAAGTGCAGCCTGTTCATCTAGGGGACCGGCTGGTATGTGTGATGCTGTTGATCAGGCAGCACATAATCAAAACAAAAGTAGCACAGTATGCATGTCGCTGGGTGCAAAGAAAAATGTTGCCTCCTCTGATGTAGTTGTAGAAACATCAGCTTGTGATTACAATGCTCACATGTTAGGAAAAACAGGTAGTATAGGGAAGCATAACCATACTCTATGCACCTCTGCTTTGCCTGTTGCCTGTAGCAGATGTAAACGGTGCTTTTGAAACAAATGTTGTTAATCTTGACAACAACAGTACAGTACACACAGCCCCAAGAAGAACCAAGCGACAGAGAAAAGAGCTCAGTCGTTACGATGTCTAGAGGGACATATGCACAGCTGCACGTTACAAACCATGTTTTAAGAAATGTAATGGTATGATCCAGTCACATCCAAAAGTTTACATATAGCAGTAGAATGGGTTAGAAGCAGCACAGCATGGTCCATAGGTGGTTTAGGTTTAAAGGAAAATATTGTTAATACTTGCAAGTATGTAGTGTCTAAATATAATTATGCCGTTATGTATGTAATAACACGTTTTAAGATCTTCTGCTTGAAACAAGATGATGATTTTGCGGGAAGATGAAATATCTCTATGTTGTGTTACATCCTGTTCCTGACATGTTCCTTCTTTTGTTGCTACAAAGCTGTGCTGCTTGTTGGTAATGTGCGCACATTGAACGCTGTGGTGCTTCATTTCATGTTCTTCATCAAGTAATGTTGTGTAACTAGTTTCTATTGTGTAGGCAATAAAGGAATTATTTTTTTGCAATAGTAATTGCCCAGTACGTTCATACTGCATGCGACTGTTGTGAATGTGTATGTCAGGAGTTCAGCGTACCAGCGTGTGCAAGCATGTTTGTAAAATGTCAAGTGTTTTTGCTGGAGGTCAAAGTGTGCAAGGCAGTGCAAGTACTGTGAGTATGTGTGTGTGTTGATGGACTTGCAGCTTACGCTATAGTGGACTGATATGCCCCCATGGACTCAAAAGAGGTCACCAGTACTGATTGGTGCCAGCCAGTACATCAGTTGCTGTAGCAATGCAAAACAAGTAAAGGAGAATTAAAGAAAGTTAACAGAGCAGTATGCCAAAACAATGTCTTCTTTATTAAAACATCAATCAAAAACTATGAACTTTAACATGCATATCAAAACCTAGAAACATGACAAGCAAAGGACAATGACTTAAATAAAAATTGTTTTAAAAAAAAAGAATATAATACAGTACAATACAATAATTTAATTTTTTTTAAAAATAAATAGGTAAGAAAATGGGACATTTTTCTGGAAATAATAATAAATAGAATAACTTGGATAAACTAAAGCAATAATACAGAGGAAAGTAGAACAAACAGTCAAATCATATGCAGAGACTTGTAATCCAAATAATAAAATGTGAGCAAATATAAATAATAACATAATTAGGGAAGAAGTATAAGGTGCAGTCATGTTGTAACTCAGGGAAGACCTTGCCATCTGCCTCCTCTTCCACTGCTCCACCGTGCACTTTGAGCTCTTGAAAGCTCATGAAGCCTTGATTACAGCCGCAACATTTCTGTGTACCATGTTTAGGATCATTTCAATCCTGTCGCTCAAGCTGCAGAGCATATGCGTTGTAAGTTGACCTGTGAAATACATGGTGAAGGGGGGGGGGGGGGGAAGGGTGCTGTTTACATTTAATGCCCACACATGAAGGTACAGGAACGCAAACTTCAGCGCACCGTTCCATACATTAGCAGCCACTTTTGAATGCAGATAGAAAATAATACTTTACTTTGCAGCTCCAAAACATTTTGAAGAACATCGACTGCTGCAGCGAGCACCCTCAAATCCTCTGCAACCCCGGCAATAAGCTGGGGGATGTCGGGACCTGTAAAAAGGCAAGAGGCAGTGTAAGTGCTTTTCGAACATGTTGGTATGTGGCGATACTATATATGATCCATGTATTAACTGTAGTAGAAAGTTATTTACTTTGACCTGGAGTTCCGCGTCCCGCCATTTCCTCTAGCATTCAACACCGCAGTAGCCAGGCCGCCGTAACACAACGTGCATGATCTGCGGTCCACGGTGAGTGTGTCTGCCCAAAAATTTAAAGGCACAGTCCGTGGCTAAACTCGGGACACACCACACAAAAATTGATTTAACTGCTATGAACGGAATCACAAACTGTACAAACAGCAATAAATGGAAACAATGGTGACATAACCGTGCCATTGTTCAACCTTTTAAGGAAACATTTCAAGGAAAAGGGGTATCTAGATGCGAACATTGCAAGGGAATCCATGAAAATTGTGCAGCAAAATGTTCATTCTGTCCCTGACTTTGCTGCCTTTTTTTCTCTCAACATCCGCATTACCCGTAGGAAAGATAGGAATTGGTTGAAGGTACTGTGGTGGATCCGGGTTGCGTAGGCAGGCACCATTTGTCCTGCATATATTGTGCATTATGCATGCTGTGCATATTACCACTGGTGCAAAAACTGTCCTGATGTTCAAGCGACCCAGCAGACATCTCCAAGTTCCTTTCAGAATTCCAAACAATATTTCAACTATTGTTCTGGCACTACTTAGCTTTTCATTAAAAAATTTTTTTATCTGGGGTGTTTTCCTTTCTATATGCATTCATCAAGAATGTACGTAGAGGGTAAGCTCGATCACCTATTATTACTGGCCTTATATCCACTCCATCTACAGTTACCGTCTGCTGAGGTCCAAAGTTGCCGAGCCGCAGGCGTGAAATAAGTGTAGACCGTCTAAATATTCTGGCCTCATGAGCACTGCCAGACCAGCCAGCTACAACATCAGTAAAGCAGGCTTTGTGATCCACCAAAGCCTGAAGAACAAGGGTGTTCACACCTTTTCTGTTAATAAATTCCTTTCCTGCATCAGGGGGGCAAAGTATCTGCATATGGGTTCCATCAATGGCTCCGAAACAATTGGGGAAACCTCTCCTCTCGAATCCCGCAATTACTTCCTCTGGCTCCACTAGCTGGATCACCCGTTCCAGAAGCTCTTCCTTGATAGCAGTGCACACTTCCACAAAAATTTTGGCTGCTGTTGCTGTCCCAACACCGAAGGTATGACCTATGGACCGAAAACTGTCAGGAGTAGCCAACTTCCATAGGGCAATAGCGAGCCTTTTGTTTTCCGGTATGCTGCTCCTCATCACTGTGTCCCTTTTCTTTATTCTGTGTTTTATGCAGTCCAGTAGCTCATAAAATACGGTTCTGTTTATTCTGAAGTTGGCTTCCCATTGCTCTTCAGTCCAATTCATAGCAACTGTCTCCCACCACACAGCGGACTTTGATGCTTGCCATTGAAGTCTCATGGTAGGCTTCACAACTACTGCGCCCTCCACGACCGCTTGGACACCATCCAAAATATCTATAAGAGCTGTCAGCAGAATAGCGTTCCTTCTGTCAAATCCCCGGAAGGTTCTCCGTCATACCGTTTAGAGAGCGGCGGGATGGGAATAGTATCACGAACCGCTGCCGAGATGGTACCTTAAGGAGGGTTAGACTGATCCTGATCCATGTTCTCAACATAAACAGCAAAGACATCTGCCTAATGTGTCGTAAATGGGCTATTGCCGTCTCTTGCAGTTGTACCAGGTGCATGGCTGTAAAAACAGCCCTTATGTATAGGCACTGCAGATCGTTTTGATTGTTCATTATGCCAGAGAAAAGGAAAAGATTATAAAAAGGCGTGATCCTCCAATGTCCCTATCTCCGTACGGACCTGTCAAACACTCCTTACAGTGATTGGTCGAAAGCGTGTCCCTCAATACTTGACCACATCACGTATAAAAATGGGCCCATAATCAGGTGTTTGCGCTTCATGTCCATAAACACCCCGGTAACACCCTTCCTCCGTCATGTGTAAAAACACCCTTGATGTACACTGGTCTGAAGGTGCATCTTGGAGCTGATTCAGTTTGATGCTAAAGAGAAGTTCTTTGATGGACTACGGTAGTCGCATACAATCATGCTGGTGAGCCTGCATACTGTGGAGTACTAGGATTTCAGAAATGCTGCTCTAGTTGCAGTGTAAGCTGCAGTCAAAGGTTCATCCTGCTTTTCATTGGTCATGTAATATTGTAAGTGAGAAACATCACAGAAGTACAGAAGAGATACAAAGTACAATAGATCAGGTCAAACTGTCCTAAACAGGTAGCACAAGTGCAGAATGAATGCCCAAGTAAAGCCTTCATCTTAAAAAGCATGATGCCGCCTGAAGAATAAATTAGCATGTAGTTTTTCTGATGATGTAAGAATGTTACTGGAAAAAATTGTTTAGGACACCTATATTATTTTGAGATGTATCCTAAGCTGGAGACTTTCCTGTCTAGAAAAAAATGGGTTTTTCCTTTATCTCCTGACACCTCATTCCTACTTGGTATAATTTTTAATTAGAAACATGATTGAAAGATGGAGAAGTCAATACATCACGGGCAAAGTTCCCAAACTCAAGAGCTGTGTGCCAAAATCTTCATATGATTGAGAGCTAGGAAACACCCACATGTGTGTATGTACAACCTTCTGTTTGCTCACTCCTGCAATAGAAACTCCAAAGCTGTGGTGAGTTGCAGACAACCCCGATGATAAGACAGAGAGAGAAATCTTTGAGCCTTTTTATTGAGAGGAAAAATGGGGAAGTAAGGCTTGAGAACATTAGCTAGAATCAGCTTCTACATTCTTACTGCACCAAGGCACAGGAAACCAAACCAGATTGGTTTTATTTAACTGAGGTTAGAAGTGTTCTTGTAAAGTACATGGTTTTGACAGTCTCAGCCCAAAAGGTCAGCTGATGGTGAAGTAATAATTGCTGTAAGGATCAGATAGGGATTTTAGGATACCCCTAGCTCTAAGGCTATGGTGCTATTTGTGTCCTATTAAAACATTAAGCATAACCTAAATTTGGCTGACAAGTACTTGGTTTCATTTGCACATTGTATATTCTTTATGCGTACAAGGGAGTTAACACGTCAGCCGTAACTCTTTCTTTCCACGTTTTCTCTCTAGCATCAGTTCTCTAACTGGTTTGTGACCCCCCCCTAAGTTGATCATGCCACCAGAAAATGGGGTCATGATTCCAACTGGTATTTATATACTTCTGTTTGAGTGTCTTTGGGGTTAGGATTATATTTGACTCAAAATGGGCTCACGAAATAGGCTCCACTTCCTTGGTGGGGGGAAAAGTAAATTCTTAGTGTAGCTCAAATCCAAATTTGAGAGAGATGGAGGCCAAAGAGAAATTGCAGTGCTTAAATTTGATGCTTCCAGTTAAATAGCAGGAAGATCAAATATAGCACAAGACCCATTCCTGAACTCTGACTTTGGAAAAAAAAACAAAAAAAAACCAACTTGGTATTTTGGGTCCTGAGGCTTTATAACTTGAGCAAAATTGGACAATTTTAACACTTTGTTACTACCCAAATGTGTCATAGTGAAAATGAGGCAGAACAAAGTTCAGTGGGCTATAAGGATCGGCCCCGTAAGTTTCTGCCTGTGACCTAGCAGGATGCAGAAACCTTCGGCTCTGCGAAGAGCCATTTGGGTGCCTTACCCACCTTTTCCAATTTGTCACATCTGTAATGTCCTAGGCTTAGCAAGAGGACTGCAGCTGTGTCTTGCCTGCTGGAGCTCATCTCTAAAAACAGCTCTGCTTTACTTCCAGACACAGCTTCATCAGCCGCTCCGGGAGCAGTTCCACACTGAACAGCCTTGGGTGCCTCTGACCATAGCTAGCCCAGCTGCACCTCTCAGGAGCAGTTTCACACTGAGCAGCTTCTGGTGCTATCAGCCTCAGAAGCCTGGCTACTCCCCTCTGAAGTGGTTCCATACTGATTGGTGGAGTCCTTAAGGTATGCCCGCCCCAGCAGAACCCTATTAAGTTCCCCTCTCCTGTCTCTCTGGAAGTGGGAAAGGAACCGACTGCCTCAGTGCAGTGTGGAGTCTCTGAGGACGCTCCCTCGTTCCGCCTGTACCAAGGGGTTTTTGGAGCCTGACCTGCTAGCTCAACCCCGAACCACCCTAGTCCTCAGTGGTGCTACAGCAAGAAGCTGGTACCTGCCAGACGCAGGAGTAGCTACAATTTTGGAATTTTTGCAAATGGGGCTCGACAAGGGCCATAAGCCCAGTGCCCTTACATTCTCTGGACAGCCTTTTGTTAATTACTAAAGGACTTAATATGGGGATCGGTGCTTCTCAAAAATGTTCAAAACATTGCTGAAATGCCACAGAAAGCCCATGTAACCGATTCTAATCTTCTGACATCTCGCCCGTTTACCAAGAGTTCTCCAAGACAGTTGAGAGTTTGAGAGTACTTCCACCAGTTCTTTCAGTACCCTGGGGGTGTAACTCATCGGGCTCTGAAGACCTGAATTCATTCAAAGTAGCCAGGTACTTGTTGCAGCACCACCTAGCGGCAAACTCCCTTTGCCCAACCGGTTTTCAGTGGCTTCAGTGCTGCATAGGATCTTTCAAATACATAGCACCCAACAAGGACCACACCTGCGTTTAATATGTATGCAACATTTATTGATAGGATAGCAAGCAGTATTGATGGTACAACAGGCAAGCAAAATGTCCTAACAATGAGTGTCTCACCGATCCAGTTCACCGCCAGAGTCTTGATGCTGGTGCATGTGGCTAGCGGGCGGTGAAGCTGAGAGTAGTCAGCTTCCACCTTCTCCATCTTGCTTTTTATACACTTTGGGTGTTTTAGCCTACCTGACTGTTACTGACCAATTTAGTGCAGGTCCTTCCTTTTTGGCATCCCAAAGTGTGATTTTTTGGGCCAGATCACCTGGCTAGAATTGACCAATCCAGGCTTGGTCTGGCTTTTTTTTGGCAACCCGAGGCAGGATTCTAATGTCAGCCCTCCTATGGCACCTCATTAATCTTCTTAGCCCTGATCTTTGACAGGGTAAAGTTGGATCCATAGATACTCCCTGGTACCCAATGCACACTCACTTTGGTTGCCAAGTCAATATGGATGCCTGCTAGCTTCTTGATTTTGCTTGACCAAAGTTTCTCATAAACTGCTTAAAAGAAAAATATCTTTATGAATGCGTCTGTTTACTGTGTGACTGTGCGGGTGTTCATTGCTATTTCTATGTGTATTCATATACAGGTGTTCTGGATCAACTAAAATCAAATGATATATGTATTTTGATCTGGTCTTCTACAAAGTAAAATACTACAGGGTGGATGGGTGTTCCCCTTTCTGTCTCTTTCCTAGCTGGATGTTCTAGTAAAGGGGTTTGGAGCATGGTTCATAGTAATCTGACCTCACTTGTTTGAGCACCCCAATATTCAAATGTGACAGAGTATAATTTAAATGTGTGTCTAGAACGCAGCTGTACTGTTGCCAGAAACCTTTAGGAGGCACTTGTGCATTAGCAACGCTGTTGGGCGAGATGCCCAGAAATATTTCTGTTATCTGTTCTGGCACTGGTTGGGGGGAGATACCTGTTTTGTCTGTTTATTTCAGAGCAAGCTGACCTGTCAAGTTTTGACAGCTTGTTACCTTGTTATTTGGTGCCACCTAAGAACCACCCTGCCCTGTAGTTTGTGTCATGGTGTTTTGCTAAATTTTGTCTTCAACTAAAAGTTTTAACCCTTATGTGATATTTTTCATGGCCTGCTTTTAGCATCTGTTTTTCTGGCTAACAATGATCAACCTGACTGCTGTTGTCATCTCAGCAGACAGTGGTCATGGCTGTCATCCCTATGTCACATACTCTCTGGCCACCTCTTTATGCTGGCCTGAAAGCACCCTATTTATTGGATTTATATCCTGCCCTTTCCCAAAGGCTCAGAGTAGCTCACAACCTAATATAAAGTATATAAAACACATAAAAACCAATAAAAGGTTAATCAATAACAGGGGTGTGCAAAGTTTCCTAATTCCAAGAGCAGCATCCTATTCACCACATTGGGGCCAAAGAGCCACAGGTGGCTGTAGAGCCAGTTTGCCCACTTCTGATCTGTAAGATTGCAATTAAAACGAATTCCACCCCCTGCCCCCACCCCCATCCTATACCTGCTAAAATCCTGGCCAAATGAGGTGGTCTATCTTTGCCTTCATAAAATGCTCAGGCTGTAGGCTACAGTGAACCTCCAGTCAAAAAGGGAGTTCCAAAGCTGTGGGGCAGCCAAGAACCTGTGTCCTTACCATATGGACTTGGTGCCATCTTAGCACTTGAGAGCGCTGACCTGAGGGAGTGTGATGGAATGCAGGGGAGAAAGCAGTCCTTTAGATACGGAGCACTCCTGCCCTAGGCAGCAAACCTGAGTACCATAGACATGGTTCATTACACAGACAATTGCTCTTACCTTAAGAGTATTTGGGGCTGTTATGACAATTTATAAATTTGCCAGAAAGTTTAAAATCCCTAATTATTCTTTTAATTCAGGTAGTTCTGTTTACCTATTGTATTTCTGTACCTTTCACCACAACTACTGCATAAAATTAAGCCAAAAGCAGACAACCATCCCTCCACCTTTTGTCTATCTTAGACAATTTAAGAGTTGAGCCCCAAGTAGGTTGGTAGGTGCACACAAGTCAAATTGTATCAAGTTTATTAGATCGTCTTGTGATTTCAGTTATTGCATTTGTAAGTTGTGTGCTAAATGTTGTTTAGTTGATTAAAGAACTTCCAGTTTATAAAAATGGATCCAAATGTCTTGGGAAAAGGCCTATCAAGTTCCAATGCAATGAATACTGTTCAATGTAGTTCTGACATGTCCACATAGTACTTTGAGAATTACTCTATTCCACCATTATGCTGATTTCAGTTCTCTACAGTGAGTAATGCAAATCTGTTATCACAGGAAGACTGAGCTTCTGATCTAGCACCTTCTCTGCTATTCTTCGCCTGACGGCCTGATTTCTTAGTCTTTTCCTTAGAAAACTTGCTTTTCTTGAAGAAGTTTGGAGGCAAAGTGGATTTCACTACACGTACCATGTCACAATAAAGCTGGCTCACCCTTGGAGCCAAACTGAGCAGATTCTCTTCTATTGGTGCTGATTGAATCTCTTCGCTCAATCTATGCACAAGGGTCCCATTGTAAAGCCTGCCAAAAAGGAAAAAAACAAATTTTAGAATTCTCCCTACTAAAGTTTTGTTCAGTAGAACACCACCATATGTCACCCTTGCTTGCTGTTTGATAACACTTTCCTATGCCCTTCTATAAGGGGGGTGGAGGGGGGAGGAAGACTTAAGTGGAATTTCTCCAGCCATGTAAAAAAGTTTGACTTACCAAAAATTCTACTTAAGTGGACCTGGAGATGGAAAAAACTGATGCTCAGATTAAGTTAGCACCAGGTTTCTCCACCTTCAGTTGCCTTCCTGCCCCTCAGCAGCAGAATGAGCAGACGCAGGGTATAACTATGTGTATTTATCTTTTTATATTTTAATCCTACCCTTTCCTTTAAAGCTCAGGGCAGGTTACAGAACGCAAAAATATATATTCACAAATTCTCTCACAACCAAATAGAATCTCCATGCCACCTACTATATTAATTTACAAACAAGGAAAATCAAGTACCCATCCCTGACCCACAACTCCCCAATTCTACCCCTGCCTGCCAGACAGAGATCTTACATTGCCTCCAGAAGATGAGCAAGCTTGGGTTAGAAGAACGGGGGTTCCATAATTGTGGGGCAGCCACCAAGAATGCCTATCTGCGTGCCCTTGTGGAAACTTCATGGGCAGATGGTACCTGCAAGAGGGGGTTCCCGGATAGCTTGCCCAGCATGGATTCTCACCCTGACAGGAAGTATACTGCAGTATTTTAACCACTTGCTGTCAAGAAATCATTAGTACACTCAAAGGTCTTGATATTCCTACCTGGGTGAGTGTATTCTATAAACCTTAAAAATTTGAGTTATCAGGTTTCACAAATTGATTTATCCAGATCAAGAAGCAATACATTCTCTCAAACCTGGGGCTGGAGAAAACAAATTAATTGGATTCATCAAGGAATTCAAGATATGCAAGTTTTACTTAAATGGCTTCAGTGTGTGCAATTTTTGGAAAATGGCCTTAAACCCCCCTAAGGTCTGCATCATGATCTGTTCTATTTTAAGAGGCCTTGTCTTGATTCTGTGTATGTTTGTAGAGTGCAAGGTGACCTGTAAAAGGACTGGTAATTAGACACATCAGTATACTAGGAATCCTCAGTCATTTCTATCAATGTCTACAATAGCCTTCCTGCTATGATTGCAGAATGTCCAGAGACCAGAGTTTACCCCCATTTTGGTGGTAAAACCTTTACCTTATGCTACCCAGGTTCTCCTCAATTCTCCCTGACAAAGGAATAAGGATGCACCTAAAGGTATTGAGCAAGTGCACAAGGGCCACAAACAACCACGATACCACCGCTGGGATCCTGTATATTTTCAACAGCCCTAGAGTGCCAGGTACATGGCTGGTGCTGTATAAATACTTAGTGGTAATAAATACTGCATAATAATAACAATGTAATGATGATCAATATTCTTTAGGAGTGGTATTGGGTGAAGAGGGGGCTGCGTGGAGTTTTCCAGGGTGCTATGCTCCTCCCAGACTGCAGAGTCCTCGCAAAAGTATAAGTGGATCCCTAATCCCAAGGAACAATACGAAGGGGTCAGTCCTCCTTCGTGGATTCTTCCAAGAGTATATAACAGGCTTACAGAATTATCTGTCTGGTACATGCCGCTCTGCAAGCCAGGGGCCTTCCATGCTGCCTATGTTTTAGCAGGTGTCATCTTTTCACTTCCTTCTCAGGCTCTTGTCTGAGGGGACCTGGCAGCGGACTTGGTTCCAGCGACAGGCATTTCCCTTAGGGAGCTTCCTCATATCCGCTCTTCCCTTCTCTCCATGCCTGCTAAGGTGGGAGATGGGTGAGGCCCATGTGCCTGAAACAGCTCTGGCTGCTAGTTAGTATAAAAAGGCACAGGATTCCTTATTCCATTGTCGGGGAGAGCCCCAAAGAGTAACACACACCACTGAGATGAGTCTACTGTTAAAGTGGCTATGGGGAAAGGGTTCTGTTCCAGAAACTCAGAGCAAAGGCTCTGTGCCTCCTACTCAGCAGAAATTGAAACTGGAGCTTCAGAGGCTGATCCCCCCCCCCTCCCCCCCTCTGGTCATGCTCCACTGAATTTCGATGATTTCTGCCTCCTCCTGGTCATGCTGGGGATCAACCCACTGTATCAAATTGGTCCAGTAGCTCTGAGGAGATAGATAGATCCCAGAGATAAGTCATAGATGAGTATTTCAGCTACACAGCTTGGAAATCTTCTGTGGTTCAAAGAGGTAGAAAGCCTTCTACTAGGGACCAAGGGCTCAGAATTTTACTCCCAATACCAGACTTAGTCTGACATTCCCTTTCTTCAGCTTTTCATTTGTGTGTTCTCTTTTTATATTTTCTACATTATGTATGCCCTATGCATTTTTCTAATGTTCAAGAAGTAATACCACCTTATTTTATGAAGATGATCTAAAATCTTATTCACTTACAATTTGACTAGCAAGAGCAGAGTAAGAGTTTGCAAGCTCAGGCTAGGCTAAATTTGCCAGCATTAACTGAATTGTGCATGATCCGAGTTCAATTTGAATGAGGTAAAACCATGCCATAATATTTCACCTCTGCCCACCCCCTGCATATCTTCTTGGGCAGCAGTCCTACCACTGGGAGCTCCCCTTCTTTGTCCAGCAGGAGGAGACAATGTAAACCCAGCCAGACAACTAAGGGGATCCATCCCTTCACTGACCTTCAGATGTGACTTGACCTGCAAGCTCTTAGGATCAGGGTCTTTCTCCAAGCACAGCTTTTTATGATCAAGTGTTAGAACTGTTGCTCCAAGTAGGGCTTTGTGTTGCTTTTTAACCCCTTTGATTTTCATTTTATCTAAAGAAAAGCTCTTCCAGTCCCCTCATTTCTCCTACTTTGCCAGATGGCCATAGTTAGGGTTGAGGGGTGCACATTCCTCCCTTCTGAGCTTCTCCCCAGGAGCTGCTGAGGATAGATGATGATACAGCAAAGTGTATCCACATGGGACTCAGATTTAAGACCTCTTGCCTCTACACAATTACTTGTAAATAGGAACAGAGATGACGATTGTGTGTCTTTCTAAATGTTTAGAAAAGCATACAGAAGAGGATATACACACAAATATAGGAGAGATCTATGATCTGCCCCCACCCCTCTTCCTCAGTGCACCCCTATCCCCATCTATGTGGCCCTCAGAACTTGTAATAAATTTCAGAGTGCCCCCTGAAAAAGAAAAGGTTCCGACCCTTGGTCTAAAGAGGCCTCAGCAACATTTAACACTCAACAGTTAACACAGGAGAACTCTCCTACCAAATGTTGCTGAAGCCTATGTGAGCATATTATAGTATCTGGCAAAGAAAGGTAGCAGGGAGCACACATTTATCCTGCAAAAAGTATTTCCACGAGCCCCTAGACTTCAAAACCTAGGCTGTCACTTGCCTCTAAGCAAGTGAGCTCCAGTGGACCCAGGGGTTGGCATCCCTGAAGTCTCCTCTCTGCTCCCTTCTTACCATCCTATCCAAGAATCTTAGTCCAAAGACCCAGCACTTAAAGTTCAGAACAAAATCTGAATGCATTATTGTGTGAGTACATCATTAGAAAAAGCACAACATTCATGAATTCTTACCGTGTTAGATCTGGCTCAGGAAGAGGAACAGAAAGTAACTGGTTGAGGTACAGTCCCATTTGGAGGCAGCATTGCCATTGACAGAAAATGTGTGCAGTGTCTAACTCCAGCCGTTTATTCTGCAATTTCTTCTCTTTCCATTTCAGAAACTGGTCATACGCAATTTTTTCTACATCATGGACAGCCTCACCATCTAGATAGGGGTGGAAAATATGTGATATTTCTGGATGCTACCAAATACAAGCTGGAAGAGATCTACGATCTATGGGCCTAGTAGTCTCAAGACACTAATAGCTGTATGCTAAGAAACCTCTCTACTACACAGTCTAGCTTTAAAAAACAGTAACAACTAATAGATGTTTTAATACCTAAATTGTGAGTCTTGAAACTGAATTCAGTGATCTTAACTAATTGTCTTTGTGTATGTCTGGGAGTGTGCAAATCTACATAGGTAGTGGACCAACTTGAAAATAATGACCTTGCCTTGTGTCAGATTAGTGAGAGGCTTCTGGGAACTCAGACTGCCCAGCCTTCAGTACAGTACAACATTCAAATCCCAAGAGGGAAATCTATTCAACACTGGCAGTGAGATTAATCTCGCAGCTCCTGTGACTTGGGTGGATCAGGATGTGGAGGTAAAAGCTCTTTTTACTGAGTTCTTTTAAACTGAGAGAGGCTAGCGAGTGTGCCATAAATTAGGGCATCTCCATATGGAAATTTGTTTTTTAATGAATCAACCAAGCCTTTCAAGATCCAGTACTGCTCTCCATTTATCCGACTTCTTTGGTATCAAGAACAGGATTGAATAGAGTCCTGAGCCTTTCTCTCCTTCTGGGGTGGGCACTATCGGCCCTATTTTGTACAGTTGCTCTATTTTGGTGGTCATGGTGCTGCATTTTGTTGTGTTTATTATCAGAGAAGCAATAAAGAAATCTAGAGGGGGTCAGCATAGCTCTATTGTGTACCTTTGTTCTATTGTTTCTCGGACCAACTTTTCAAATGTTACATTTGCCCCCCTTTCTGTAAAGAGTTGAAGCCATTCCACGATGGGCAGGCCGTTCTTGGGGGACAGATCTGTGTAGTCAGGCCTCGGTCTTGGTATACGCTGATGAAGAAGCTGAGTGAGTTTGGGGCTGCCCCTTGAATCTACGTTGCTTCTACCAGTGCTGCTTGTTCCTATTCAGGTTGTCTTGGCTGTGCCATTACTGTCATCCCCTCCTGGAAAAGGAGCAGTATGACGAGGCTCTGCTGTAGGGACGTTTAGTGTTGTTAAAGTGCTGTAATGTTTGTTTTTTCACCTGGTCGGACCTCTTTGCCAGTACTTTATCTAGGCACATCCTGAACAGCTTACTACTCTGGAATGCCTTTGTGGCCAGAAGGTTCTTAGCCTGCGAGTCGCCACTCCAGGGAAGCAACCAAAGTCTTCAGCTGGCCGCCAAATTGTCCTTGTGACCCACTGTCAGGGTATCTATGGATTCATCTGCAATGAAGGCAACCACCAGTAAGATTTTAGAGTATAGAGACTTAACCTGGCAGAGTTGTCGGGGTTCTTGGTCTGCTTAAGCCTCTTTAGTAAGGCCCTGACAAAGTAAGAAGTAGCTGTGCTCATGTGCAGAGCTGCTGCAGAGGCTTCAAAGTTTTTGGGCAGGCTGGCCTCTGTCGCATCTTTGGGGTAGAAATCCCCTTCAGAGGGGAAGACTGACATACCAAGGATGTTGCAGCAGCATCTACTTTGGGAGCCATTAAAACAAGCTCTTTGTTTTGAAAAAGTGTAGAGAGCGCTCTTGCACCATGTTCATACTAAGGGACGTGCCTGGTTGCTTCCACTCAGCCTTTATAATATTTTCAGAAACTGTCTAAGGGTAGGCTTCTGTGCTTCCCTGTAGCCTTGGGTATGTATTCCTTTGGGGCATACTCCTTAAAGTTTAGGGCCCTCTGCAACAGACTGAGGTGAGGAATCCACAGTCGTTTAGCAGCATCCCCCTTATCTGTCTCTTCATCCAGGCGGCTTTAATGGGGAGAGAAGTTGGTGATCCTCGGCTTTCCTTGTTATGAGGTCTTTGCAGGAGAGAGGGCTCAGACCTTGAGGAGCCATCTGAGACCTTATCCTCTCCATCAGGACCACCCTCCTCCTCTGGGAAGCGTTTGGAGATATGCTCCAGGCTGACGCTGGTTTTTTTTACCCCACTTATGGGCTGGTTGCTTGCCCTCGTCAGCCACATTTGAGCAGCACTTAAAGCCTTCCTTGCCTTCTGGGGAGGGAAAGCACTTCCTCTTTTTCATTTTATTTTTATCCCTCTCCTTTTATCCTCCTTCCCCTCATTTAGTCTCTCTAAAACAGCCAGGATTTTGGTTAGAACCTGCATCTGCAGGCTTACTGTGGGGTAACTGGCTAGGGCCAATCTTGCTGCTTCTTTTGGGTCCGAGTCCACTCCCCCGTCTCTCTCCTCAGTCTGCGTTCTTTAGTATTTTATCTGCCTAGGCTAAGATCAATTGCTTGTTTGCTTGCTTGCTTGACATAAGTTTGCTTGACGTGAGTAAGTTATGCTAAGAGAAAGGAGGAACAAATAAGAATACTAGGCTTGAACTTTTTCTCACTTGGAATTATGCCAATAGGGGGAAAAGTGAAGGAAGTTTGGCTTGACAGGAAAGAAAAGAGGAAGAAAGATAACAGATGTTGATTGGATGGTATAATAATAATTATTATTAGCAAGCATTTATATAGCGCCAGCAATGTACCTGGCGCTTTACAAAGTAATTGAATAGACACGGTGCACTATATTTAGCTAGAAATCCTAATTATTGCCTACGTTTTAATGCATAATCATAAGGACTCCCATATTTGTTATTCCGGTAACGGAATGGTCTATATAAGCTGACCCAATTTGCTTGCTAGTTAGCTGTACAACTCAAGATTACCCCTGATCCCAAGACTGTCTGTGGACCTCCCCAGTTCACTGCCTCAGCCTACTTCACCTTGCATCTCTTCTTGTCTTCTAGTGGGTAAGATTCACCAATTCAAGGGACTGGCCATCTCTTGGAGAGGTGTTCTTCAATATAGGACTCAAGATTTTGAGAGAATATTTACTTATCTCTTATATTTCCTGTTCTTTGATGATTGTTTGCAGTTATTGTATAAGTTCTGAACTTATGTTTGGCTCTGGAGCTTAATCCAGTTCCAGGAATACTTAATTCTTATTCAAATCATATTCATTCTACATGATTTGTGTCTTAATAAATTACCCTTTCATTTCCTATAAACATCCTTGTCTTGAATGGTTAATTCCTAAGAAAGGTGGTGTATATCCAGAATCAAACCTAATCGGATTATGTTGCCCAAACTTAAAATTGACTACAGTTCCTATGGCATCTTGCCTCTGTCTGGGTGGTGCCGTTTTGTTGCAGGCATGGTTACCCCTTCCTTAGTGTGTGCTGGCTGGGCCCTCAGGGAACTCCCATGCTTAGGGACTCTGCTGCTAGAGAAGGGTGGGGAGAATCTGCCCCACTTCAGTCTCAGCATTGCTGTAAGTGCAGAGGGAGTGGGGAATCTGCCCCGCTTCAGTCTGGAGGTGTCGACAGCAGTTCTAAGCAGAGGGGAGGGCCCACAGGAAGCTCTTCCCGTTTCCATGCCAGCTGGGATGTGAAGAAGGGGAAGGAGAGAGGCAATGACGTACGTGCCCCAAAGGTTTCTGGTTAGGATTCTGAGAGTTGCCTGAATTGGTGGGAAGACAGTGGCTGGAGCTGCACGCCTCGTGTCCTTATCAGTTGGAGGCAGAGATTCAGTTGGAGCAAATGGTTGCAAGAGAGGGTCTGGTCTGCTGCGTTAAGCTTTTGGCTTAGGTTGCAGTTTGGTCTAGCTGCCCCCTTGTCGTTGATGGTGGCCAAGGATAGGGTCCAGAATGGCTGGATAAAGGCCATGAACCAAGAGATAAACAAATTGGGTTTTTGCCCTGAAGGTCTTGCCCCTTTGGGCTATAAGGCTGCCAAAAGATTGGTGCTGAGGAGATTGGCTGACAATGAGCGACAGGACATGAGGTCAGCAATAGGGGACCATGGATCCCAAGCCTCTTATTTACAATGGGCTAACAATACCATTTCTCTATCTCCATATTTGGACCAGGGCCTTAGTTCCCAGAATAGAAGATTGTTTTTGCTAGCAAGGATTAACTGCTTTCCGTCGGCCATGGTCAGGGGTCGCTATAAAGGTATATCGCTAGTCCAGCAGTTATGGCAGTGTCACCTTTGCTGAGTGGAGTCCTTGGAACATATTCTTCTAGAATGCCCCCTTTGAGGTGGCTCGCAGAAGATCCATTCTCCCATTGATAGCCCCTTTTCTTGGTAGACCTGAGGCCTTTTATGTTCGGCTGTTGTTGGAAGACCATTTCCCCATAGTGACTGATAAGGTGGCCCAATTTTTAGGGCATGTTTTTTCCCCCAAACACCTTCAGGAGTAAAGGTATGATGGGATATAGACTTTAAATCACTCAACCAGGTGATTGTTACATCCCTGAATTTTACAGAGTATGATTGTTTAGTAACCCTCGTGGGATAGACTTTTTAAGATATATGTTAAGAACCAGCCTAATTTGGCTGGTTTAAAGGGTATATGGATGTATTTGAATAGTATGTGACTGTAGTATGAAGGGCGTCTTTTCCCCTATTTTTATTTTAATTGTTATTTATCTTCTGTATATATTTTATCTGCAACGGGCATGGCTATGCAGTAAATAAATAAATATAAAATATATAAAATTGGAGCAAATGGGGGACAAATCCTCTCTGTGCATGCTCCGTGAAGTTCAGACTGCTGCCTCCTGGTAGTTGCAGGAATCGTCCCCAGGGTAAGGACTGCTGTCTAGAATCGCCAAGGAAAAAACAATTACATGCACTATCCTGCTGCCATCAAATCAGGGCTTCCCATAAATTTCAAAAGATGGCAAACTGCACCATTGGCCTTTGCAGTTGTCCAGGGGGGGCCCTCTTTGGGGTTCCCTGAGTTTTTCAGGTGGCGAAGTTGAGGAGGGCATTCTTGGTGGTTGCACCAAGGCTGTGGAACAGCCTCCCAACAGAGATTTTCTTGGCCCTGAACCTTCTTTCTTTCCGTAGACAGTGTAAGACCTGGCTATTCTGCCAGGCCTTTGGCAAGGGAGATGGGTGGGGAGTTGGGAGGGACTTTTAACTCTGCTGTGATGTATTTTATTTGTAATTTTATAGTATTATTTATATTGTATTTTTATTGATGCTGTTTTTTATTTGTATGTCTTTATTATGTTGCACACTGCCCCGAACTACTGTAGTAGCAGGAGGGGGCGGCCTAGAAGCTGAAGCTAATAATGATGATAAATAACTGGACAGGTTTCTTCAACACTTCAGTAAATTCTTGGTGGAGAAAACTTGCTTAAATGAGATTTTATTCTCCCCCAATTACTTATCTTTAAAACTGCTTGCTAATCTGTGTTATGGCAAAATAACGTTTGTAGCAGCTCTGGCTGTACCCCTGCAGGTGGATAGGACATTCTCTGTCAATGATTTAGGCAGGCAGTTCTATGCTGGGTGTTGCTCCTCTCCCAGATGTATAGGCAGGATCCAAAACCTTGATTAGCAGCCTGAGCCTTTGCTGCCAGATCTGTTCCTGCCTTCAGGGAGTTAGGATCAGGATCCCTTTTCTTCTATCCTGTGAGGGAGGGAAGAAGGTCTTGTACTTTCTTGCTTTCTTTTTTTCTTTCTTGCCCCCTCTAGCTCCAAATAGTCTAGCTAGGTAGGGGAGAGGGTTACTTTAACCCTTGGTCTCCTCAGAGACCTGGGACAAAACTACCTCCAATTGGTGGGTCCAAGAAATGGTGGCCAAAGCGTTATTCCATAGAATTCCTATTGTGACCAGATTTGATCTTCATAATGGTTCTGGAGGCAAGCTGCCCAACCACACATTGCACAATGCTCAAGGCCATAGATCATCTAATAGAGACAGGGGCAATAGAACTGGTCCCCATTCAGCAGAGTTTCTTAGGTGTGTTCTCCATATTTTTTACAGTACCCAAGAAAACGGGGACACTTGAGCAATTCTAGATCTGAGAAGGCTAAATCACTTCGTAAAACAGAAAGAATTCAGGATGGAGATAAATTATGCTCACCTTGCAACTAAGAGATTTCATGGCATAAAGAGATTTATGGGAAACGTGCCTCCATAGACCAATCAGACTGACATGCCGGAAGTACCTGTGATTCACATATAGGTACCAGCATTTCCAATACACAGCATTGCTGTTTGGGTTAGCATCCTCACCTTGGGTCTTTACCAAGGTGCTAGTAGTACTGGTAGCAGACCTGAGGGAAAGAGGAGTGCATGTTTCCCCCTATTTGGATGACATCTTGGTCAGAGCGGGCTTGTTCAACGAGTGTCAGAATGGCTATCCGCATGACAATAGCGTGCCTTCAGAATCATGGTTTCATTCTGAATTGGGAAAAGAACTCCCTTGTGTCACCCCAACGCCTGGTACATCTGGGCATCCTAATAGACACAAGACACTTTCTGACTGAAGACCAGGAACTGAAAATCCAGGAGACGCTGCAAGCCATACTTCGGACCAAGGAAACGTGTCTGATGTCTCTGGCCAGCACTCTAGGGATGATGGTCTCAGGCATCGAAACAGTTCGCTGGACTCATCTCCATCTCCGACCCCTCCAACACTTCCTTCCGGGTTGGCAGACAAATAGCGTTCAAGCAGAATTGACCAGTGGCCATCCCAAACTCCATCAGGGACTCCTTAGATTGGTGGGTACAGAAGCATAATTATTCCGTGGGCCAACCCATACAGGACTCACCCAGAGTGCTGATCACAAGTGATCTGAGTCTACAGGGATGGGGAGTCCACTGCGAAGGAGCAGTGACCCAGGGCAGACGGAAAGCGATTGAAGCAAGCTAACGTATCAACTGGCTGGAGCTGCGGGAAATTCACCTTGCCCTTGTACATTTCTGCCCCAAAGTCTGGGGTTGCCACGTGCTCATACACACTGACTGCACCATGGCAATGGCCTGTGTTAAACCTACAGGGGTCACCAAATTGCAGGCTCTCCACTGTGAAGCACTTTCACAGTTCTCTTGGGCGGAACTCAATGGCGGGACACGTCCAAGGAGGGACCAACACAAAAATGGACTGGCTCAGCAGGCAGACCATAGACCATGGGGAGTGGTCTCTGAATCCATCCATCTTTGTAAAAATAGTTCTGAAGTAGGGGACCCCGACAATGGACCTGTTCTCCAGCATGTCCAATGACAAGGTACACAGGTACATGTCAAAGTAAAAAGATCCAGACGCAGAAGGCACAGACGCGTTAGCTCAACAGCTCCTTTATGCCTTCCCGCTAATACCGCTCCTACCGCTGGTACTAAATAAAGAACCAGTAGGCAGAGGTGATCCTTATAGCACCTCACTGGCTAAGAAGACCTTGGTACTTCGGGATCAAATGGCTACTAATCGCCCCGGGGTTCCTACTTCCTCAATGAAATAACCTCCTGACTCAAGGCCCCCTCAGATACCAAGGCATCAACAGTCTGCACCTCACTGCCTTGAGATTGAGTGACAATAGTTAAGCTCCTTTGGCTAATCAAGCGAAGTACTGAATACCCTCCTAGCAGTTAGATAAGATTCAACTAATCACATCGTCGCCACCACGTGGAGGGCTTTTGTGGCTTGGTGCAAAGTTCATCAGAAACAACCACTCCTGGCAGGTATGAGCACGGTGCTACATTTTCTTCAGTATGATTTGGTGAAGGGCCTGAGTGTGAACAGTCTGTGTAGACAGGTATTTGCATTAGCCACAGTGATCATTGGAGATGATAATGGTCAACTAGCAAAACACCCGCACCTTTGAAGGTTTCTGAGAGCAGTTACACTTAAAGCACAGATTCCCATTTTGGAAGCTAAACATAGTTTTGCAGGCTTTACAGAGCTTACCATTTGAAACAACACAAAGCTTACAATTTT